>JAIFGZ020000598.1:0-430341 GCA_019925245.2 Oryza australiensis | reverse complement strand
GGACAACGCCTAACACCCGTGTGCTAGCACAAGAAGCAAGGCTAGGGTTTTGGCTCGAAGGTGGGGAGGGTTTCCGTGGAGATTAATCTTGCCGACTTCTGTTGTGCCAAATCAGATTGATTCGGTTCCAATTGCATGCCGCAGCCCTCCACCCCTCACCCCTTTATATAGAGTTGCCGGTTGGGCCTAGAGGCCCATCGGGACTCTATTTTGAATCGGATCCTATCCGAATCTCATAGAGTTAGCCGGTGAGACTTCGTATGGATTTTATATGGATTTTACAAGTTGTGCACTATTTTCCAGCCAATTTGGAAACGTTTTAGTCCTGTTTGTCCAGTTTTAATTAAGAGTCCTCAATGTTTTCACACAATACAAATAGGTCCTAGACCCACATGTCATTGAGTGGCATATTTACACAGTGTACCCTAGGTTTGTTTAAATCTTCAAAGTTTAGTCCTTGGCTTCTAACTGAGAACAGATCGGTTTTGCTTGAGCTTTTGTCGTGGGCTAGCGAGTTGTGGAGATTGTGGCAATCGGGTATCCACATGGCAAGCTTATCCGATCGGAGGTAGGGATAGATTGCGCCGCTATATCTCGTAAGTCGAACTTGACTTAGGTGTTACGGTTGCCGATAGAGATAAGGCAATCGGCCTATAGTCACGGTTTGGTAAGATTGAGGAAACCAACTTAGAATAAGATAGGGTTTCCGACTTGTAAACCCTTCCTCCCAAGACTATATAAGGGGGGTAAAGGGCGTCCCTTGAGGGATATTCCGATAGGAGATCGTAGATCTTAGACTTCATAAGCGAGAGCTTTAGATCACGAGATCAATAAAAACACTCGGCGGATCGAATCCACCGAAACAGAGTAGGGTATTACCTCTCGAGAGGGCCCGAACCTGTCTAAATCTTCTTCTTCTTCTAACCCATTGTGCTTGGCGATCTCGATGCGACCCCATAAAATATATTGCCGAAACCAAGTTTCGGCGGTTGGCGCGCCACGTAGGGGCCGCGCGTCGAGACTTCTTCAACAATCTCGCCGACAAGCGTGATGGGATCTCCTTCAACACTCGGCGACTTAGCCGCCAACTTCGTCGGCGACTCCTCCCTCGACTCGGATTCGAACCGCCGGAGGGAACAACCCACTCGGCGCCGTTCGGGCTCTCCAACAGCGCCGAGATCTTCGACAACATCTTGAAGACCAAGATGCGATCCACCTTCTCCGACGACGGACTTCACTCGGCGCCATTCGGATTACCGAATGCCGCCGAGATCTCGCGCCAATCTTCTTGCCTCCCGACGGAAGCAATCTACTCGGTCAAGACCTTTCGGTGCCGTTTGGGTTACCAAATGTCGCCAAGATCTACAACCAATCGCTCTCCCCGAGTTGGCGAGGATCCACTCGGAAGGGCCCGATCCCCAACCTCCGACTCGACGGAACGATCCGCATCCGGGTTACCCAGATCAAGGGAGGTCGCTGTCATCCTCCCGTCCTTTGGCTCCCGTCCATCTTCGTGAGCTCAACGGATACCTCGGCTCCGCCGGCTTCGACAATCTCTACGGCATCCCTTCGACGAAGCCGACAACTCCGACCGCCATATGGATCGAGCCGAAGTGCTTGACGTCCTCATGGCCGAGCCGGATGAGTCCGACTCAGCCTTGGCCGTAAGGCTTGCCAAGAAGAGCGAGCGAGTGGAGCTCGAACGCAAGACACCGAAGAAGACAAACAACGCAAAGACGAGGCCGATAAAAGGAAGCGGATTCGCGTGTGCGGACGATCCGCCCAGAGGCCATCCTCCAAACACGGGTTCGCAACACCAATGTCTTCCACGCCCACGCAGAACGCTGTCGCCGCACTCACGCTCTTGGATACCGTCATGGAGACGGCCCGCCAACGTGACTCCTATACTTGGATAAGATCAAGACCATCGTTGCTGCCACTGCTAACGGCCCTCCCACCACTTCGGCAAGAAGGCCGATCGAATCCGTGGCCGAAACGCCGACAAGAGCCGGCTCCCACCCCTAAGGTCGGGAGACTATAGAAGGCCCGAGCCGGCTCGCCGTCAACTAGGCCAAGAGGCCCACCTCCCGAGTCCACGCCGAGGCACCAAGAGCGAGACGGTCGACTCCCGCCGCAAACGACACGGACGTCCACCCGTCCACCACCGAGTCCACCGCAAGTTCCAGCTACCCAACCAGCCAATGAAGACCCCGCCGAGTGATCTCGCGGGAAGTCCTCGACCGCCGCTACCAAGAGCGCGACCGTCGCACTCGGGAAGATCGGAGGGATCACCTGATATCGGCGACGATGGAGTACCGGCCTTCACTCGGGAACTCCGCCGAGTGCATTGGCCGAGTGGCTTTAAGCCCACCGGGATAGAAAGGTACGATGGCAAACCGACCCCGAATCTTGGTTAACTGTATATACCCTTGCCATCCGAGCGCAGTGGCGACAACAAAGCCATGGCGAACTACTCGCCCGTGGCCCTCGCAAACTCGGCCGAAATTGGCTCACCACCTGCCAAGAGGCTCAATCGGCTCGTGGAGCGAGCGAGGACCACTTCGTCACCGGCTTCCAAGGCACCTTCGAGAGGCCGACGCACTTCGACCTTTACAATGTCATCCAGAAGCCGGACGAGCCTCCGAAGGATTACATTCGTCGCTTCTCCGAGAAGCGCAACAAGATCCCGAACATCACCGATGACATCATCATCGCCGCCTTCCGAAGGGAGTCCGTGATGAGCCGCTTATCGGCAAGTTCGGACGCAAGCCACCGAAGACGGTGAAGCGTATGTTTGAGACGGCGAATTCATACGCCAAATCAAACGACGCCATCAAGGCCGCCCGTCAAGATCGGCCCGACGGAAGAGAGGACAAGCAAGCGGAGGAAGCCGAAATCCTAAGAAGGATGGCGGCAACAACGGCAACCGGGCCCGAAAGATCGCAAGCGCCGATCCGAAGACACAGTGGCCGCAACCTCCAATACTCAACGCCGTCCCCGAGTCGCCGCCTACGACGCCATCATGAACGCCCAAGTGCACCCACCATCCGAATCACAAGCACGCGGCAAAGGACTCGCTTTATCTACAAGCGGTTCGTGGACAAGATGCGCGGCAGCGCTCAACAAGAAGCCGATCGACGAGGCTGGCCCGCCCGCCGCCAAGAAGAACAACGCGGCGAGAATGCCGAACCTTTTCAAGATCCAAGTGGGGGAGCTCAACCACATCTTCGGGGCCCGTTAGCCTATGAATCCAAGAGGAAACAAAAGCTAAGCCGACCGGAGGTCAACGCGGCTCAACCTCGAAGTCCCTCGCATATCGCGATGGTCGGAAGTAGCCATCACTTTTGACCGCTCGGATCATCCCGACCGAGTGGTCCACCCGGACGCTATCCACTCGTCCCGGACCCCGTAGTCCGCAACATCGCTTAAGCGCGTCCTCATCGACGGGGCGCGCCCTCAACATCCCGTTTGCCAAGACTATGGATGAAATGCATCCCAAGGGCCGAACTCAAAGCAAGCTCACCCCCTTCCACGGAGTTATCCCGGGCTATCTTCAACACCACTCGGGCATATCTCTCTCCCGAGTCACCTTCGGAGCCCGAGAGAATTTCCGAACGGAGAACGTCACCTTCGAGGTGGCCGACTTAAACGGCATATCATGCCATCATCGAAAGGCTCCGCGCTTGCCAAGTTCATGGCGATCCCTCACTACACCTATCTTTGCATGAAGATGCCGGGTCCCAACGGCGTCATCACTCTTCGCAGCGATGTGAAGCAAGCCTTCACCTGCGACAAGGAGAGCTGCGACATGGCCCACCTCGAGAGAGATTACGTGGCCAACAAGAAGTCCGATTGGCTGCATCAACTTCGGCGAGGGCGAAGTCCCCGCGAAGAAGATAGCCAAATCGGGATCCGGCGACGCCAAGACCAAAAAGATCTCCCTTGATTCGTCCGATCCCTCCAAGACTCGCCGTAATCGGCGCCGACCTAGATCCTAAATAGGAAAGCGCGCTCGTCACCTTCCTCCAAAATAATAAAGATGTTTTTGCTTGGAAACCATCCGATATGCCTGGAATTCCTAGGGAGGTGATCGAGCACTCTTTGAACGTCAAAGATGACGCCAAACCAATAAAACAACGATTACGCAGTTCGCACAGATCGAAAAGACGCGATCAAAGAAGAACTTGCAAAGCTCTTGGCTGCGGCTTCATTAAAGAAGTCCTTCATCCCGACCGGCTAGCCAATCCAGTCTTGGTCCGCAAGAAGACGGGCGAAGGCGCATGTGCGTCGATTACACCGACCTCAACAAGGCCGCCCCAAAGATCCATTCGGGCTGCCTCGCATCGACCAAGTCGTCGACTCAACAACCGGGCCGCGAACTCCCGAGCTTCTTGGATTGTTACTCGGGCTATCACCGATCGCTGAAAGAATCCGACCGCTTGAAGACATCTTTCATCACGCCGTTCGGAGCCTATCTACATCACCATGCCTTTCGGCTCGAAGAACGCCTGGAGCTACATACCAACGCATGATCCAAAGATGCTTCCGGACGCAGATCGGCAAGAACGTTGAAGCTTATGTCGACGATGTTGTCATCAAGACCAAGCGAAAGAAGACCCGATCGCCGACTTAGAAGAAACCTTTGCAAACATCCGGCCTTCGAATGAAGTTGAACCGGAGAAGTGCACCTTCGGCGTCCCATCGTGCAACCGCTCGGCTTCATGGTATCACACCGCGGCATTGAAGCAAACCCGAGAGAAGATCAACGCCATCTTAAACATGAAGCCCCGAGTAATCGAAAGACGTCCAAAAGCTCACGGCTGCATGGCGGCGCTAAGCCGTTTCATATCCCGACTCGGCGAGCGAGGCATGCCCTTCTTCAAACCGCTAAGAAGAAGACAGACGACTTCCAAGTGGACCACGAAGCCGACAAGGCCTTTGAAGACTTCAAAGAGTTCCTTACCACGCCACCCGTCCTAGCTTCACCTCGCCCCAGGAACCCTCTCTGTCGTACGCTTTCAGCCACTCACCAAGTGGTCGGCACGGTCCTTGTGGTTGAACGAGAAGAAGAAGGACGGGTCCGGAAGATCCAAAGACCAATTTACTTTGTCAAAGTATTGGCAGAGCCAAAATCCGATACCCCTGTGTACAAAAATTGCTTTATGGTGTTCTAATAACCGCGAGAAAATTGGCACACTACTTTCGTGGTCACTCGGTCACCGTCATCACCTCTTTTCCACTCGGCGACGTCATCCACAACCGCGAGGCAACCGGCGCATCGCCAAGTGGGCCCCGGAACCGATGCCGCTGGACTTAACTTTTAAGCCCGTGACGTCCATTAAGTCACAAGCCTTAGCGGACTTCCCGGCCGAGTGGATCGAACAAAGAAGAGCACGTACCTCGGGAAGACCTCCAACACTGGACCATGCACTTCGACGGATCCAAGAGGATCACCGGCTTGGGAGCGGGAGTTGTGCCGATCTCCCGACCGGGAAAGGCTAAGATATGCCCTTCACCTCCACTTCTCCGCCTCACACAACGTCGCCGAATACGAAGCTCTCTTACATGGATCGCGCCTTGCGCTCACTGGATTCGTCGACTTATTGTGAAAGGCGACTCCCACTGGTCGTCAATCAAGTGATGAAAGACTGGTCTTGCTTAAACGACACTATGGAGGCCTACCAGCAAGAGGTCCGCAAGCTTGAGGACAAGTTTGACGGACTCGAACTCTCACATGTCCCGAGACACAACAACGAAGCCGCCGATGAGCTAGCGCAGCCGGATCAAAGCGCGAAGCCGCCCGACGATGTCTTTGTCGAGCATCTCTACGAGCCAACCGTCACGGCAAAGACAGCTCCCAACGAGCAAACCACGAACGAAGTCACCATGGTCGATACCGACCGGAGGACGCCGCTCATCAAATTCTTAACTCAAGAAGAGCCGCGGATGACCGGGATGAAGCGAACGCGTCCGGCGTCGTTGCCAAGCGTACGTCATGGTCGACTCCGATCTATACAAGAGAAGCCCCTCGGAATTCTAATGAGGTGCATCACACCCGAAGAAGGGAAACAATTACTCCAAGATATCCACTCGGGCATATGCGGAAGCCACGCGGCTGGCGCACTCTAGTCGGCAAAGCTTACGGGCAAGGATTCTTCGGCTTACCGCGGTCTCCGACGCGGAAAAAGTCGTAAGAACCTGCGAAGGCTGCCGCTTTTCGCCGACAAACCCATGTCCCGCCCAGAGCTTCAAACAATCCCACTTTCCCGGCCGTTCGCGGTATGGGGTGGACATGGTTGGCCCCTTCAAAAGGCTCCGGGAGGTTTCACGCACCTCTTTGTCGCAATCGACAAGTTCTCCAAGTGGATCGAAGCCAAGCCGGTTGCCACAATCACTCGACAAAGCACGGGATTTTTCCTCAACATCGTGCACCGCTTCGGCGTCCCAAACAATCATAACCGATAATGGGACTCAATTCACGGGAGGCATCTTCAAGGAATTCTGCGAAGACTTCGGAATCAAGATCTCGCTACGCATCGCAGCTCACCCCAAAAGCAATGGGCAAGTCGAGCGAGCAAACGGCATGGTTCTTCAAGGCATCAAGGCTCGTGTCTTCGACCGGCTAAGCCCTTACGCCGGCAAGTGGGTCCAAGAACTTCCCTCGGTTCTATGGTCGCGCGAACTACACCCGGTCGGGCCACCGGCCAAACTCCTTTCTTTCGGTCTATGGCGCAGAAGCCATGTTGCCAAATGAGATGGAGTTTGAGTCCCTCCGGTCCGCAGCTTCAACGATGAACGCTACGACATCGACCGAGTGGATGACCTCACCCGATTGGAAGAGGCCCGCGAGGCGCCCTCATCCGTCGGCCAAATACCTTCAAGGGCTCGGAAGATACCACAGTCGCAACGTGCGAGCACGAGCTTTCATTGTTGGCGACCTGGTCCTACGCAAGATCCGACCACCAAAGACCGACACAAGTTATCTCCCTTATGGGAAGGACCCTATATAATCGCCGAAGTGACTCGGCCTGCCTCTACCGGCTAAAGCGCGAGGACGGGTCTATGGTGGAGAACTCCCGGAACATCGAACATCTTCGGCGGTTTTACGCCTAATTTGGCTAAGGCCTCATGTTTTCCTTGACTGCCAACCTCAAGCAAGATGACTTCTTGAGCTAGCAATGGGGCTGATACACATATCAATAAAGCTCGAATTTTCCTCGTCAAATTTTTGTGCATAATTTGGTTTATCATTGTTTAATGTCCTTCGACTCGAGCTCGTGTCTAAGGACCGAGAGTTTTCCAATGACCTAATCGAGCCTAGGCTTGATGACATACGAAAACTACTTAAGAAATTTCACGCAAAAGCTCGAATCAAGGCATTGACATAAATAAACTAAAAATAGTCACAAAGATTCCATGTCAAGAGTATCACGATTACATGACATTCACAAAGCGAAGTCGAATATAAGTTCAAAGCTTGAAATTGTTTACTACATCTAAAGAGATCTTCTTCGCCGCCTCCCGCGCCTCGCCGAGCATATCTAAGGCCTCGCTCGTCTTGTCCCCTCGCGAAGCCCTCCCCGATTGAATGAATATCCACTCGGGGTAGAGGGACTTGGTCCGTGCAAGAGCCGACCAGCCCCCATGTTGGCCGCTTCGGTGATGTTCTTCGATATCGCTCGGGAGCCCGGAGCTTGTCGAAGATCTCGATTGGCTCCAGCCGAGCGGCCCCAACCCCTTGATCAAACAAGGCTGCCAAGATTGGTGCGGCGGCATTCGCGACCTCTTCCCGTATCTCGTCGCTGGATTTGATCCGCCCGAGTAAGACGTCATACGGGCTCGGGTCTTTATCTTATAAGCCGCAAGGAGTCCTAGATCAGTCAAGGCACTCGGGAATGAAGCAAGACATGAGATTCAACTTCGAGAAGGTTACCTTCAAATTCGGCCTCCATCTCGGCCTTGTCGAGGCCGACCGCTTCCAGCTTGGACTTGAAGCGAGTGGACCTCCGAAGAATTTTCTACAACGAAAGAGGATTATCAATTGACAAGAACAACAAAAGAATCATAATGAAGCCGGGAGAGGCAAGCTTACTTCCGATTGATCCGCGGAGGTCGAGGTTCGCTTCCGAAGCTCCGAGATCTCCCTCCTCAAAGCGGCCTCCCTTGAAGCGGCCTCCTCCCGAGTGACCTTCACCGTCGCCGAACGTCCTCCAAGGAGTTTAAGTGAGGCACCAGCTTTTCCAGCGCCTCGGATTTTGCCATTGAGCGGCAATATTCTTTCTGCATGCAAGGCGAAGGATGATCGACGAAGGATAACGAAGATATAATCAAAAAGAAAGATGAAGGCTTACGTTGAGCAGGGGTCGCCACGTTCAGCTCTCGACGAGGGCATCCCTTTCATCCTTTTCAGCCTGCCGGTCGAGGATGATGCCCCGTCTCTCGCCTTCCGAGTCCCGCCACTCGATTCTGACGGAGGAACCCAGTCTCGAAGACCGTAACTGGGATCTCTTCTACCGTGGCGGCAAATAAGAAAGACCGATGAAGACATGAAAGATTCAAAATTGAAAGAACAAAGGAAAGTTCAAGCAAATCTCACCGGTTTCGGTGGCCCCCGCCTAGGTGGGGCAGCGGCCCTTCTTCTTCTTCGGGCTCGTGCCGAGTGACCTCGGTCGGGCGCGCTCGGGCCGCGTCGTGGGCTTCCGGCCTGACTGGTTTCCGTCGGGATATCCCGGCGCGGTCGGGGCTCTTCCGGGGCGCTCTCCTTCGAGGAGAAGGGTGCTTCTCCGAACGCTCGCACTTGGTTGCGGGCTCCGGGTTTGGCTCGACGGCCTTGGCGCTCGGGAGCAGCGCCGGGTCGGCCCTTCATCCCCTCCGACAGGATCTATATCCCGGGGCTTCCGCACAAGTAAATACAGCGAAGATAAAGAAAAGTTTTCTATGAAAGAGCTCGGGACTTTGGTTTCGAGCTTACAGTTGATCGGCGGATCTTCGGTCAGTCCGTGGCGATCGCCTTAGAGGCGGAGTCTCGACCGGAGGAGCCGGGACGTCGTCATCCGAGTCCTCGATGATCAGCCGCCTTTTGCTTGCGCGCTTGTTCGAGTCCTCACTGGCGCCGCCCGCTTCCCGACGGATCGGCTTGGATTTTTATCCCGCCGGCTTCTTAGCGGGGCGATGCTGCGCGTCATCATGAGCCATCTTATATGGCTTGGAAATGATAGAGGCGTTCTCCGCAGAAGAAGGAAGGCGCAACGTTAAGCGACAAGACATCAAGATCGAAAGATACTATAAAGCAATCAATCGGCTTACCGGAGGAGGAGGTCGATGGATGCTTGAATGGAAGGACTGGTAGTATGAGGGCTCGCTCGACCGAGATCCCGGATGAGAAGAGCTTGTACATCCGGATCTTCGGATCTCGTATGTGAGCGGATCCGGGTCCTCCCGATTGGGTCGGTTCCGCCTTCGTATTCGAAGGCCGGCTTCGATCGCTCCCGATTGGCGCCGCGGCACTCCGATGAAGTGCCGAGTGATTTGTTCCCCGCGAAGGTTCCTCTTCTTCATCGCCGGGATCTTCGCGAGCGATCGTTGGCCTCATCCCATTCTTGGGCTACGGGACGGTGCTCCAGGATGGTTTGGGGACAGGAGGAAGACCGACAAAGGAAGGGAGGCTGGGTTCAAGATTGCCGATGTAGAACCGGTTCGAGTGCCAGCCTTTGTTCGAGGATTTCAAGGGGAGAGAGAAGTAGTCTTTGCGGAGAGATCCGCGAAGCTGGAAGCCTGCCCCGCCAACGACACAAGGATGGTCCTTGTTCGGATGGGGTTTCAGGTAGAACATACGACGGAACAGATTGAAGTGAGGAAAAATGCCAAGGAAGGCTTCACATACATGAATGAAGAGTGCTATGTGAAGCATCGAGTTGGGGTTCAGATGGTATATTTGAAGACCATAATAGTCCAAAAGCCCCCGAAAGAATTCGGAGGTAGGAAGACTGAATCCGCAATAGAAAAAGGAGGTAAAGACAACGAGCTCACCGGTGTTTGGGGTCGGGAAGTCCTCCCCCGCCGCCGGGCGCCATTCCACAAGTTCCTTGGGCGGAAGCACTCCGTGCTTCACCATCTCCTTGAGGGTGTACTCCTTCACGTCCGAGGTGGCCCATTGGTCGAACGGAATCCTCTTCTCCTCTCGCCATGAGAGCGAGGTTGTTGGAGAGCGGATCCGGCTAAGAAAGGTTGGATCTTGGGCGATGGATGTGGGAGTTTTGGCCGTAGAAGCTAGTTGTCGCGGCAAGCAAGCTTCTTGGCGGATGGACCGAGAAGCGCGCGAGCCTAGGGTTCTCCGCAATGAACTGATGAGCAGTATTGCGAGAAGGGGAATTTTTGGAAGATGAAGAGGCGGGGACGACCTCGTGTCTTTATAAAGAAAGATTTGAGGGTTGCGCTAGGTTTTCTGGTGAGTGGGCCGAGCCCATAAGAAAATCTACGGCCCAGCTAAGGTGTGGTCCGATACGTGTCCTTAGGGACTTAAGCGGATGAGCTTAAGCAGATTTGCCCTGGCAATATGCGCGTGTCCAAGTGCCCAATACCTTTAAAGATCCTTCCATACCGCGGTTTGTCGACTTCATGAGAAGCGACACGATGCAATTTGGAAGGTGACCAATAGCGAGTTTTTATAGCCGCCTTGGTGAACAAGGGCTGTTTGGTTTTTCGGCATTTGGTCGGGTAATCTTACCGATGCTGTTTGTTTTCCACCTTGGTGAAGATCTTTATAAGATTGAGACCAGTATTATGGCAAAAGCTGTTTAATAACTTGGTCATATTTTTCATATGATTGAAAGAATTTATTTTCCCATGAGGGATGATTAAAGTTTTGTTCCGGGATGACTCGGGCAGATCTACTCGGATAAGCATGAGCTTACCGAGTGCTTTTTACCCGCTAGGGTTGATTGAGTTATTATTCCGGGATTACTCGGCGAATCCACTCGGTTGAGCAAGAGCTTACCGAGTGTTTTTACCCATGAGGGATGATTGAATTATTTGTTCGAGATGACTCGGGCAAATTCACTCGGTTGAGTATGAACTTGCGAGTAATAAGATTTCTATGATTGCTTTAGCATGAGCTAGGCATCTACATGAGAATAATTTTTATAGTTCTTGACTACATGCTTAGTCTATTTTTGACTAACCACATAGTCGGGGGCTACACCTATAATTAGGTGCATCGGGAGATGCACCTAGATATTTATTTTTGAGAATTTTTGAGATATTTTCCAGCCCTTCACAGTCTTTGGAGCCACTCGGGAAGATTCAGGCGAGATGATGGAATCACTCGGCGCCAAAAGCACTCGGTCAAAGAGATTTTTGGTTGAGTGCTTTGCTTTGGTCTGAAGTTGAGTTGTCTCGTCGACCGAAAAGGACTCGGGGCTACTTGTGGAGATTGTGGCAATCGGGTATCCACATGGCAAGCTTATCCGACTCGGAGGTAGGGATAGATTGCGCCCGCTATATCTCGTAAGCCGAACTTGACTTAGGTGTTACGGTTGCCGATAGAGATAAGGCAATCGGCCTATAGTCACGGTTTGGTAAGATTGAGGAAACCAACTTAGAATAAGATAGGGTTTCCGACTTGTAAACCCTTCCTCCCAAGACTATATAAGGGGGGTAAAGGGCGTCCCTTGAGGGATATTCCGATAGGAGATCAGAGATCTTAGACTTCATAAGCGAGAGCTTTAGATCACGAGATCAATAAAAACACTCGGCGGATCGAATCCACCGAAACAGGAGTAGGGTATTACCTCTCGAGAGGGCCTGAACCTGTCTAAATCTTCTTCTTCTTCTAACCCATTGTGCTTGGCGATCTCGACTGCGACCCCATAAAATATATTGCCGAAACCAAGTTTCGACACGAGTTCACCGGCGACGGTTGGGAGCTCGGTCAGGGTCGGGTTCAAAAGAGAAAATGTAGAGCACGTTCTCGCGATTCCATTTTTCTACTTACCTCAACTAGTGGAGGTCGGTGTAGCGTAGGCGGCGGCTAGAAGCAGCGGAAGGTCCCAGCTAGCTGTGTCTCGTCGTCGTTGGGCCGAACAGTGTCAGCGCCTTGTACATGGCCGCCTGGTACATCTTGGTCACCCTGGATGACACAATGATAGCATGGACAACCCAATGGGGTGCGAAGAAAGAGGAATCGGCAATGATGACGGCGTCCTCCTCGGCGGTGAATGGTGGTCGCGGATGACACCACGGACGAACGCCTGGACCCGCGGCACCAACGTGGCGAGCGGCGGGCGACGTTGTTCAGGTCATAGAGATGGGCGAGCCATGGGAGGTGGTCGGACTAGTTGAACGGGGCTCAAACCCCTCACGCTCCATGCTCTTGAGCTGCTCTGCCTCGGCGACAGCGGAAGTGGGGGCAGAAGGTGAGGTACAAGATGAGGGCGAGAGTTTAAGTCGCTTGGTGTGGGCGGCGAGGTGGAAGATGAGCTGGAGCTCGGCGTCACCACTCCTCGTCACGCGTCGTGCGTAGCTGGCTCGGTCTCCTGTTCACGGTCGGTTGAAGCGAGGGACAGAGGGAGAGCAAGCCATGGAGGTTGCCAAGTGGGGCCACTTAGTGGTAGGCTAGGCAAGGGAGAGAGATATCGGTAGAAGCATGGGTGCATTTGGTTTTTGGAGGGATTTTTAGATTATTTTCTCTCCCTAATCTTTGTAACTCCATAATTTAATTTGTGGACATGGTAAATTAGTGAAATTTTTATGGAGGTAGAGGAGTGTATCTAGTTTCTATTTTCTTCGGTTGCATTCAAATATCTTTTGTGGTTTGATCTCAGAATTTAAACAAAGACAGGGTATTTGGAGACTTGTTTGAATTTTTAGAGGGCCTAAACAAAAAGAAAAATTCTGGAAAAATTATATTTATTCATGCTAATTAACCTAGTATTTGAATAAATTATCTTAGATGTGCACTTATGTGCATTTCAATTAACTTTTAGAATAGATGTAATTTTAGCTAATAAAGGATATTAATTTGTCTAGTATTCAACTGTCTTGTCCAATTTGTTTGGGGCACCAAACCTAACTGTTAAATTGTTCAAAAATTATATTTGAGTTGATCATAATATTTGGCACCTACATGAATTTTTTCATGATTTTATCTTGTACGGATTAATTTAGAATATTAGAGTAACCCTTCTAAGTCTATGCGTTTCCACTTCGTACATGCATCTGAATTTCTATAAGAATTATATTTTTGACTACTCCTAACATGAGTTGATGTTATTAAGTTTGATCTCAGTTCCTATAGCACAGGTCTCTATTTATATACATATACAAATGTTCACTTAGGTGTTGAGTTGGGAGGATGCTTATGATGATAAGTAAGGTAGCATATTTCCTATATGAGGTAATTTAATTTATTCACCTCTATGTTTGTGACACGTCTTCTGGTGAGTGGTCATATTAATTTAGTGAGGCTCGATACTGGCAATGTTGATATACTCTAAGGTGTATAGTCCTTACGTTAACTTCCTCCAGTGAGCTCTAGGCCCTAATAGTTTAGTTGTTTATCTAGAATCTTAGTTGTTATTCATGAGACCTATTATGAAATACATATCAAAAGTCCAAATACACAAGAACGACTCAAGTCAAAACATGTAAATGATGGTATGCATGCTTCCACTTGAGTTTGCATTTTCTTGCCCTAGGTTATAAATGAAAAGGTTTTAATTTGTTCTAAAATTCTTTTCATGCAAAAGGTCTAGGTTGGTCTCACCTAAGTTAAGAAGAAAATTTTTGGCTCGCAAAAATTGGAAAAGTCAACTTCCACTACTTTGGCAAGAAATTGGCAAGAATTCGGGTATGTGACAAATATATAATTAATATATGGCATATTTGAAAAATATTTTAAATTCTAATAATAATATATATAATCCTCCAGCAGTTGCAAGGCTACATTTTGAACTTAGATTATCCATGGTATTATGCAAAAGGTCAGATGCAAAGGTGAAGATAGTGCCATAGTTCACACTTCACAGATGGGTAATGCAAAGTTGCGACCATGTTCATTTGACATCACACACACCATCTTGCGAAGGCAAAGCAAAAGTAGCCATGGAGCAGGGATTCCATGCAATACATACTATAAGTACACCAGAATTACTACTAGTACTAACATTGAAGTTTAACACTGATATTGGCTTACAATAATTTATAATAAATTCAATAAATTCAAATATTTACAATAAATCCAATAAATTCAATCTAATTTACATCATCCATACAAAAATTTAGCTAAGTATGGTTGTCCTCACATACTTTCTCCGCGCAATTGGTCCTTCGTTATGATTGTTGCGTGACTAAGGGGTGTCCTCATTTGATAGGAGGATGCTCGGGTCAATCGTCAACACGAACGAGGTTGCCCGTCAAACTGATCATAATCTTCGTCTGTTCTATCCTCGACTCCCACAATTTTCCTTTTGTCTAGGAGAACCACGTGGCGCTTTGGCTCGTCGGACCCTTTCCCCTTCTTTGCTTTGCTAGTCATGTCCTTGACTTAGAAAACTTGTCGTACATCATTGGCAAGGACGAAGGGTTCGTCTGAGTATCCAACCTTGCTCAGGTCGACTGTTGTCATCCCACTTGCATCAATGGTTACGCCTCCACCACTGAGCCTAACCCACTAGCACCGAAACAGAGGGACCTTCAGAGGTCCATAATCCAACTCTCATATGTTATTGATGCTGTCGTAATATGTGCTATTTGTACCATCGTATCCCACGGCATCGATGCGGACAACGCTGTTCTGATTCGTGCTCTTTAAGTCTTGGGCCCGTGTGTAAAATGTGTACCCATTGATTTCATATGCATGAAATATGGTGATCGAGCAAGATGGTCCCCTTGCCAAGAAGGCTAGTTGTTGGTCAATGCTCACGTTGCCCATGAGACGTTGTCGCAGCCAAGCGAGGAACACATCAATGTGATGGCGTGTAATCCAGGCATCTATTTTACCGATGTTGTCTGAGCGAAAATTTGCCAAGTGCTCCTCGATGTAAGGAGCCACCAAGGAAGATTGTTGCAACACGGTCCAATGTGCTTTCGTGAACAGGCCATTGTTTATGGTCATTATTGCCTTCCTTCCAAGAGTTCCCTTTCCCTGTAGTCTACCTTCATGGCTTGATTCAGGCACCCGATGGGACGATGGTCTTCAATAAAGTCGACGCAAAACTCAATGACCTCCTCTGTTCCATATTCCTTGGCGATGCTGGCCTCCGGACGAGAAAGGTTATAGACGTACTTCTTTAGAACACCCATATACCTCTCTAAAGGGAACGGGAACATGTTGTGTAGGAATACCGGACCGAGGATACGGATCTTTTTGACAAGGTGGCACAGGAGATGCGTCATAATATTGAAGAAGGAAGGAGGAAAGATCATCTCAAAGCTGACAAGACATTGGACCACATCATTTTGAAAGTCTTCTAGTCTGTCTGGATCGATGATCTTCTGTGAAATTGCGTTCAGGAAAGCACATAGCTTCGTTATTGTTGCCCAGACATTATCAAGAAGAATACCCCGAATTATAACGGCAAGCAGCTGTGTCACCAGCACGTGGCAGTTATGGGACTTTAGATTTGTAAACTTCTTATCATTCATCCTTATTATTCCATTTATATTCGAGGAGTATACAGACGGTACGTTGATGCTCTCCAGGCATTCAAACATTATTTCCTTCTCTGCCTTGCTCAGAGTGTAGCTGGCTGGACTTAGGTAATGGGCTCCTTTCTCCTTTGGTTGCGGATGAAGGCCGTCGCGTTGTGCCATATGTTTCAGATCATTACATGCCTCAAGTGTATCTTTTGATTTTTCATATACACCTAGGAAGCCCAGTAGGTTTACGCAAAGGTTCTTAGTGAGGTGCATCACGTAAATTACGCGGCAGACGTCCAAGACTTCCCAATAGGGCAACTCCCAAAATTTGACTTCTTCTTCCACATCGCCGCATGACCACCTTCACTTGCTATAGGTTGGCTGCCAGGTCCCTTTCCAAATACTACTTTGAGGTATTTCACCATGGCAAACATGGTCTTTCCGTTGCGATGCTTTGGCTTAGTACTATGGTCTGCCTTTTGATCAAAATGTTTGCCTCTTCTCCGGATAGGGTGGTTTGCAACAAGAAAACGACAATGGCCCATTACACTACCTTCTTTTAAAAACAGTGTTTTAGGTATGTACATTCGGTCTCATCCATACAATGGATGCAAGCATTGTACCCCTTGTTTGACTGTCCGGATAAGTTGCCAAGTGCAGGTCAATCGTTGATGGTAACAAACAGCAACCCTCGTAGGTTAAACTGCTCCTGTTTATCCTCGTCCCACACAGGAACACCTTCTTTCTTTCACAGCAGTTTTAGATCTTCGATCAGCGGTCTCAGGTACACATCAATGTCGTTACCAGGTTGCTTCAGGCCTTGAATAATAACCGGCACCTGAATGTACTTCCGCTTCATGCATAGCCAAGGCAGAAGGTTGTAGATACACATCGTTATAGGCCAAGTGCTATGCCCGCTGCTCATCTCTCCAAAAGGATTCATGTCATCCGTACTTAAGCCGAACCTTAGGTTTCTTGCATCCTCTCCGAAGTCTTTAAATGTTTCGTCGATGCTTCACCACTGTGACCCATCGGCGGGATGTCTTATCATGCCGTCTTGTTGGCGTTCTTCCACGTGTCAGCGCATCATCCTTGCATGTTCTTTGTTCCTGAATAGACGCTTCAGCCATGGTATTATAGAAAAATACCACATCACCTTAGCAGGAACACTTTTTTCGTAGGTCGTCCGTCAACTTCGCCTGGATCATCTCGTCTGATCTTGTATCGAAGTGCTTTAAAAATCGGACATGCTTCTAGGTTCTCATACTCCTCACCGCAGTAGAGGATACAATCATTAGGACATGTGTGTATCTTCTGTACCTCCAGTCCTAGAGGGCAGACTAAAGCCTCGTACATTGATTCTGGCAATTCATTTCCCTCTGGAAAAATGTTCTTCACGAGTTTTAGTTACTCGCCAAATGCCTTGTCACTGACACTATTTTTGTCCTTCCATTGCAAGAATTCTAGCATGGTACACAACTTTTTGTGCCCCTATTCACAGCCTGAATACAAGAACGTTTTGTGGTCCGTCAACATTCGCTCCAATTTCTGCACCTGAGTTTCACCTTGGCAGTCCCCCTTTATGTCGCACAACATCTGACCAAGGTTATCGGCACCGTCGTTTTCTTCAGCATTCCCGCCCGTCTCACCTACTGTATTCTCTTCAAACCCACCGTATTGACCACAGTCCGGAATGTTGTCATCGTCTTCATCATCTTCTTCCATTGCAACCCCCACCTCTCCGTGCTATGTCCAGCAATTGTAGTGAGGCATGAATCCCGACTAAAACAAGTGGACATGAATAATTCTTGATGTAGAATACTTCTTCTCGTCTTTGCACTTTTTCATGGACAACATATGAAACACTTTTACTTGTTGGCATCGACCACACTCAAAAATAATGTACACTTTGAATAAACTCGTCGACCATCGATCCGCGTTGTACATCCTTTTCCAATCCATCTACATGAAATGCACAAAAATCGTAAGAAATATCCACGAAAGTCAAACCATTTAAATATTATTACAATAATTATATATATATTATTTTTCAATTTAGAATTATTTTTAAAAGTTATTTTAAAGTTGCAAACATAAAATTAATTAATTATTTTAAAGTTTTTTAGTGTACGTAGTGTATATATTTCTACGATCTTTAAATTACCTTACTTATTTTCTAATGTACTATCAGTTTTTTCCTTTGTCATCTATATTCTATAACTTTTTTCCAAAAGATTTTATCTCATCATTTTTCGTAAATATTTTTTGAGATAAAAATGTACGTAAAAATGCCTACAAATGTAACATGCTAACACATACTTTTCTTTCTCTTTATTTTTCTAAACAATTTTCTCAACATAATTAATGTGCTTAGTAAAATAATTAGTTTCAATCAAATTTTCTCTCTCTTCATTTTTGCATAACATATCTAGAGATAAAAATATATAGAAATCAACCGTAAAAAAGCAAAATGCTAAGCATAGATCATAAGTGGACGAAGTTGCTAACCTTGTAGATAGCAAAGATTTGTGTATTATCACCAAAACAAATTCATAAAAATTTTTGACAACATCTCCTCTCTAGCTAAGCAAAAGTTTGAAGACAACTGCAGCTGGCTCAGGTTGGAAGAGAAAGAAGAGTATAAAAAGCAACTCCATCTTTAGTCCCGGTTGATGTTACCAGCCAGCATTAAAGATCAAAATTATCTTTAGTTCCGGTTGGTAACACCAACTGAGACTAAAGATTCCCGACGCCTTGACAGCCTGATAGAAATCTAAACAGGACTAAAGATCATCTTTAGTCCCGTACGTGTCACGAACCGGGACTAAAGTCCTAGAGAGCTGTTGCCTTTTTTAATCGGGACTAAAAATATTTTTTAGTTTGGAATACAATTGCAACCGAGACTATTATGAATTTTGACAGATCAACCAAAGATCGTTTCTTCAGTAGTAAACTACAAAAAAAATATAGCATCACATGTAACGGATACTATTAAGATAAAACCAAATAGTTTAATTCGTCATCAAACAAATACACTTGTAGTAATCTATTTCATAATCACATATGAAAAAGTTACGCAAATTATATATTCGTCTAGCAAGAATACAGCTATAGTCTTCTTTGAATAAAATATCTACATATTCTTCTCTAAGCTACCACCCTTGATACAGCTCTTGTAAAAATGTTAACCGACTCATCGTTGAGACTATGATAAGCATTTGTAAATGCTGAATAGCATTAAAAATAAATTAATAATCAAACTTCAATTTAACTTTGCCTCAACTCATGTGCAATTGTAGTATGCAACATATCATGATTGGTGAAGAGTATCTTAGAAGATAAGTACTATTTGTAAAGCCGCTTTCTTTTTTAGAAATACAATATGGAGTATGATCTTTAAGAAGACCAATTGCTTATCTTAATACAAAGATACACCTGATCTAAGCAATGGTCAATGGAGTCACCATAGATAGCAGTTCTCATTTCATTATTTAGAAATGAGTTCCCCTTCAGTCTGAAACATGAACGGTCACAAATGGATCAACTTTGATTTAACAAAATTCGTAGAAGTAAATTTAGTTTGTTATGATAGACCATCCTCTATTCAATTGCAACTGTCACAAATTACAAAACTGACTAATGATTAGGTCTGCCAAAGACTATTTAACTTTAGTTCTAGGAAGTTTAGCTTTCTACACATACCTTAATCAGCCATATAAGCACATAATACGCCAAGCGAAAGAGCAAATGCCAAAAGAAATATTTATCTTGTTGACTAAAAAAATGTGGAGATTATGGCAATAGGGTATTTACATGGCAAACTTATCCGACTGGAGGTAGGGATAGATTGCGCCTGCCATATCTGTAAACTGAACATGACTTGGGTATTACGATTGCCGATAGAGATAAGGCAATCGGCCTATAGTCACGGTTTGGTAAGATTGAGGAAACCAACTTAGAGTAAGATAGGGTTTCCGATCTGTAAGCCCGCCTCCCAAGACTATATAAGGGGGTAAGGGGCGTCCCTTGAGGGATATCAGATATCAGAGAATCATACGATTTCATAAGCAAGAGCTTTAGACACACGAGATCAATAAAGACACTCGGCGGATCGAATCCACCGAAACAGAGTAGGGTATTACCGACGAGAGGGCCTGAACTGTCTAAATCTTCTTCTTCTTCTAACCCATTGTGCTTGGCGATCTCGATTGCGACCCCGAAATTATATTGCCGAAACCAAGTTTCGACGGTTGGCGCGCCGGTAGGGGACCGCGCGTCGAGACATCTTCAACAATCTCGCCGACAAGCGTGATGGGATCTCCTTCAAGATTCGGCGACTTCACCGCCAACTTCGTCGACAACTCCTCCTTCGACTCGGATTCGGACCAGTCGGAAGGAGAAATCCACTCGACGCTGTTCGGACTTCCGAACAGCGCCAAGACCTACAACGACGTCTTGAAGACCAAGATGCAATCTACTCTCTCCAACGACGGACCTCACTCGGCACCATTCGGATTACCGAATATCGTCGGAATCAGCGCCAATCTTCTCGCCTCCCCGACGGAGACGATCTATTCGGACGAAGACCCCTCGGTGCCGTTTGGGTTACCAAACGCCGCCGAGATCTACAGCAAACTTCTGTCCCCCGAGACGGCGGCGACCCACTCGGAGGAGCCCGCATCCCCAAGCTCAGACCCGGACTGGAACGATCCAGACCCGGGCTACCCAGGATCAAGGGAGGTCGCTGTCATCCTCCCATCATTCGGCTCCTGCTCATCTTCGGAGCTCAATGGATACCTCAGCTCTGCCGGCTTCGACGACCTTTATGGTATCCCCTCTGACGAAGCCGACAACTCCGACTGCCGCATGGACTATGAGCCGAAGTGCTTTGATGTCCTCATGGCCGAGCCGGACGAGTCCGACTCAGCCATGGCCAGGAGGCTAGCTGAAGAAGAGCGAGCCAAGATTGAGCACGAGCGCAAGACGGTCAAGGAGGAGAAGCAACGCAAGGAAGAGGCGACAAGAGGAAGCGGGATCTACGCGGGACGACGATCCGCCCGGAGGCCATCCTCCAAACGCGGGTTCGCAACACCAACATCTTCCAGGCGCCACAGCAGAATGCTGTTGCCGCGCTCACACTCCTGGACACCGTCATGGAGACGGCACCCGCCAATGTGACTCCGATACTCGACAAGATCAAAACCATCGTCGCAGCCACAGCTAACGGCCACCGCACCACCTCGGCACGAAGGCCGACTGAGTCCGTGGCTGAAACGCCCGACAAAAGTCGACTCCCGCCTCTGAGGTCAGGAGACTATAAGAGGCCCGAGCCAGATCGGTCGACAACAAGGCCAAGAGGCCCGCCCCGCGAGTCCACGCAGAAGTACCAGGAGCAGACGGCCGACTCCCGTGACAAACGACACAGACGTCCACCCGTCCACCATCGCGTCCGCCGCAACAACAGCTCCAGCTATCCAACCAGCCAACCAAAGACCCCGCCGAGTGATCTGCGGGAAGTCCTTGATCGTCGCTACCAGGAGCGGGACCGACGCACTCGGGAAGATCGGAGGGGATCACCCGATAGCGGCGACGACGAGTGCCGGCCTTCACTCAGGAGCTTCGCCGAGTGCATTGGCCGAGTGGTTTTAAGCCCACAGGAATTGAAAGGTACGACGGCAAGACCGACCCCGAGTCATGGCTTACCATCTACACTCTCGCCATCCGCGCAGCAGGTGGCGACAACAAAGCTATGGCCAATTATCTTCCAGTGGCCCTCGCCAACTCTGCCAGGAACTGGCTCACGAGCCTGCCAAGAGGCTCAATCGGCTCGTGGAGCGAGCTGAGGGACCACTTTATTGCCAACTTCCAGGAAACCTTCGAGAGGCCCGGCACACACTTCGATCTATACAACGTCATCCGTGCCGAACGAGCCTCGAAGGATTACATCCGCCGTTTCTCGAGAAGCGCAACAAGATCCCCAACATCACCGATGACATCATCATCGCCGCCTTCCGAAGGGAGTCCGTGATGAGCTGTTAATCGGGAAGTTCGGGCGCAAGCCACCGAAAACGGTGAAACAGATGTTCGAGACGGCGAACTCCTACGCAAAGTCCAACGACACCATCAAGGCTGCCCGTCAAGACCAGCCCGATAGGAGGGAAGACAAGCAAGCGGGAGGGAACCGCAATCCTAAGAAGGATGGCAGCAACGGCAGCATCAAGGCCCAAAAAGATCGCAAGTGCCGATCTGAGGACCTAGTGGCCGCAACCTCCAACACTCAACGCCGTCCCCGAGTCGCCGCCTACGACGCCATCATGAACGCCCAGTGCACCCATCATCCCAATCATAAGCACGCGGCGAAGGACTGCTTCATCTACAAACAGTTCGCCGAGCAGTACGCGGCGCAGCTCAACAAAAAGCCGACTGATGAGGCTGGTCAGTCAGGCGCCAAGAAAAACAATGTGGCCGAGAATGCCGAACCTTTTCAAGACCCTGTGGGAGAGCTTAACCACATCTTCGGAGGGCCGCTAGCCTATGAATCCAAGAGGAAACAGAAGCTAACCGACCGAGAGGTCAACGCGGCTCAACCCGAAGTCCCTCAGTACCTGCGATGGTCGGAAGTGGCCATCACTTTTGACCGCTCGGATCACCCTGACCGAGTGGTTCACCCGGGGCACTATCCACTCGTCCTGGACCCCGTGGTCCGCAATATAAGGCTCAAGCGCGTCCTCATCGATGGGGGCAACGCCCTTAACATCCTATTCGCCAAGACCATGGATGAGATGCAGATCCCGAGGGCAGAGTTGAAGGCAAGCTCAGCCCCCTTCCACGGAGTCATCCCGGGGCTATCGTCTACACCACTCGAGCACATCTCCCTCCCTGTCACCTTCGGGGCCCGAGAAAACTTCCGAATGGAGAACGTCACTTTTGAGGTGGCCGACTTCGAAACAGCATATCACGCCATCATCGGAAGGCCTGCGCTTGCCAAATTTATGGCGATCCCACATTACACCTACCTCCGCATGAAGATGCCGAGTCCCAACGGCGTCATCACTCTTCGCGGCGGTGTGAAGCAAGCCTTCACTGCGATAAGGAGAGCTGCGACATGGCCCAATCTCGCGAGAGATTGTGTGGCCAACAAAAAGTCTGATTGGCTGCATCAACTTCGGCAGAGGGCGAAGTCCCCGCGAAGAAGATAGCCAAATCGGGATCCGGCGACGCCAAGACCAAGAAGATCTTCCTTGATCCGTCGGATCCTCGAAACTGTAATCGGCGCCGACCTAGATCCCAAATAGGAAAGCGCGCTCGTCACCTTCCTCCAAAATAATAAAGATGTTTTTGCTTGGAAACCATCGATATGCCTGGAATTCCTAGGGAGGTGATCGAGCACTCTTTGCACGTCAAAGATGACGCCAAACCGATAAAACAACGACACGCAGATTCGCGCAGGACCGAAAAGACGCTATCAAGGAAGAGCTCGCAAAGCTCTTGGCCGCGGCTTCATTAAAGAAGTCCTTCATCCCGACCGGTTAGCCAACCCAGTCCGGTCCGCAAGACGACGGGGCAATGGCGCATGTGCATTGACTATACTGACCTCAACAAAGCCTGCCCCAAAGATCCGTTCGGGCTGCCTCGCATCGACCAAGTCGTTGACTCAATGGCCGGCTGCCAACTCCTGAGTTTCTTGGATTGTTACTCGGGCTATCACCGATCAGCTTGAAAGAGTCCGACCGCTGAAGACATCGTTCATCACGCCGTTTGGGGCCTACTTGCTACATCACAATGCCTTTCGGCTCGAAGAATGCCGGTGCCACATACCAACGCATGATCCAGAGATGCTTCCAGACGCAGATCGGCAAGAACGTAGAAGCCTACGTCGACGATGTTGTCATCAAGACCAAGCAGAAAGAAGACCTGATCGCTAACCTTAAAGAAACTTTTGTAAACATCCGAGCCTTCAGAATGAAGTTGAACCCGGAGAAGTGCACCTTCGGCGTTCCATCAGGCAAACTGCTCGGCTTCATGGTGTCACATCGCGGCATTGAAGCCAATCCAGAAAAGATCAACGCCGTCTTGAGCATGAAGCCCCCGAGTAACCAGAAGGACGTCCAGAAGCGCACTGGCTGCATGGCGGCACTAAGCCGCTTCATCTCTCGACTCGACGAACGAGGCATGCCCTTCTTCAGATTGCTTAAGAAGACAGATGACTTCCAGTGGACCGCGGAAGCTAACAAGGCCTTTTAGGATTTCAAAGAGTTCCTTACAACGCCGCCCGTCCTGGCCTCGCCTCAGCCCCAGGAACCTTTGCTGCTGTACGTTTCAGCCACTCACCAAGTGGTTAGTACGGTCCTCGTGGTCGAACGCGAAGAAGAAGGACGGACTCAGAAGATTCAGAGGCCAATCTACTTTGTTAGCGAAGTGTTGGCAGGAGCCAAAATTCGCTACCCTCAGGTACAAAAATTACTCTATGGTGTCCTAATAACCGCGAGGAAATTGGCACACTACTTTCAGGGTCACTCGGTCACCGTCGTCACTTCTTTCCCACTCGGCGATGTCATCCACAACCGGGAGGCGACCGGACACATCGCCAAGTGGGCTTTAGAGCTGATGCCGTTGGACTTGACTTTTAACACGAGGACGTCCATAAAGTCACAAGCCTTGGCGGATTTCCTGGCCGAGTGGACTGAGCAACAAGAGAACGTACCTCGGAAAGACCTCCAACACTGGACCATGCACTTCGACGGATCCAAGAGGATCATCGGCTTGGGAGCAGGAGTTGTGCTGATCTCCCCGACCGGGGAAAGGCTAAGATACGTCCTTCACCTCCACTTCTCCGCCTCACACAACGTTGCTGAGTACGAAGCTCTGCTACACGGACTGCGTCTCGCAGTTTCACTCGAAATACGTTGGCTCATCGTGAAAGGTGACTCCCAGCTGGTCGTCAATCAAGTAATGAAAGACTGGTCCTGTCTAAACGACACCATGGAAGCCTACTGCAAGAGGTCCGCAAACTTGAAGACAAGTTTGACGGGCTCGAATTCTCACACGTCTTGAGGCATAACAACGAGGTAGCCGATGAGTTGGTACAGTTCGGGTCCAAGCGCGAAGCTGCCCCAACAGACGTCTTTGTCGAGCACCTCTATGAACCAACCATCACGGCAAAGACAACTTTCAACGAACAAGCTGCGAACGAAGTCGCCATGGCTGACGCCGACTGGCGGACGCCGCTCATCAAATTCTTAACCCAGCAAGAGCTGCCGGAAGACCGGGATGAAGCAGAGCGCGTCCGGCGTCGTTGCCAAGCATATGTCATGGTTGACTCTGACTTATACAAGAGAAGCCCCTCCGGAATCCTAATGAGATGCATCACACCCGAGGAAGGGAGGTAGCTACTTCAAGACATCCACTCGGGCATATGCGGAAGCCACGCGGCAGCATGCACTCTGGTCGGCAAAGCTTACAGGCAAGGCTTCTTTTGGCTTACCGCGGTCTCCGACACGGACAAAGTCATACGAACCTGCGAAGGCTGCCAATTTTTTGCCCGATAGAGCCATGTCCCGGCCCAGGAGCTACAAACAATCCCACTATCCTGGCCGTTCGCGGTATGGGGCTTGGACATGGTCGGCCCCTTCAAGAAAGCTCCAGGAGGATTCACACACCTCTTCGTCGCAATCGACAAGTTCTCCAAGTGGATTGAAGCCAAGCCGGTCGCCACAATTACTGCTGACAAGGCACGGGACTTTTTCCTCAACATCGTGCACCGCTTCGGTCCCAAACAGAATCATAACTGACAACGGGACTCAATTCACGGGAGGCATCTTCAAGGAATTCTGCGAGGACTTCGGAATCAAGATTTGCTACGCATCAGTTGCCCACCCCAAAAGCAACGGACAAGTCGAACGAGCCAACGGCATGGTCCTCCAAGGCATCAAGGCCCGCGTTTTCGATCGCCTAAACCCTTACGCGGGCAAGTGGGTCCAAGAGCTTTCCTCGGTCTTATGGTCTCTGCGGACCACACCCAGTCGGGCGACCGGCCAAACTCCCTTCTTTTTGGTCTATGGCGCAGAAGCCATGTTGCCAAACGAGATGGAGTACGAATCCCTCCGAGTCCACAGCTTCAATGATGAACGCTACGACCCCGACCGAGTGGATGACCTCACCCGATTGGAAGAGGCCCGTGAGGCAGCCCTCATCCAGTCGGCCAAATACCTTCAAGGGCTCAGAAGATACCACAGTCGCAACGTTCGAGCACGAGCTTTCATCGTTGTTGACCTGGTCCTACGCAAGATCCAGACCACCAAAGACCGTCACAAGTTATCCCCCTTATGGGAAGGACCGTACATAATCGCTGAGGTGACTCGGCCCGGTGTATACCAGCTAAAGCGTGAAGACAGATCTATGGTGGAGAACTCCTGGAACATCGAGCATCTTCGACGATTTTATGCTTAATTTGACTAAGGTTTCATGTTTTCCTTGACTGCCAACCTCAAGCAAGATGACTTCTTGAGTTAGCAGTCGGGGGCTGTACATATGTCAATAAAGGTTAAGTTTTCCTCATCAACTTCTGTGCATGTTTTGGTTTATCATTGTTTAATGTTCTTTGATTCGAGTTCAGTGTCTAAGGACTGAGTGTTTTCTGATGACCTAATCGAGCCTAGGCTTGGTGACAGTCAGACGAAAATTACTTAAGAAATTTCACACAAAAACTCGGATCAAGGCATTAACATAAATAAACTAAATATATCACAAGTTCTGCATCAGAACATCACGATCACAGGACATTTACAAGACAATGTTCGAAAGATAAATCAAATCCGGAAATTGTTCACTACATTGACGGAGATCTTCTTTGCCGACTCCTGCGCCTCACTCAGCATACCCAAGGCCTGCTCATCTGTGGTCCTGTCAGCGAAGCCCTCCCCGACCGAGTGGATATCCACTCGGGGGTAAAGGGACTTGGTCTGTGCAAGAGCCAGACCAGCCCCCATGTTGGCGGCTTCAGTGATGTTGGCTAGATACTGGTCAGGAGCCCTCCGCAGCTTGTCAAAGACTTCAATTTGGGTCCAGTGAGCTGGTACCGACTCCATGGTGGAACAAGGATAGCAAGATTGGCGCAGCAGCATTGGCGACCTCTTCCCGGACCTCTCCGGTTCGTTTGACCCGCTCAAGCAAGACGTCATATTGAGCTCGGGTCTTAACTTTGTAAGCTGCCAAGAGCATCTCATCATGCAAAGCACTCGAAAATAAAGCAGCACAAGGAATGTTACTTCAAAGAGGCTTACCTTCAAACTCGGCCTCCAGTTCGGCTTTGTCGAGGCTGACTGCCTCCAGCTGGACTTGGAGCGAATGAACCTCCGACGAATTTTCTACAAGAAAAGAAGATCATCAGTAACCAGGGACAACATGAGAATCTTAAAGAAACTCGGAGAGATGAGCTTACTCCCGATTGATCCTCGGAGGTCGAGGTTCGCCTCCCGAAGCTCCGCGATCTCTCCTTAAAGCCGCCTCCTCGAGGCGCTTCCTCCCGAGTGGTTTTCAGCTTTCGCCGAACGTCCCCAAGGAGCTCGTGTGAGGAACCAGCTTCTCTAGCACCTCGGACTTTGCCATGGAGCGGCAGTACTCCTTCTGCGCGTGAAATCCGAAGAGTGACCGACTGGAAAAGGATGATAACACAATAAAAGAAAAAGACTAAGGCTTACGTTGAGTAGCCGAGTCGCCTCATTTAAGCTTTCGACAAGGGCATCCCTTTCTTCCCTTTCAGCCTGCCTGTCCAGGATGATGCCCTGCCTTTGGCCCTCTGAGTCCCGCCACTCGATCTTAATTGGGGGAACCCAGGTTTCAGAAGACTATACCTGGGGATTTCCTCCACTGTGGCTGGCGGATAGGAAGAACAAATGAAGACATGAAAGATTCAAACTAAAAGAGCAAAGAGAAGATTCTGATACAAGACTCACCGGCTTCAGTAGCTGCGCACTTGTGTGGAACAGCCCGGCTGGCCTCCTTCCTCTGGCTCTTCGCCGAGTGACCCTCAGTCGGGGCTGGCCGAGCCATGGCCTGAGGTCTCCCGGCCGTCGACTGGCTTCCAGTCGAGACGTCCCGGCGGGCGATCGGGGGCTCCTTCCTTGGGGCATCCTTCTTCGGAGACGAAGGTTTTTCGCCCGAAGCGCTCTCGCTCGGATGCGGGCTCCGAGGCTTCGGTTCTGCAGGCTTTGGCACCTCGGGAGCAGTGGCAGGGTCGGCCCCTCACCCTTCCCGGCAGGATCTATGTCCTGGGGCCTCCTACGATAATGATTACAGCTGGGGTAAGGGCAAAGAAGGCTTTCAACGAAGAAGTTTGAACTTCAGTCATAGAGCATACCTGGACGACCGGCGGATCTTCGGCGCTGTCCTAGGCGATCGCCTTGGAGGAGGAGTCTCGACTGGAGGAGCCGGGACGTCATCGTCCGAATCCTCAATAATGAGCCTCCTTTTGCTCGCCCGCTTGTTGGTGTCCTCACTCGGGGCCGCCCGCTTTCCAACTGGATCGCTTTGGATCTTAATCCCGCCAGCCGGCTTCTTGGCTGGGCGACGCGGCGTGTCATCGTGGGGCACCTTGTACGGCTTTGAAGTAACAAAAGCATTTTCCTACAAGAGAAGTTCGCACAACGTTAAGAAACAAGATGTCAAGATTGCAAGACATTATGAAGCAGCCAGTCGGCTTATCGGAGGAGGAGGCCGGTGGATGCTGAAAGGGAGAACCGGCAGAATGAGGGCACGCTCAACTGCAATTCCAGTCGAGAAGATCTTGTACATCCGGATCTTCAGGATCTCGTAGCTGAGTGGATCCGGATCTTCCCGATTGGGGTCCTTCCCGCCTTCGTATTCGAAGGCGGCTTTGACCTCTCCTTTATTGGAGCCGCCGCACCGAATGAAGTGCCGAGTGATTCGCTCGCCGCGAAGACCCTTCGTTTCATTGCCGGGATCTTTGTGAGCGGTTTGTTGGCCTCGTCCCAATCTTGGGCCACTGAGCGGTACTCCAAGTAGGCCTGGGGACAGGGGGAAGGCCGACGAAAGCTGGCAGGCTGGGTTCGAGGTTGCTAATATAGAACCAGCCCGCATGTCATCCCTTATTGGAAGATTTTAAGGGAAGAGAGAAGTACTCCTTGCGGAGAGATCCACGGAGTTGGAAACCTGCCCCGCCAACAACGCATGGGTGGTCTTTATTCGGATGTGGTTTAAGATAAAACATGCGGCGGAACAGTTGGAAGTGGGGAAGGATGCCGAGGAATGCTTCGCATACATGAATGAAGAGGGCGATGTGAAGCATAGAGTTGGGGTTCAGATGGTAGAGCTGGAGACCATAGTAATCTAAAAGCCCCCGGAAGAACTCGGAGGTGGGAAGGCTGAACCCACAATAGAAGAAAGAGGTGAATACAACGAGCTCACCGGTGTTCGGGGTTGGGAAGTCCTCACCCGCCGCCGGGCGCCACCCCACGATCTCCTTTGGGGGAAGCACGCCATGCTTCACCATCTCCTTGAGGGTAGATTCCCTCACATCCGATGTGGCCCATTGGTCAAACGGGATCCTCTTTTCCTCCGCCATGAGCATGGTGTGGATGGGAAGTGGATCTGGTCGGAAAGGATGGCGATTTGAGCAAGAGATCTTGGAAGATTGGCTGCGGAAGCTGGTTGTGGCAAGAAGCGAGCTTTTGGATGGATGGATTTGGGAGCGCGCGAGTCTAGGGTTCTTCGCAGGAAACTGGTGAACAGTGCTGCGAAAAAGAGGAATCTTTTGGAAGATGAAGAGGCGGGGACGACCTCGAGCCTTTATAGAAAGATTTGAGGGTTGCGCTAGGTTTTCTCGTGATTGGCCCGAGCCCATGAGAGAATCTGCGGCCCAGTTAAGGTGTGGCCTGACGTGTGTCCTTAGGGACTTAAGTGGATGAGCTTAAGCAGATTTGCCCTGGCAATATGCACATGTCCGAATGCCCTGTACCTTTGAAAATCCTTTCATACCGTGGTTTGCTTGACTTCATGAGAAGCGGCACGATGCAACTTGGAAGGTGACCAACAGTGAAGCTTTTTATAGCCGCCTTGATGACAGGGGCTGTTTGGTTTTTTAGCATTTGATTAAGTGATTATATCGATGCTATTTTTTCACTTTGGTGAAGATCTTTATAGATTAAGACTAGTATTATGGCAAAAGCTATTTAATAGCTTGGTCATATTTTTCATACGATTGAAAGAACTCATTTTCCCATGAGGGACGATTAAAATATTTGTTCCGGGATGACTCGGGCAGATCCACTCGGATAAGCATGAGCTTACCGAGTGCTTTTCACCCACGAGGGTTGATTGGGTTATTTGTTCTGAGATGACTCGAGCAAACTCACTCGGATAAGCACAAGCTTGCCGAGTAATGAGGTTGCTTTAGCTTGAGCTAAGCATCTACATGAGAATGATTTTTTATAGTTCTTGACTATATGCTTAGTCTGTTTTTGACTAACCACATAGTCGGGGGCTACACCTAATTAGGTGCATCAGGAGATGCACCTAGATATTTATTTTTGGGAATTTTTTAGATATTTTCCAGCCCTTCACAGTCTTTGGAGCCACTCGGGAAGATTCAGGCAGAGATGATGGAATCACTCAGCGCCAAAAGCACTCGGTCAAAGAGATTTTTGGCTGTGTGCTGTTTTGGTTTGAAGTTGAGCTGTCTCGTCGACTGAAAAGGACTCGGGGGCTACTGTGGAGATTATGGCAATAGGGTATTTACATGGCAAGCTTATCCGACTGGAGGTAGGGATAGATTGCGCCTGCCATATCTGTAAACTGAACATGACTTGGGTACTACGATTGCCGATAGAGATAAGGCAATCGGCCTATAGTCACGGTTTGGTAAGATTGAGGAAACCAACTTAGAGTAAGATAGGGTTTCCGATCTGTAAGCCCGCCTCCCAAGACTATATAAGGGGGGTAAGGGGTGTCCCTTGAGGGATATCAGATATCAGAGAATCATACGATTTCATAAGCAAGAGCTTTAGACACACGAGATCAATAAAGACACTCGGCGGATCGAATCCACCGAAACAGGAGTAGGATATTACCTCACGAGAGGGCCTGAACCTGTCTAAATCTTCTTCTTCTTCTAACCCATTGTGCTTGGCGATCTCGACTGCGACCCCAGAAATTATATTGCCGAAACCAAGTTTCGACAAAAAAACGTTCTTGTTTTCCCTATTTTCTGAATAGGGTGGTCTGACTATTTTTTTATTATGGTACCATCATGACCAGAAACTGACAATAAATAGATTAGTGAAATGAGTGAAATACCCGGCAAAAGATTATTGTTATTTGTTATATATATTGAAGAGTACAATTTCATCGGTGGATTGTAAATAAATTATGAAAATTCCTTAGTGGATTTTTCTTGAAAATTCATCAACCGATATTGTTAGAAAATCAGATGAAAGGGTCTCATCACACAAATGTATGGTGAAACCAGATCCAGATTGTTTCATTGGCATTTAATCAAACACCTACTGGGCATGCATTTAATCTAATATATATCATTATGGTCTTTCTGGAACAACTTAGAACTACCGTGGAAAAACAAAGTAACTGAAAGGAAGGATATAAATCTGTATTCTATCAATGAAGAGCAAATTAAATAACAAAGCAAAGAGCATCCAAGCCTCCAAAGTCTACAGAAATGGAAGATAACCGTTCATCCAGCTGAGCAGCACGTATAGCAGCATTGTCACATAGATCCCACACCAACCACTTCCCTTCTATTGATCCTGAATCGAAGGTCACCACACATAAATACTGAAGTTCCAATCGGTTAATGAAAAACACATCACATAAATTCTGAATTGCTCAATCTGCAGGTCATAGAGGGACACATGGATGGCCGGGCATCAATCGTGCACCTCAAGATCTCCTCCCACATGCATGGGCGGCACGACGGAGCTCATGGCGGCGGCACCTAAGAGGGATGGTGGATAGATTAGGGATTGGGTGGGTGCGCCTGAGAAGGTGGAGGGAGGGTGTCTATGGGGAGACGGGATATCGGGATGAGATCGTGGGCTCAGGCTATACGTGGCCAGATGGGTCGTGCCTAGCAGGTCGGCCCGGACACGCGTGCACTGTAGCACGGCCCGACACGACACGTCACGCTGACCTGTGGGCTGTGCCGGCATGGCCCGTTTGGCCGTGTCATGTTTGGACCGACGTCGTAGTCCGTGGGCCAGCACAGCATGACAAGAACCCTATAGCGGGCCGGCACGGCACAACACAACCCATGGGCCAGCACGGCACGGTGGGGAGGGACGGGCGAATCACGGCACGACTCATGGGGGGGGCACGGGGTCGGCCAAATGGCATGACACGTGGCACGGTAACAGCTAGTTTTTGAAAATTAGCCATTGCAGTGTGAAAAAACCAAAAAAACCCAAAAAAATGATTTTTTTTATAAATAGGGCACCCCACCCCAGCATTCCTCCTCACTCAAACATCCCATTTTGTGCTCTATAATGCTCTTTCACTAACAATAGTTTGATTTTTTTATTGAGACAAAATTTGAGAAAATTTTGTCTAAAATCAAAAATAATTTCTGAGTTGAAAATAGTGCCAAGCAAAGGTGTGAAAACCAGGTGGTAAGAAAGAAGTATGTGATATATTTATATTTATGTATTATTTATATTTTTATGTTACGTAAATAAATATTCTGAAATTTGTTTATGTTGTTTTAACATTTCAAAATGGACCTGAACTATCCATCGTTCACGTTAGGTGATTTCGACCCTAATTACCTGTCGGGTCATTCCCAATTGGTGATTATGATGCCACCGGATCGACTACAGCACCACCAGTAGTGGAGGAGGTTCCGACTCTGGCACCGGCGGGTTCAGAAGGATCCGACACTATGAGCAGGAGTGCATCGACGAACACCGGCTCAAAGAGATCAAGAACTTCCGACGTTTTGGCAACACTTCGATGAGGTGGCTGTGACAGGCCTTGACGGAAGGCAAGTATCATTAGCGAGATGTAAAATATGTAGAAGTAAATTATCTGCAAAATCATGTGGTGGAACAGGACACTTGAGACGGCATGCTAAGGCTTGTGCAAAGAAGCAAGGAACCCAACTACGCCAGCAGCAACTTCTACTAAATCCTAATGGTACGGTAGGTACATGAGAGTACGATCCTATGGTAACTTGAGAATCTCTTGTCCGTTTAATTGCTAGACAAGATTTACCCTTGAACTTTGGTGAAAGTGCTGCATTTGAAAATTACATCCAAACTTCTCATAATCCTAGGATTAAAGCTGTTAGTAGACAAACCACAACCCGTGGTTTAAAAAATGTCTATGACAAAGGTTGTGAATCACTTAAGGAATTATTTAGTACATGCACTTTTTTCTGGTAGTGTTACCTTAGACATATGGAGTAGTAGGGCTAAAGATGATTACCTTAGTGTAGTTGTACATTTCTTGATGATGATTGGCAAATGCAAAAAAGAGTTCTTGGCTTAAGATTAATTGATGTTGCACATACTGGTAAAGAATATAGCGGAGAGAATTAGAGAAGTTATTAATGAGTATAACCTTGCTGATAAAATCTTTGTTGTAACCTTAGATAATGCATCTGCTAATTCTAGGGCCATCAAAATTTTGTAGCCATTATTTTGTGTTTATGCTGAATCATTTCTTTTGCATCAGTGTTGTGCATGTCATATCATTATTCTAATTGTTAAATCTGGGTTTAAGAAAGTGAAAGTACACATTGATGCCGTTCGTCAATCAATCATGTGGTTAACTGCTTCAAACCTACGGATTGCACAATGAAAAAGGTATTGTCGTGCATCGAGTAAGCCCACACATAAGTTTTTAACTGATATAGAACATCGGTGGAATGCCACTTATTTGATGGGAAAGGTTGTATTACCTTACCAGGAATTACTTACTATTTTCCTTCAAACATGTAATGGCCCAAAAAACAATGACGGTCAGCCAATACTGACTGATCATACCTGGCATGTTGTTGAAAGGTTTTATCAATTTCTTGAAACATTTCATGACTGCACTCTTCTTTTATCTCAAGTATATTATCCAACAGCTAATTTAATTCTACATGATATTCTTGAAATTGCCATTTTGTTGAAAGAATATGAAAATGATGAACTTTTCATGCATGCTGTCCTTAGTATGAAACAAAAATATCTTAAATATTGGAAAAGTATCCCCATGTTGTATGCTTTTACATTTATTCTTGATCCTAGGGGAAAATTACGGGGATTCCTCAATATTCTATCACTTGTTGGAGATACTATTAATGTTGATTATACTACCTATTATTCTTATGTTAAAACTAAATTATATGAGGTATTTGGAAAGTATGAATTAAAGTTTCAGGGAGTTCGCTTGCAAAGACCCTCACCTGTCCTTGCAGCAGGTAAGAACAAATTACAGTGGGGAAGAATTTGGGGTGGCTCATCTTCTAGCCATGATGGTGGTAGCAGTTCGTCAACAAGTGGAGACGCTGGATCGCATGGTCCCACCGAAGAATTGTCCAACTATTTGGATAGCGACGTCATCAGGCATGAATCATCAGACTTCAACGTACTTGGGTGGTGGAATGATCATAAGATGTCATATCCTGCGCTTTTAAAAATAATACAAGATGTGTTGACGGTGCCCGTATCTACGGTATCCTATGAATCGGCCTTCAGTCTATGCAGAAGAATTATCGAGGACAGGAAAACAAGTCTTAGCAACGAGCACGTTGAAATGCTACTAAGAGTTAAAGACAGGGAGCTAGCTGCAGAACATGCCCAATACACTGTTGACAACCAAAAATTGGCCGCTCAGTTCAAGAACCTTTATCTAGATAAAGACCAAACCGAATAGCTTCAGTCTATTTTCTAAGTAGTAGTGACCTGTAGGCTGCAGTCTTTTCTTTTCGAGCACCTTTATCTAGATGAAGACCAAACCAAATAGCTTCAGTCTATTTTCTAAGTAGTAGTGACCTGTAGGTTGCAGTCTTTTCTTTGTCATGGTTTTCTCAGATTCAAATATGAGTTTTTACATGACAAAGTTTTTAACGAGACAGTATGTATCATGTAAAACATCAATAAATGTCATTACTATTTTTCCTATATTGTTTTGAAATATTTTACTAAGTCTGGTTATTTAATTTTTTATTCGGACAATTCATATTTTTTGAAATAGTTCTTTATTTGATTTTTTCAGATGAGGAATAGTTTTTTAATTGTCGGATGGGGAATAGTGCTAGCCGGGCCAACTGTGCCAAAACGGGTTAACCTGGCACATGGGCCTTGTCGAGCCCGTGCCAACACGGCACGTGCTCCGCTTGGGTCATGCTTGGGCCGGGGGAGCGACACGTGCGCCGGCACGACACGTTCCGCTATAGGAACCGTGCCTAACGGGTCGTGTCGTAGCGGGCTGTGCCGTGTCGGGAGGCCTGTTTGGCCTACTATAGCTCAGGCACAGATGCTGGGCGGATCACGGAAGAAACAAGGACTGTTGGATCTGGTCTTTTTTGCCTAACCATTTTATTAACAATAAGCTTCACTTTGTGCAACGGCGGGCGAACGCATGCTCGACGCCCACGTCTCCCCGCGTGCTCGCTCGACGCCTAGGTGGCCGGGCTACCCGAATGATCACCCTCCGCCATCGCCACCCACCCACATGCCTGCCATCTGCCTGCGCGCATCGGCCCGCATGCCGCCCCCTCCCCATGCAGTCGCCCATCGCCACCGATGACCACCCACCTGCCACAAAAGAGAAGGCACGACGGCCACAGTTGGCCGAGGGCGTCGCCCCTGGCCCAAGGATGATGGTGACGGAGGTGCAGTCCACCGCCTTCGGCAACTCCTCACGATCGGCCATCTGGGCCTCCATCCTTCACTCTAGTATGCTCGGTGGTGACGGGGTTGGCGGTGACTGAGGCGGCGCGACAGCGGTGAGTCGAGAGATGGGATTGGGAAGGCTGGAGGAGGGAGAAGAGGCGTGGGGCCCGTGTTGCAGTAAGAGTGAGGGCAAAACAGTCCACTTAGGGACAAAATACATGTATTTAGATAAGAAAGGGAAGAAAAACACTAAATGTCACGAAATCAAGATTGCAACATTTGGAGGGTTATTTTTACGAAGTCGATGTTTGGAGTCCTAAATCTGCGAAGCACGTTGTTTGGAGTCCCTAATATGCAATTTTCTTGGGATGAGGGGAGTCGGGCAGGATGGGAGTGCCAGATCTAGGATGACGTGGTTGATGGGCTGGCGGGCCGTGATGGAGGTGGCGGCGGGAAGGGGATGCGGGAGGGATGGGGGATCTAGGAGAAGGGGTGGTATGGGGGTGGGGGCACGAGGCGCTAGGGTCGGTGGCGGGTCGGCGGGTGCACGCCTCGTGGGAGAGGGAGGTAAGCGCGAAGGGATCGTGATCCGGCGTTAGGAGTCAAAGACCACCCGCAAAATGACATAATGGAAACTAGCTAAATACCCCTGCTTTACGAGGAATAAAAAAATATTAATGTGTTATCCATCTTTTCATTATAGGGAATATTCATACTACTCTTAGTTTTTTATGTGGTTATCCATTTAGATTTGATCATTTTTAATATTAAGAAGGTCAAGGGTTAACTTGCAAAATTTACAATGGAATAGGTAGGTTGCCACCATTAAGTATAGATATAAAAATACTACTGCTAATAAACAGATAAAAGAGAAAAAAGGAAAAAAGACGACAAGTGGATAACACCAATTAGCGCGGGATAGCGAGCCGGCTCGGCTTGGCTCGTCTCGCTCTGGCTCGTTAGCATAACGAGTTGGCTCAGCTCGTTACACTAACGAGACAAAAGGCTGGCTCGGCTCGTTAGCCAGCTCGAGCTAGCTCGTTTAGCTCGCGAGCCATATCAATATTGTGTGCAGATTATATGTCCATTTCTTTCTGAGTACAATAAACATGTAATATATAACAGGGAAGAGTAAAAAGTGATAATACCTAATAAGTCCATAATTAACATAATAGTACTTGTCCATCGATTATCATCCATGCAAATGCAAATGCAATGATGCAACTAGATTAGATATCATTACTATTATAATCCAAAGCATTAGGTTCAAATTGACCATCACAAAATCACACAAAAGTTATTGACTTATTGCCACATCAACAACAAAATAAGCTACAGATGACATATCCCTTCTTCTATCAAGCAACATTAAGACAAACAACACCATCATCAGCAATTTAGCATCAAGACTCAAGATCATCAAAGAATTACCAGTTGCTTGCCACCACACCATGTGGAAACTCCACTAACTCATTGTCATCTTCATCATCTTGCCCCTGGAAAAAGAGATTCAACAATTAACATTAGTTGAGCCTACTTTGTATCTGGCTCGTTGAGCTCATGAGCAGCTCGCGAGCTGGCTTGAGCTGGCTCGTTATAGCTAACGAGCTAAACCCTTGGCTCAGCTCGTTAGCATTTCTCAACGAGCCGAGCCAACCACGAGCCAAGCAAGCTAGTAAGCCGTGAGTATTTCGTCCACCCCTAACACCGATAAGGTCATTTTCTTTTTTTGACTGTTGCTCCAGACCGCCATTTTCTTAACAGCAACAAAAAACAAGCAGACAAAAAGCATTCCCAACTTCATCCTTCTCCTCGTATTCTTCTTGAGTTGATGTTCCATTCATGATTAGCTTCATATACTTCACCGGTCACCCATCTTAGAAGCCTGGCTCCCTCTTGAAGATTTTATGTCTCGCTCTCCTTGATCTGCAATATCTTAGAAGCCTGGCTTCCTCCTGAAGATTTTCTGTCTCGCTCTCCTTGATTTGCAATATGGTCCAATTGGAAACATAATGAGCTACCTGCATAATCATTTCCACTGGGCCTTTTATGGTAAGATATTATCAAAACAAGCCCTATTTCTGATCTTCCAAAAAGCCCATAGAACTACTGCAACCCTTACTGCCATTAGATTTTGTGTTCTTTTACGGAGGTTTTTCAACCAATGTCCCATTAGGTCCTGCATCCCCCCTGGAATGCCACAAGCAAACACTCAATTGATGACATTCCAAACAAATCTTGATAAGCTGCATTGGAAAAAACAAGTGATCAATGTTTTCTTTGCCATTACAGAGTTGACATCCATCAGTGCCTTTCTTTCATCCCCTTTTTGTCACAGTCGGCATTGTGTATCAGAGGAGGCGCAAGCAACTGGGCATGTCGCAAGGGGTGGCGCAGCTTTCGGCTGGCCGGGCAAGCAACGGCGCCTGATTGCCATGCAGGACGGCTACAGTGCCTCCATTGGTTAGGAATTAGTTGCAATTAGTTGTTAGTTCCTTAATTTACTCAGGTTAATCCATATGTAAGCCTATTTAGAGGCCTTTTGAGAACCAATTAAGGCAGGCAAGATTCAATCTATACTTCTCATCTCCAATTCTCTCTGTATCCTCATCTCCTCTTTGTTCGTCGCCACCACGGGGCAACAGCCAACCCGCCAACCTCGCCCTTGTCCTCCCACGTTCCACTCGTATTCGATTAGATCGTTGCCCGGGGCTTGTGACAACTTGGTACCAGAGCCTATGGCAACCGATAACTCGTCCCCCTCGTCTCCACAACCCTCCGAACCCATCGCCAAGCTCCAAGAGCAGATGTCTGAAGTCCTTGCCAGCCTTTCGCTGTTGGCTTCCAAACATGATCTGGCCGATCTCAGCCGGAACGTGGCGGTGGCCTCATCGCGGATATCCTCCCTGCAACAGCTTCACGACGCGTCATTCCGCGGCGCCCGTGGACGGTCCTCGCCTCGACGATGGTGGCATCTTGGGCGCCCCGGTCGACAAAGGACTGCCGCCAGCGGCGCCCAATGCATTTAACACGGGCGGCGCCACCGGCGTGCCTCGCTTCTACAAATTGGAGTTTCTGAAGTACGGCGGCAAAGATGACCCCCTTAACTAGTTCAATCACTGTGAACAGTTTTTTCGAGGCAAAAAGACGCCGAACGGCGACCGTGTTTGGCTAGCAACATACCACCTCACAGGTGATGCCCAAGAGTGGTACTTCCACTATGAGGGGCCGCCGTCCTGGGAGGAATTCAAGGACCTCTGTCACAGGCAGTTTGGGCCGACGATCCACCGTAACTCCCTCGGCGAACTCAAGCATCTGATGCAGACATCCACGGTGGCTGTGTATCAGACTAAGTTCTTGGTGCTAGCTAGTCGCACAACAAAACCATTGTCTGAGCGACAGCAGGTCCAGATGTTTACGGCGGGCCTCCCCGATGAGTTAACAATTGACGTCGAGCTCCACCACCCGACTGATCTGCAGGAGGCAATGAGTTTGGCTCGAGCATACGAGCGCAAGGCGGTCCAGACTGGCGCCCAACCAGCAGGGCACCCACATTTCTGGAGTGCCTCGGTCCAGACGACCGCCGCGACGGGGTCTGCCGGTGCTGACCACACAGTGGAACCACAACCGTGTCAGTTTCGCTGTCTTTCTCCGGCCAAACTCACGGAACGCCATCGACAAGGGCTCTGCTACCATTGTGCCAAAAATTTCATCCGTGGCCACAAGTGTGCGTGGCTGTTCTATATCGAGTATGATGACTCGGCGACGACGGACGACGTGTCGGACACCGCTCTAGAAGACACCGACGAGCCGCGCGTGTCCCTCAACGCACCGTCGGGGATCGACGGGCAGTTTGGGCCGACGATCGACTGTAACTCCCTCGGTGAACTCAAGCATCTGATGCAGACATCCATGGTGGCTGCATATCAGACTAAGTTCTTGGCGCTAGCTAGTCGCACGACAGAACCATTGTCTGAGCGACAGCAGGTCCAGATGTTCACGGCGGGCCTCCCCGATGAGTTAGCAATTGACGTCGAGCTCCACCACCCGACTGATCTGTAAGAGGCCATGAGTTTGGCTCGAGCATACGAGCGCAAGGCGGTCCAGACTGGCGCCAAACCAGCAGGGCGCCCCCTCTTCCGGAGTGCCTCGGTCTAGACGGCCGCCGCGACGGGGTCCGCCGGTGCTGACCACACGGTGGAACCACAACCGTGTCAGTTTCGCTGTCTTTCTCCAGCCAAACTCACGGAACGTCATCGACAAGGGCTCTGCTACCATTGTGACAAAAATTCATCCGTGGCCACAAGTGTGTGTGGCTGTTCTATATCGAGTACGATGACTCGGCGACGGCGGACGACGTGTCGGGCACCGCTCTAGAAGACACCGACGAGCCGCGCGTGTCCCTCAACGCGCCGTCGGGGATCGACGGTGCAAACACAATGCGGTTGCCGGTCTCGATCGGGGGCGAACACGTGGTCGCGTTGGTTTCGGGATCGACGCACAACTTCATCAACACACAGCTAACGCGCCATCTGCATTGCCCCATTATGCCGGTCCGTCAGGACCTCCACATCATGGTCGCTAACGGTGATCGGTTGGCCAGCCCGGGACGCTGCTTCGACTTGCCGCTCACGATCGACAGCGAGTGCTTTATGGTCAACTGCTTCGCGTTGAAGGTCTACGCCATCGACATTATCTTGGGGATGGAATGGCTTCGCTCTTTGGGCCCCATCGTCTGGGATTTCCACAACATGCGGATGGCAATTTGGCGTGGTACCTAGGAGGTCATGCTATATGGTCTCGCCGATCACCGGGGACCGCACTGCGCAACACTTGCGGCGGATGATCTCCTACCCCAGCTCCTAGACGAGTTCGACGATCTGTTTGCTAAACCACATGGCCTCCCGCCGTCCCGCGCGATTGACCATCGGATACATGTCAAGGCCGACGCATCACCGGTGGCAGTTCGTCCGTACCGTTACCCCCAATTGCAGAAGGACGAGCTGGAACGGCAATGCACCGCCATGCTCGCCCAAGGGATAATCCGGCCAAGCACCTCACCGTTCTCGTCATCGGTATTGTTGGTCCGCAAGCCTGATGCGTCATGACGGTTTTGTGTGGATTATCGCGCCCTCAATGCCGCCACAGCAAAGGACAAGTTCCCAACATCCATTGTTGAGGAGTTAATCGATGAACTACGCGGTGCCCGGTTCTTCTCCAAGCTTGATCTGTGTTCAGGGTACCATCAGGTCCCCATGCACCCGGTCGACATCCACAACCCCTGATGTGAAGTAGAAGAAAGAAAGGAAGAGAGGAACAAGGAACAGGGAAGGAAGAAGAAAGAAAGGAAGAACAGAAAAGACCCCGACACATCACGCATGTACTAGTACTACTTGAATACTTCTGCAGTTCTGTTTCTCTCTGCACACTTGCACAGTAGCTGCTATTATAATATATGAGACACAACCAGGCACCAGCCCATTGCCCAATGCTTGCATAACCACTGTTATTCTGAACAAGAATCTGAATAACAATTAAAAACTGAACCGCGTGCTCCTCTGGTTAGTTTATTAGTGATTTTCTTTTGTTTTTAGTTCCTCTTTTGCTCCACGCACTGTATTGTACTGCACGCTGTCGCTGAGAAGTTTTTGTCATGTTGATATTTTTTTAGAATGGTTGGATTATGAAGAGACAAGGAGACATTGCATCTCTTTTTCAAAAAACACGCTACAAAGAAGGCGGCAGCAGCTACTGCTTCAAACACTGGCCCATCTTCGGTTGAAACTTTTGTACAAGAGCAGAATCAAGAGCAAGATGGAGTGGTCGTTGAAGAAATTACAGATCTTGTGCCCTCGCCTTCGCCATTGCCACCGCCTACATCACAACCGCCTTATGACATCAATCGCCTTCCACATGATCTAGGTGAAAGGCAACTCATTGAAAGTTATCATATTAATGATCAAGATGCAATTCGAAGAGCATATATTATTAAAGGACCATTTAAACCTTTTGCACATGATTTTACATCAAGAAAAATTGGAGCTAGAGATCGCCGACTCAATTTTGTATGGATGTATAATCATGAGTGGCTTGAATATAGTACCAAGAAGGATTCTGGTTTTTGCTTTATATGCTACTTGTTCAAGAAGGGTACAAGTTCAAATATATTTGTTGTTGATGGATGGAATAATTGGAATATAGGAAACAAAGCACTTCTTAAACATAGTGGTTCTATGGCACATAATGCAGCTCAAGAGAGATATATTGGTTTTATAAACCCCAAGGTAGCAATTGATTATCACATTGAGAAGTGGACTGATGAGGATCTTTGTCTTTACAAGAAAAGGTTAACATATTCACTTAGATGTATCAAGTTTCTTTTGCATCAAGGATTGGCATTCCGTGGACATGATGAAAGTGAAGAGTCTAGCAATAGAGGAAACTTTATTGAACTTTTGAAGTTTCTTGCCGGACTCCAGGTAATTGTACCTTAACTAGCCCAAACATACAAAAGCAAATTATTCATTGTTGTGCCATAGAAACAAGAAAGAAAAAATTGAAGAACTTGGTGATGAGCCCTATGCAATTTTAGCTGATGAGTCTAGTGATATATCACATAAAGAACAATTAGCTCTTTGCTTGTGTTACGTTGATAAATTGGGAAGGCCATGTGAGCATTTTATTAGGGTTGTTCATGTAGATGATACTACCTCTTTATCACTTAAGGATGCAATTGAAGCTTTACTTGTTACTCATGGCTTGACCATGACTCAAATCCGTGGTCAGGGATATGATGGGGCTAGCAACGTGAAAGGAAATATTAAAGGGTTGAAAACATTGATAATGCGAGAATATCCTTTTGATTATTATATTCATTGTTTTGCTCATCAACTCCAATTGGTGCTTGTTGCTGTTGCCAAGGGAAATACTGATTGCAAGAGTTTTTTGATCAAATATCTATACTGTCAAATATTGTTAGAGTTTCTTGTAAGCGTCATGACATACTTAGAAATGCTAGACTTGAGAGTGTCAAGAAAGCACTTGATTGTGGTGAAATTGAATCTGGAAGTGGATTACATCAACAGATGGGTTTGCCTAGGCCTGGAGATACTCGATGGGGATCTCATTACAAAACTATATGCAACATTATTACTATGTATGAAGCTATCTATGATGTATTGGCTGATCTTGGAGATGATCATTCACATAAGGATGATTGGACCAAAATACATTTTGTTCTTGGAGCATTTGAGACCTTTGAATTTGTTTTCTTTGCACACAATATATCTTATTCCTAATACACAAATGAGTTATCTGAGTGTTTGCAAACAAGGGAGCAAGATATTCTTAATGCAATATCACTTGTTAATGTGGCAAAGAAAACAATGCAAGAATTGAGATTTGATGGTTGGTATAATTTTCTTTAGAGGGTCACTTCATTTTGTGATAAACATGGTGTTGATGTTCCTACAATGGATGGTGATTATGTTCCTTATGAAAAATCAGCAAGCTCGTGCCCGAAAGCAAACCAATGATGACCACTTCAGAAGAGAAATATATATTGGTGTCATTGATCAAATAAGTCAAGAACTTGATAATCGGTTTGATGAGATTAATATGGAATTATTGTCTTGTATGTCGGCCTTCAATCCTTCTAATTCATTTAATACTTTTGATGCACGGAAGCTACGCAGACTAGCTGAGTTCTACCCAAATGAGTTCCCAAATTATAATTTGCTCAAACTTGAATTGCAGCTGCATAATGATATTGATGATATGACATAGGATGATAGTTTCAAAGATTTAGAAAATATTGTTGATCTCTCAATTAAGCTTGTTGAAACAAAAAGACAAGGTGTACGATATGGTCTATGAGCTTCTCAAATTGGTATTGCTTCTACCTGTGGCAACAACAAGTGTAGAAAGGGCATTTTCTGCAATGGTTTTATTGAAAACAAAATTACGAAATAAGATGGGAGATAGTCTTTTGGATGATTGTCTAGTCACTTTCATTAAGTGGGATATTTTCTTTCAAGTTGATAAAGATGATATAATTAAGACATTCATGTCCCTTCGAAAGTGTCTAATAAATTAGTCAGAAAAATAACATTGTAAGTTTCTGATACTCTTTTATGCATATATTTTCAATTATCATTATGGTGTTTGAACTATTTATATCTTATTTAGTGGATCGTTTCTATTTAATCAAAGAATTAAAGCTTTATCGTGTTACTTAGTACATATATACCTAATCACGTTGTTAATTTTATAATTACTACAAAAATCTTATATTGAATTTTTTTGGGTGGCATACCCTAAGCTAAAATCCTAGATTCGCCAATGATTCCAACAGTACCTTCCTAAGTATTACGTTATTGGCAAAGTTATGAACTGTACTTTTTCTCAAAAGCATGTCATACACATATTCAAAAGAAGAATCACTACCTGAGATTGGCACTGGATCGATAAAAGAACATGTTTTTACTGAGAAACATTGTGGGGGAGATCCCCACAGTAACGACCAAAGGATTTATTATAGAGAGAAAGACTTACAGTCCAGCGAGCTTACAAGCAAGGAGAAAGATAGCACACGAACAAGAGGCTTACAAGCACGCAATACAGCGAAAGGAAGATCAGCTGAATGCATCTAACCAAGCACAAAAGGAAGATTTGAGGTCCACCCTAAATCTTGCTTATTGCAGGTAGCCCTGACTTTTGAAATTGGACTTCCACAGCCTATGACTCAGGTTTTTTCTGATGAAAGACTTTATCATTTCGAAGTTTCCATATCTCCAAAGCCGCTATAAGGGTGACCTCGGTGAAGAAGGGCAAATAATTTAAGGTCTGAGATTGCAAGAGTCTATCACGCACTGAAGAGAATTGTCCCATTGAATTTGGAGAGCAGCCCAGCACTCAGAAGCAAAAGGACAGCAGAAAAACAAGTGGTATATGGTCTCCTCTTCCTCCCGTCACACATTACATAGGTGGTATTATCTTGGACATTGAGGTGTCTTCGTTGTATCATGGATTTGGTATTGAGTGTGTCCACTAGAAGTAACCAGACAAAGAACTTTATGTGAGGAGTGAAAGTAGACTTCCATATTTTCTTGAAAAACGGGTGTGGTTCAATGTTGCTGAAGACATGATGGTAGAATCTGCCAAAGGTATACTTAGTCCCCCATACTGGCATCCAGCAGTCATTTATGCTTTCTTCATATGGCAGATTTTGTAGGTAGGCCTAGAGATATTCTAATTCATGAAAAGCTTGATGCGATAAAGGTAAATGAAAGATGCTGTCTAGATCCATCACTTGCATGATTTCTGCCACTGAATTAGTATTGTTTTTGGCAAATGATGTCAGGTGCGAGTGAGCCTCTAATAAACAGTGTTGTTCCAACAGTCGTCCCAAAAACATATTGTCTGACCACTGTCTAGCTAACATCTAGAGACTATTCTGAAGATTTCGTTCAGTCGAAGAACGTCCTTCCACCAGAAGGAGCCAGTCTCCCTGGCCACATGAGGGACTTTGTTTGAGTAGTACCTGTACCAAATTAGATTAACCCAAGGTACATCTTCCTTGTTATAAAACTTGTTGAGCTGTTTGAGGAGGAGTGCATCATTTTGTAACCTAAGATTTAGAACCCCAAGGCCTCCTTTCATTTTGGGTTGTTACACTGTTGGCCAGGCTACCAAGTTCCCTCCCTTTTTCTCCATGTCATTGCCTCTCCAAAGACACTGTTTTTGAGCTCTGTCAATACTAGTGATAACTCTTCTAGGAGTCTTGATTGTGCACATTGCGTAAGTTGTTATTGGAGTAATGGCAGAATTCACAATCTCTAGACGGCCGGAGTAGGAAAGCTAGGTTGCACATGCAGATAGTCTTCTCTCTATTCTATCCATCAGTGGTGTTAAGTCCTCCATTATTGGCTTTGTTGTACCCATCGGCAGACCCAAATAAGTGAAGGGCATTGTGCCCACATCGCAGCCAAAAGTACTAGCTAGAATATTGAGCTTATCCTGGCTAACATTAATGGGATACATTTGAGATTTCTTGTAATTTACTTGCAGGCCAGTGGAGAGATAAAAGTTGTGCAATAAAGCTTTGAGAAAGAATAGTTGTTTAGCCTCTACCTGAAGTAGCAAGAGTGTATCGTCAGCATACTAGACGATGGGGAAATCCTCTGATGGCTGGGGTATAGGCAGGTTAAGAAGACCAGTCTCTCTTGCTTTGTTAATCACCACCTGAAGAATTTCGGCCGCCAAAACAAACAGGAGGGGAGGAAGTGGGTCTCCCTAGCGCACGCCCCTCTTACACATGAAAAATTTTCCTGGGACTCCATTAAGGAGGACCGTCGAGGACCCCGAGGAGAGGATAGCTCGCATCCAGATCAACCATTTATCCGGGAAGCCTAGACAGGAAATCGTTTGAATGATCGCTGAGTGTTCAACAGTGTCAAAGGCTTTTTCAAAATCAAGCTTTAGAATTATTATCTCCCTCCTGGATTGATGGCATTGATTGATATAGTCATAGCTCCATGCTAGAAAATCTTGAATTGTTCATGTACAAACGAAGCCATACTGATTCTGATGAATCACCCTAAGAGTGATGTGCTGCAATATGTCTGCCAAGATCTTGGTTATGACTTTAAGGGAGATGTTCATAAGAGAGATTGGTCGGTAGTCATTCACTGTCTCTGGGTTATCCTTCTTAGGGATCAAAGTGATATAAGAGGTGTTGATGGGGCCAAGGTTGATGTTGCCCTCCTGGAAAGCATCACATAGGGAATAAAATTCTGATTTGATGTACTGCCAACATTTGTTCATGAAAAGCCCATTAAACCCGTCTGGTCCTGGTGCTTTATCATTGGGCATTTTGCTGATTACCGAGTCTATTTCTTGATGGGTAAAGGGCATAGTAAGCGATTCCAGGTCATCCACCTGTGGTATCAGGCTAGGTAAATCAAAGACCATTATTGGATCCATAGTATTTCCCATGCGGTTTCTGAAAGCAATCCAAATAATTCCTGCCTTACCAATATGGTCCTGTGTCCAAACACCATGAATCCTAAGAATTTTCCCGCCGACACAGTGAAGGCACATTTGAGTGGGTTCATCTTCAAACCATACCGACGCATCCTCTTAAAAGCTAATCTCAAATCGGCCATATGTCCATCCATATCATCCGATTTGACTACAATATCATCAATGTAAATTTCTAGGATAAAACCTAACAAATCATGGAAAATTAGGTTCATCGCTCTTTGATACGTTGCGCCGACATTCTTTAACCCAAATGTCATGACTATCCACTCAAACAGCCCGACAAATCCTGGACATCTAAAGGCTGTCTTATACATATCCTCCTCTGCCATGAAGATTTGGTTATAGCCGGCATTGCCATCTAAAAATCTAATCACTCTATGACCTGAGGCATCATTTATTAGCATGTCGGCTATAGGCATAGGATACTCATCTTTAGGAGTGGCTTTATTTAAATCTCTAAAATCTATGCAAACTCTAATTTTGCCGCTCCCCTTCTTTTCTACCGGTACTATGTTAGATACCCACTCCGCATACCGGCACGGCCTAATAAACCCTTCTTTCAACAATCGGTCTATCTCTTCTTTGACACGATCATATATAAGCGGGTTAAACCAACGAGGAGGTTGTTTATAAGGCCTAAATCCTGACTTTATCGGAAGCCGATGTTCAACAAGATCACGGCTAAGTCCAGGCATTTCATGGTATTCCCATGCAAAGCAATCACTATATTCTCTAAGCAGCTCGATCATCTTAACTTTATGATCGGCTTTCATGTTTTTATTTATGAAGGTCGGTCGTGGTACGCTCCCATCTCCTATGTCTATTTCTTCTAATGGGTCGGCTGATGTGAACCCTTGACCGAGCTTCTCTACCTCGTCAAAATCTTCTATAGTCTCTCCAATATAGTTCTTTGTTGACCGATATTCCTGAACTCTTTTTTGTAACCATTCCAAGTTGGCTGCTTTATTCATCATATAAAGTAATGTCACCTAGCCGTGCTAAACTAGCCGGCTTTACAGAAATGGGTACAAAGCCTTCTTTGGAAACACTAATAAAATCAAAACTAGAAAGATCTAGCCCTGATAAACACTGCATATCTCCATGTTTCCATCCTATAGAAACATCGGCCATGGCAACCTCAACCGATGTATTCGCTTGAACTACCTCAACCTCATCGCCATCCCACTGTACTAGGCACTGATGTAAAGTAGATGGAACACAACAGTTGGCATGAATCCAACACCGCCCCAAGATGACACTATAGTTACCTTGTACATCGACGATGAAGAAGGCGGTAGGCAATGTCTTGTTCCCCACCGTAAGCTCCACGGACAAGATCCCCTTCGTTGACTCGCCGTTGAAGCCGTTGAGAAGCATGTTGGTCTTCTTCAGCTCCGCTTCTTCGCGACCCAACTTCTTGAAGAGAGAGTAAGGCATCAGGTTCACCGTTGCGCCTCCATCCACTAGCATCCTCGAGACCGGCTTCCCATCAATGTGGCCCTTCAAATAGAGAGGCTTCATGTGACGGTTGGACTCGTCGGGCTTTTCGAAGACCGCGTCCCTTGGACCTAGCAACATCTGAGCGACCTCGGCCTCGTCCATGGCGCAAAACTCCATGGGCAACATGCAAACCATGTTGATATCCATGTTCTCGCTGGACGATGCCTCCACAACCGGTTGTTCATCCTTTTGAACAACTACCGGCTCTTTACCTTTCACCGATTTGGACTTCCATACCTTCATCAGCAGTGGCTGCAACTCATCGAACTCTCTGTCTCTCCTCTCTTCGGCCTCCTTCTCTTTCAATTCAGAAGCACAAAGACGCTGCAACCTCCTCTTCTGGGTAGTCGTTAAATCCTCATGCATCCACCTAGGATTCGGCTCTGTCCAAGAGGCAAATAATGTCCCCCATTACCTTTACCCGAAGAGGGAATTGCCACAGTACCCTTCTTCTGGAGCAGCCGACAGGCCAGGCCACGTGGCTGGTCGGACGTGCGTATCTTCGGTCGGACCGGCGACCGGCCCGGTCGGGCCGGAACGAGTATCAGACCAGCCAGACGGCACGGTCTGACCGCTCATAGCATTGCGGTCATACGGCCAGACGGCGCGGTCGACCGCTCTGAAGCTGCGTCGATCGGCGAAGGCTTGGTTGGACCGGCTACTGAGATGCGGTCAGACCGGCCAGTGCGTCCGGTCTGACTATTCTCCTGCACGGCATCCTTCGCGGCTTCGGTTCGGGGGCCAAATATCAACTTAGCCTCCTTGCCAGATGGTACTGGCACATCATACGATCCTATTTTGATAGTGATCGCCTCCAAAGCCCTCTCCTCAGGCTTGGCACGCTTGTATGCCCTTTTCTCGCCATCAAACTAGTCCTTTGTGGGGAACCGGCTTCCACTAGAAGTAGACGCATGCCCTCGCAGCGATCTCCTCTCCCCCCTCCATCCTTGGTGACCCTGCATCGGAGGCATGTTGTACACAGGTGGGGGTACCCCCCAAGGCATAAAGTAAGGGAACGGATAACCTGGAGGCGGCATCGGGCATGGTCCCCATGGCATGACTTGAGGGCAATGGGGAAACGGTGGCTCCAAAACCCTTGACGAAGGACCAAATCGCTCCCTAGGAGGCGATCTTGGTCTTTTTCCCTTGGCACGCTCCTTTTCGGCACTCTTCTTCTTGTATTTGTCAAGGAGCATGTCAAAGGTTACCTTCGGCTTGTAGGGCTTCTTCGATGTGGATGCCTTGGCCTTATTCTCCATCCACGTTCCAACCTCTGGGCTCTTTGGCACAAGCATCTTGGGCCTAGGCTCCCCAATGACAACTTCCTTTCCCTTAGCCGATTCGGCTTGCTCCGGCTGAATCAACACCTTCTTGCCATCAAGATCAATGGTATTTACTGGGAATGGATCGCTGTCAAGCTTCATCTTCGGGCCCTCGGTGAATTTCAATCGTCCTTCCTCTATGGCCGATTGAACCTGCCAATGAAAAACATTACACTCATTAGTAGAATGCGAATAAGAATTGTGCCATTTACAATAAGAACGATGCTTCAATTCTTCTAATGAGGGTATGATGTGGCCTTTAGGTAATTTGATCTGTTTTTCCTGCAAAAGATAGTCAAAAATCCTATCACACTTGGCCACATCAAAACTGTACTTAATCTCACTCTACCGATCCTTGCGAGGAGTCGGCGTCAAGCTAGAACAAACGAAGGGTTTGTTCTTGTTTGTCCAAGACCACTCAGCGACATACATGTCATGATCATCCTCATCAGACTCAGAATCACTAGTAGGACAGTCGATCATGCTAACATGAGGTTTCTTATCACTGGGCCTAACAAACTTTTTAGCCTCTCTGACTCGGCTTTCCTGAGCCAAAGCCTTCTGCATCACTTGACTAACATCAAGAAATTGTTGGCCATCTAACCTTTCTTTAATGGGAGCAACCAACCCATTGAAAGCAAGGTCGGCCAAGTCTCTCTCAGTTATACTCAAGCTAAAACATCGGTTTCTAGCATCTCTAAATCTTTTAATATAATCAGCAACAGACTCATTATATTTCTGCCTAACCGATGTCAAGTCACAAAGTCTAAGCTCAGTCTCACCAGTGTAAAAGTAATCATGAAATTTCTGTTTTAACTGAGCCCAAGTATGAATAAAGTTAGCCGGTAAAGATGTAAACCAAGTAAAAGCAGTACCGGATAAAGATAAAGAAAATAACCGCAATTTAAAAGCATCTGAAGTGCTAGCCTCCCCACATTGCGCTAAGAATTGGCCGATATGCTCCCATGTGGTCCTATTATCATCTCCACTGAATTTGGTGAATTCAGTGACTCTATAACAACGAGGATATGGGATGTTATCGAAGTAGTCAGGATAGGGCTTTTGGTAAACCTTAGCACGATACCTGGGCTCAATTCCAAACGATTCTCTAATGATATTCCTAATATGTTCCTCCATATTTTCAGGCCTAGGCGGGTTGGGCACGACCGGTGGCCTAAAAGGTGGCTGTTGCAGCGCAATATTGTCATATTGGCCATCTCTTGTGTCGCGCGGATATCCCCTATTAGGATCGTTGTATTGATTGGGGACATGTGGGGGAATCGGTGCATGGACAGTAAGCACAGGGGAATCATGTGCGGGAACATGGTATAGAACCGAGTTGCCCGTGATGGGATCTACCTCCTGTACTGGCACTAGAGCGCCGGTCTAACCGGCCATGGGCCCAGTCTGACCGGCTAAGTAAGGCGTGGTCTGACCGGCCATATAGCCGCCGGTCAGACCGGTGTAGTATGGGTGTGGGCCAGCCTAACCGACGTATGGTGAAGTGGTCAGACCAACGTAAGGCGACCTGGTCAGACCGGTCATAGGGCCGGTCAGACCGCCGTACTATGTTCCGGTCAGACCAGCCGTTGGGCCGGTCAAACCGTGATACGGTGGGTCGCTCAGACCGGCCGTAGGGCCGGTCAGACCAACGTGATGAGGGCCGGTCAGACTGGCCGTAGGGCCGGTCAGACCGACAGAGGCGGCAGAACTATTTTCACCGGGGCCTTGGGCAATCGCCCCGTCGGTTTTGCTGAATATGTGGTTCAGGGGGATGACTCCCACTTGCAATCGAGGTAGGCGGCGAATCGGTCACAGAAAGACCGGATTTGCCGCTCATGTGCTCCTTAAACATCCTATTAAAACAGGCCTCCATAGCGGATTCAATCTTATTGTTTACGGCGGCGGTAACGGACTCATCCACCGTACTAGCAACAAGTTTTTGAATAGGAATAGAGATGTTATCAGCGCTTACCTCGCCGCGAGTTACCTTAAGCGGGCTCCCGGGCTTGATGATGACGCCTTGTCGCGTTTTGGTGCAAGATTGATCTAGCACCTCTTGAGTGATCGCTCGAATGCGCTCCTCCATGATTTGGCGAGCCTCCCCATCCAAGTCGTCCAACGAGATGTGGACGATGTTGGATTGCTCCACGTCTTGCGCCGCTTGCTTGGACATGGCGGCGTCGAATCCGAGTTGACGTTGTGTCTTCCCCAGCGGAGTCGCCAAAAATCGTGTTGGCACCTTTTTTGGCAAAGGCACGAACACGATCGAATCACCTAAAGTTTTGCGGTGGTTCTTGGTACGGAGTCGCCAACCACTTCAATCTAGCAAAAACTAGAACAAAGTGGGTTTTGTAGATCAAATCGGCTAGCGGAACCGATTTAGATAGATAGATTGGTAACTACTCGTCTCGTGAGCAAACAGAAGGTTTTCAGGACAAACCTACAAAGAGTTGTCGCACTCTCGCAGCGGCGGCGGACGGTTTTCAATGCAAACCGACAAAGATGGACTAAACTAGGGCAAAGTAGAAAATATGGCTGAAAATAAAGAAAACGATTCAAATAGATTGATTGTATGTTGTGTGTTTCGTTCTTACAATTGAACCGGCCTTGGCCCTTATATAGGGGTTGGTCTTGCCCTCCACAAGCCCTTCTCCATGTCTAATTCAGGATAAACATGTTTGGAAACCCGAGATACACCGTATGGAGAAAGGAAACCCGAGTACCAATGAAGTCGTCTAGGTTTCGAACTCTGCCGGTTAGACCGGCCACATGCCTCTGGTCTGACCGGCCGCACTCCCCGGTCTGACCGGCCTATACACGGCGGTCAGACCGGCCTCTCCGAAGGAAACCGGCAAACTTTCAAATATTGGCAATCTTCCCTATTTTGATTCCTAGGTGCCAATTTTGGGTGTAAACAGAGATGAAGCCCGTTCTCCTAAGGTCGGCTAAGATGAGGATCATCGACCCATGTGTTTGACTGTCTTAACCTTCACAGCCCATATTTTTTTTCTACTGGTATCTCTGTTATTGATACCTGACAGACACCAACAAAACAACCGTTGATAATAGAAAGCACAAGAATCAATTATTGTATTTCTATTTTCTATTTGGTTAGTGTCTATCAAGCCGAGAACAACATGAGTAAGAAAAACAAAAAATACCAGAAAAGAACACGACATCGGCAGCACCTGACAAACGGGAGGAGACCGGCGAAGATGGAGCAGAAGCAGGGAGTCGTACCCGGACATGATGACTAAACACATGCCGCTGCCGTCCGACCACTGTAGCCGCCAGATCGGGAGGAGGCGCATGGGCATGTGCGCACGAAATCTTAGAGGTCGTCCAGCCCTAGATCCGAGCAGATTTGGCAACGAGGGACCAGGTCCGGCGTCTCTAAGGATGGCTCGGCGACACCTCGGTGGGGAGCAAGGAGCGGCGGGTTGAGGATTGGCAGCGGGTCCGTGTGGCCGGACCTCTAAGCCTGCTTGAGGCGGCGCGGTCGTGCCACCACTCTGATTTTCGCACCCGACCCCGGCCCGCCGCCACTTCCTCCTCACCCTCTTCCTGCCGACACCTGCTACGGGAGTGAGGCACAGAGAAGTAGTAGCCGCTTCTTCTCCATCATCATCATCCACATGCCCGTATTTTCTTGGGTAAGCGCAAGAAAGAAGGAAGGCGAATCAGGCAGGAGTATGGCAAGTGAGGAACACGAGTAAGAACAGAACCTGCCTGGGTATGAACCGACCCATCCATCCTTGATGGCTTCCTATCCGAGCTCCAACCTCCTTTGCCTCCTACGCTCTGATGCAGCCACTGCGAGCCGTCGTCCGCCCGATCGACAGCACCGCTTTCGACCTCATCGTCCTCCCTTTGGGTCAATCACCACCAAGCCATCTGATCTCTTATCTATTGGGCCACATCGCCCCCTTGTGCCCTCCTCCTCCTAAACCCTGGCATTGCCCTTGCCCATATTCTCCAACCCAATTACACCTCGGTCGGCATCCGCCCGATCTGGCCCTTTTTGGCGGCCCTGAGGTGGAGGAGAACGAACTGACGCCGTTGGGAAGGGAGGACCGGAGCTAGGTGCAGGAGATGCGGCGTCACTGGCCGGAAGAAGAAGGGTGCTCAGAGTATATACAACAGCTTTCCAATACCCTTTAAAATCCCTATTTTTAACTAATTTGAACGAAATTTATCTTTCAATAGATTGCCTATCTCATTCCCAAAAAAAAAAATTGATTCCCTTTCCCATCATTTTCGTTTTTCACAAATAGCTAACCGAGTCTGGCGCCCAATATCAGTTTCGCGCCATTGCGCTTCTTCCCGCACGTGCGTTTTTGTTGTCACGCGCCTGGCCCTGCTCGTCCCCCGTTGCCGCATCCTCCCCCGCCTTCTCTACCACCATCGTCCTTCCTCGACCCCTCCTCGTACACGGCCGCCGCATCCTCCACTACCGCAGCCTCTTCCCATCGCCTCCTCGTACCGACGCCGCTGCGCTCCTCCCTCTCCCTTCCCTTCCCGCCGCCGCATCCTCCCCCGCCGCCGCATCCTACAACACCGCAGAAATCAAGCATAAAGCAATTTTAAATTTAAAGGAAACCAAATTTTAAGAATTCTGTTGGATGAGAGATGCTGTATTGGGAATTAATTTTTTTAAAAGTGACTAAAAACATAATTATTAAAAATTTATTTAGTTATTTTGTTGCATGTGCTCTCAGACGGTCGGCGGTGACGGAGCGGCGGATGGAATGGAGGTTGCATATAGCAGCAGCGGAGAATGAGGCGGGATTAGATTGGGATGTCTTTTTGCGAAAACACCCTTATACTTCTACGGATTACAGCGCTTTATCTAGAAACGGAATTTTCTCTTATTCGTATTTGTTGTTTAATAAAAAAGTATAATGGGTTGGATGTGGTGGCAGGGCTGTTTCGCTATTTCCTAGAATACTGAGTCTTTTTGAACAAATGCAGAGGAGCATGCATGGCCTGCACTGCAGCTGCATTGCACGGCCGAACCGCCCACACCCGGTGGATGGCACCGGACAGCAGGCAAAGCGCAATAATCGACGAATAGTGGGCCAACCGGATAACTGCCCTAGTGCCTACAACCAGTTTTGCTCACCCACCCGAGGAGACAGGGCCTGTTTAGATTCATCGTTAAATTTTTACACCCTATCATATCGAAAAGTTTTAGACACATAAATGAAGTATTTAATATGAATTAAAAAATAACTAATTGTACAGTTTACATGTAATTTACGAGACGAATCTTTTAAACCTGATTAGACTATTATTTGACAATAAAGTGCTACAGTAAACTTGTGCTAATGACGAATTAATTATGCTTAATAAATTCATCTCGTCGTTTACAGACGAATTCTGTAATTTGTTTTTTTATTAGTGTATGTTTAATACTTCAAATGTGTGTCCGAAGTATTGATGTGACAAAAAATTTTCCAGAATTAAACGCACCCAAAAACTCAATAAAAATACGTTGTCACCATTCGAGGGAGCCAAAAAAAAATCAAAAACGGGAGAAAAACGGTGGGGGAAGGGGAGTTGTGGCCTGATGATATAGGCCGTCTTAGCGTTATGTACAGGATTTAGGAAAAGTATTACAATAACCATAGAAATAAGTTTAAATTACTGGTCTCAGTTATCATGTTTGTATCCTACTATATACTAGACATCTTTCTTAAAATCCTTCAATTTAACCTTCCCTGATTTAAATAGGGATGTTTTTCGCCAACGTGGCACTACTAAAAAAAACAGTGGCACTTGTACTAAGTAACATTTCGCAATGATCAGTCAGTCTCGTAAGAGTCCATGTATAGAATCTTTCTGTAAACAAATAAGCGAGGTTTCAACAAAGTTCATCATTGTACAACATTACAGCTTGAAAAAGGGCTACAATGAAACATAAAACGGTAGAATAAAGCATTTTTTTCATCTTTTCAACCTGTTGCTTCCAGGTGGTATCCTACCATGGTCTGGAAAGCACCAAACTATACAATGGTGAACCAGGCGCCCACAAAAGGGTGTGGATTATTCGCTTTCATAGTCGTCTTCATCTCCGAACGAGAAGACCGAAGCGTCTGCAGCAATCGCCTTGAATTCGCTCATGCTGAAGTCAGCAGCAGCTGTGGGTGGTGGTGCTGTGTTGGAGCTGCTCTTGCTGCTACCACATTTGAGAGGTGCAGCATCAGGTGTCCTTACAGTTCCTTGTTCGCTGGTTATTGATGCTTTCTCAATTCTGGAAGTCGCAGCAGACGCCTCCTTTTGCACAGAGCTTGTTTCAGACGCTTTTGCAGCATTTGTAGTACCTTCAACGTTCCTAGAGACATTCTCCCTTCTGCCCCTAGATGATCCATCTTCTGCTTCACTGTCAGAGAAGACGTCATCCTTATCATTGCTTGCAGATTCCTTGTTGGACACTTCAGCAGGTGAAGCATTATTTTCTTTTGCAACCGTTCCAGTCAAGGAATCAGCTTCAGACTTCTGATCAGTAGATGCGGCAGCTGGTTTTGGTTTTGGTGGTTGTGAACCATCATAGTCTACCAGGACAACCTCAACCTGGAATCCAGGTGATGGTAATTTCCTCTGGATAACATTATAACAGTTAGTGTTAGTATGTATAAATAAAAAGAACTATGAACAAGAGCAAAAACTCAGTAACAATAAGTCATTATTCGTACAATTTCTTTTTCCCCTTCAACAACTGCTAATAAATTGTTGCAATTCATAATGACAGAAAAAATGCTTTTAATCTGACATAGCTCGACTAGAAGCAAAAATTGTCAGCATGGCAACACATGGTACAAATAATAAAAGGGTAGAAGCAGAAGCATATTCCTAATAAGGCCACTCCTGATCATAAAGAACGGATTAAGGGAACACGTATCTGATATTCTGATCTCATCTCAGAAAAGTGTTGTACAATCAAGCCTCATGGTGCTACGAAACTATAAATACTAGGTGAAACCCCGCGCATTGCTGCAGGAGTTTAGTATGATAACAATAAGTAAAAATAATGTGTAAATAGCTGACAACATAAGCTTACATAAGTTGATGTGGTTTATGATAATTTAAATTTAAATAGTATATAGAATGATGATTCAAATGTAAAAGTAAGATGATGTGGCTTTATGAGAGAAGAAAAAGAGGGAGATGATTTGGAGCATAGTTTAATCATCTAAGGGCTAAAAGCAATTGAGGTGATATGGCTTAAATGAGAGAAGAAAGAAATAACATTAACTGAGGATGAACTATATAGGTATATAGGATATTATAAAAAAATGATGGAGAGATATATTGAAATATTATGTGAATTAAGTGAGATGATGATTTAACATGCTTGCATTTTAAAGATCTAAAATTTAATAAATTAAAATTAAAGATAATATAGCATGCTTGCATGATGTTTAAATGTAATAATTGTTAGTGGATGATGATGTGGCATCTTTGCATATTGAGCTTTAGGACTTAGTGGGTTGTAACTTTATAGTAAGATAGGATAGGATTACCGTGTGGATTTAAAGAGTTCTATGTTCTAATATCTATGTTAAGGATATCAAAAAGAGAAACTTGACAAATGATAAAGAGTTCAAATCTGTCAGATGTAGTCAATCAACATCCTAACATATTAATGGTCAAAATTGTGAAAGATCTACTGCACAATCCCATTGCCTTACAATTGACGAACAAACAGGAAAACCAATCTAACTAAGGGTTAATATCATTATAGATTACTCTATGACCCGTCATCTATAACATATAGACTCAAACTTTAAATTCGTATTGGCACTCAATGCATACTTTCTGGTTGCCATCCTTGTTTAACTAAAAACATTTCAGGGAGCATCATTCATGTTAAATATTTGCATCATTGTACTCGGACTACACAAAACATAGTGACCAATTGACCATCATACTGTGATGTACATCAAGGAAAGATATCTGCCATGGGCAACAATAGACTAGTATTTATTATTCACTGAAGATCGAGCTGTTCTACAGGGCTGAGGCCACATGGCTTGATATGGGCCTCATGTGCTCTATATGTGTGAAACATCATATAGACTGCAAGAAAGAATTTTGGTGAAAGAGCACTTATAAGTATGTATTTGGCCCAAAGGGATTTTAGGGTCCTTTTGGGCCCCATGAGTCTCTCTTTAAGTTGCAACTCTCATATCTCTACAGCAGATGTTAGAACAGCTTTCATGTGACTAACAACAGTTTAACACTGCAATCTATTTGTAGATGCTCTATTCTGACTAGCCTTGCCTGCAATAGCTTAAAAAACGCCATGGGTGTTTGATTTGAACTTACAATGCTTGGCAATGTTGACATAGGAAAATTTGGTAGCTTTGATCAAGATTTGGCATTAACTTGGTTTATCACCAAAATTTGGTAAGTGGTCATTTGGATCCCTAGTCCGTTTTTTTATAACCAAGCTTATGTTATAGATGGGCTTTGTAGTGTGCCTAGTGCAAATAGCTTGATGGAGGTTTTGACAAGCATATCCATAAAATAGCTTCAAAAATGAAGTGACAGTTACCTTGTCAAAATCATCAAGATCAGTTGGATTCAAAGTCACCCTGTTCTCCATCATTGTTGTATTTAACCAGCTGAAGGAAACAGGTTAACAAATGGAACTTAGAATTAAGCCAATTATTTATTTAGTTTCAATGTAAAATTTTGATACCATCCAATCTAAGTTAGATCTAGATGTAGATATATGCAACAAAAACATTGTTCCAGTAATAAGAAAATGAAACCATTAAGCATGAGAAAAACATATAATTCGTTCAAGGAAATAATACTATCATAAATAACTAGAGCTCACCAGTAGAAATCTCCCTGTCGATCATGAAACTGAATCTTGAAGTCACCAGCTACCTCTGTTAATCCAGGCTCTCCAGGCAAGGCAAAAACCATGATCCCTTTCTTTGGTGCACTAAACCAGAAATCTTCTGGCTGAAAATAAATAGTAAAGTTAGTTCCCAATGGAGCTCACAAAGTAATAACTTTCACAGATTAATCACAACCAACAAACAAACAGACCAACTGATGGTCAAAGATCCATAGTGCTAGAAAGCTTCGATAGATCATACCATAGCTACAGCTATGGTAATATGAAGTGAGGCGGCAGGACTAAAGGTTAATCGGTCATGTGGGCCAGGCTGGTGAAAGCAAATGGAGTGGTCTTTACTGTAAGGTTGAGAGGGTACAAAAGCCAACTACTGTGTAACAAGAGGGTAGAAATGAAACAGAGAGAATGCTAGTTCTCCCCATCTGGGCTCTGTTTCCAGTCTCATCCCTCCTCTCGATCCCCAATTTCCTCATGTAAGCCAATGCATGCCTATTACTTTGATCTATGTAAGTTTATTCAGGATATAACACACATGTGGCAGGAAACAAGTGGGCTAGACTGTCTTTTATGATTACGGAACCTTGTTTTATGGGAAACAGCAAGAACACTACTATAATATATGAAAGAAAGCTTGAAAAATTGTAATAACAAAAATAATAAATATAGAGAAAACAAAACAGGATGCTCAAACAGTAACAATCACAAAACCCATAGAGCACATTTCATGTCATATATTCACTAGATTCCAAAAGTATGTTCATTGTCATCATGAGATGCATAAATAATGTAACAGCTGTGACAAGTGAAACTAAGCTATTTCTTGAATAGGATATACTGCCAACTCTAAAAGATAATTCATTACTTAGCATTAATACCTAAAAACTTCTGTCAAAATTTGGATGATATTACCAAAGGTACAAAAACAGGCATTAAAGTAGACAGTTCATAAACCTAGTATTTAAACATTGTTGATAGACAATTGATACACTTTAGGTATTACATAAACTTAACCAAATGAAGGAAAACGTGCAGCACTGAGCAGAAGCTTCTGAACAGAAGACATGAGTAGTTTATACAGTCAGAAGGCATACCATCAGTTCCTTTGTTCTAGGGTGCTTCTTAGTAGTGAAAAGAACGCCTAAACAATAAAGTTATTACTCAGCGAATGAGAAAAACTTCAAACCACAGCAAGAGTCATTTTACTAAACTATGGTACCATGGTTTTTTTAAAAAAAAATCAATTTCAAGCAAATAGCAAAACATACCATTGTGATTAGACACAGTGATTGATGGTCTAATCCAATAAGGGCATCTATGAAGGCGAAATCCCCTGAGCATGCACCTGCAAAATAAAATTGCAGATTGATAACTAAGGTACGAGATACATGCAGCTCATATCCTCATACTGAAACCATGGTAGAACTAGAATGAATACCTGCGTGGAGGCTGATTTTCACCATTGAAGTAAGTTAAGATGCGCTCAAAATACTTCACATATCTCTGTATTTGGAACACATTCAGAACAAACACTGTTAAGTTGTATGATTAAATTTGAATAATTTTGGAGTTACTTACAATCTGACTTGGGAGAATAAGCCCTTTTCCATCTACACATCTTTTCTGATTGTAGTATTCAATGGACTCCTCCGCAGTTGGAAAGAACTGTCAATTGTATGATACACAGGCTTCAAATGTTAAGAAAATTTGATGAAGATTCTCTTGCGCAATGTATCATAATTATCATTTAATGTGAAACGAATTTATTTTACCTTCAGGTATAGTAGCAGACTGGAGATCATCAATCCTGTCCTCGCCTTTCCAGCTTTGCAATGAACGACCACTACATTTTCTATATCTTCCTTCAACCAAGAGTAGGCACTATGGCAGAAGGATATGACAAGTTGTATCGGAGGGCAATTGTGATCGTCAAAAGGGAAGCATGCAACCTGAAACATGGCTACTAAATTTGACTATGTGCAATATGCAATTAAATTGATTATTACACACCATTTAAAGTACTGATACAAAAGATGGAATATTCAATACATCACCGGATGGACTGTGACTTTGGGACATTAAGATTTTCGGCAAGTCTATTTCTAGCCTCGATAAGCTAGAGTGCTAGACTTGGAACTAAGAAATAAAACTAGATTTTGGATACCACCTAGCCTAGGTGAGCTAGAATAAATTTGCTTCTCAAGGAGAGCAGAACTGGCTAGCGATCACACACAAAATAAGCGATTACTCCATCCTAATCGTGTTCCACTCCTCTTCAAACACTAATGCTTGCTGCCAAGGTGAATAACCAAAACACGCAACCAAGGAAAACATGGCAAACAATCTAGGTAGCTTAGCTAAGCTATAGTTCATCTCAGCAAAGAACCAAGCGTATAATTTGTTGTATTCCCATGTTTGGTGGTTGCATACGTGTAACACATGGTATGGAAATGACAGAACAAAGGACCAAGACAAAATTATAAGCTTCCCATACCTTTCCCTCAAAAAGAGATGCATCATACAGCCTTTCCGAGCAAAGGTTATACACCTTATACTTTCCCTGTAACACGATATAATAAGGGGTTAAAAAAACACAAATAGATTATACAACACCTCTAAATAATGCACCAATCAAGTGATTTTACTACAATGATATTTCTCAAATGTAACAGAAAAAATCACATATCAACAATGTAAATAACATGTGTGCAGTATATGTTTTACATATAAAAAACCCTCATGCAAATGCAGAATATGTACTAGTACCAAATAATCTATTGCCCCATGCTCATAATCTTATGAAAAAAATACATCTTTACAGACGATGACAAAGTTAACCAGCACAATCATTAACGATAGAAGCATAGTTATTATGGCGACACGGCGTGGCGCGGCGACCAACCACCTTCACACGATATATCGACTATGGCGTGTGGCGTGGCGACGCCATAGACTTTGCCGCATGGCGATACAACCATAGCTATATATAGGTTCATAGCAAACAATATATAGGTTTATAGCACAGAATAGTCTAGGATCATTGAAATTAGAGTACATAATACACTATAGGATAGCACAAAAGACATCAAATGATCAAATGTCTCATTGCTCAAGGCTTAAAGCTTCATAAATCAGCAAAGAGCAAACTCATCAAGATCGATGTTGTCACTTGTGTTATTTGCATCTCCTTCAACAACATCCACTTGTGGTTCACCAAAATCATCCGCCACATCCAAATCATCTAAAATGATTTCATCTTCTTCATCTTCCTCTAACTCTTGCAATGGCGGCGCTTCTTGTTGTTGCACCAATCTTACAGCAGGATTAGCACGACGACCGTAGGTATGGGTGTTCCTAGGAAGGTTACGTCCTCAGAGCTCACGTGATGCACCAATGGCTTTATCAACTTGGTCCCATGTGAGGTCCCATTGGTCTGATCCACTTGAAGGTTTGGCATTTGGATGAACCCATTCATTGTCCCAATCAAAATCTTCTATAACCAAAGGGTCATAGGATTTGCCGGCTTCCTCTCGGCGCTTTTGGAACCTACTAGTCATTTTCCGGTTATAGGAAACATAAACCAAATCATTCAATCTTTTGTGCTCTAGCCGGTTCCTCTTCTTAGTATGAATCTATCCATCATAGAAAAGAAACAAAGTTAATAAAAGAGAATAACCATTGCCTCATTGGGACTGCTATTAGGATTGTGCACTAGAGGACTTACAAATTCAAAAGTGCTCCAATTACGCCGCAACCGGAGGATGAAGCACAAAGACTAACAATACGCTTTGCAAATCTTTGCAATTCAATGGACCGCCACCATATGTACGCCACCAATCAACTAAACAATAATAATTTCAACAATGTAAATAACCAAAATTGATTCTGAATATGTATGTTTAAACACAAATAAAACACTCACGAGGGTTCTTTGTCTTCATTGTTTGTTTTGCCAAGTCACTCTTGAAGATATCCCCACGTTGATCCTCATAGAGCAAGGATTGGTGATCAATTTTGTTGAGAGTGACCTCATCTTTTACCATTCGTGACAGCACATCATTGAAGCAACCCCTTAGATAGCCAACATATTCATCACTCTCCTTTTGGATATCAAAGAACTTTCCAGGATTCAAGAAGAGGGCAGCACCATAGAGTGGGGTGTCCATTTGCCTGTCCCAACGCCTCTCAATAATTTCTATGATCTTATCAAGCAAACTTTTCTTGTTAGCAGTAGAAAAGGCAGCCTTCAACCTCTCTTTTGCATGTTTCATGAGAGCGGCAACCTCTGGCATAGCAGCCTTCTCATCACCATCAACCACTCTCAATACAATAAGAAGTGGTAGAGAAGCTCTAAGACAATCCTCAATGTCATGCCAAAACTCTCTAGAAAGCAGCGTGTCATATACCTTCTTCCCAGCCTCTGTCATTGCCAATTTGGTCTTAGTAAATTCATCACTGGCAATAAGAAATTTCAATGGATCTTTGTGCTTGTGTAAACTCTGTAATGTGAGGAAAGTGGTAGCGAACCGAGTAGCTGCCGGTCTCACAAGATCATTCCCACCGGTCTTCTCCCTCATTGCACTAAGAAGCCTTCCATGCCTATAGATAAAAGTAGTGACATGCCGAGCACGTGCGATAGGCTTCTTAAAAGCCTTCAAATTCCCTATTTCTTCCAACATAAGATCTAGGCAATGTGCAGCACAAGGGGTCCAATAAAGTGTAGGAATCCTCTCCATGAGATGTTTTCCCGCTGCCTTGTAGTTTGCCCCATTGTTAGTCACAACTTGGACAACCTTATCTTTTCCAATGTCTTCAATTTTTTTCTCTAACAAATCAGCTAGCATGAACTGATCATGCACTTCATTTGAAGCATCAACTGATTCTAAAAAAAATGTGCCCTCTGGACTATTGACAAGGAAATTAATCAAATGGTGTCCTCTCCTATCTGTCCATCCATCTGACATCAATGTGCATCCATATTGCTTCCATGCTTGTTCATGCTTTTCTCTCAATTCATCTGTCTCCTTCACAACCTTCTTAAGCAAGGGCTCCCTAAGCTCATGGAAGCTAGGTGGCTTGTACCCACTACCATATTGTGCCGTGGCCTCAATAGCAATCTCAAATTGCCTAGAATTTGCAGCATTAAAAGGAATGCCACACTCATAAAAGAATCTAGCCCACTCCAAATTAACAGATCTCTCTCTTCTTTTGTCCTCATGGTAGCTTGTATGCTTGGTTGATAAGGACCCTTTGCATGTCTTTCTTCCACAACTTGTTTGGGTGTTCGCCTAACCATGGAAGCAACAGACTTGGTTGCAGGTGGAGCTGGAGGTTTAAACTTCAATTTGGATTGCGTTCTTTTTGCAGCTGTCCCTGAACTAGGATGTTTGATGGTTCCGAAGTAGCGGTGACTCCTCTGTCACATCATTGCCTTCAACCTCGCTGATCTTCATCATCATCTAAGACTAGTGGCCTCTTCTTCTTCTTCTTTGCCAAAAAGTAATCATGCAACTCTTGAACAATTTCTGTTTTAGTCTTCTCACACTTCAACACATCTCCATACCCACCAATAAGATGCTCCTTTAGCCTTGTAATTCCTCCTTTCATTTGTCTATTACACAAGCAACATTGCACCATATCTCTGTTTCCAATTTCAGGCCAAAACCCATACTTCCACCCAGGATCATCTGACTTTGCCTTCCGCTTTGGATCAGTCTTTGGATCATATGTAATCGATGCATCTCCTGTGCTTGCAGTTGCACTGCCTGACACTGGTTCAGCCATTATAGATGTCTCCTTGCTTTGCCAAGAGTTTAATTGAGCTTAGGGATGAGGAGAAGATACAAGGAAGAGGAGGATACAAGCATAAGCATACGGTGGCACAAGGGGAGCGTGGAGTTGGGCTGCACGGACTGCAGCGGGGGCGCGCCGTGCGTGCGAGGAGCGCGCCGTGCGTGGCGAGGAGCGGGCGGGCGTGGAAGGGAGGCGGCGCTGCGGGCAGCCACGGCGGGGAGGGAGGCGGCGTCCCACGGGTAGGGCCGCGCGGGGAGAGAGCGCGGCGAGCGCGCGAGGAGCGCGGCGGGAAGGAGCGGCGAGCGCGGCGAGGAGCGCGCGGCGGGAAGCGCGAAGCAGCGGGCGTGAGCGCGGCGCAGCGAGCGCGCGCGGAGGAAGCGCCGTGGAGCGCGGCGGCGCGAGGAGGGTGCGGCGGGGAGAGAGGTGTCGAGATCTAGCGCTAGTGATGTCCCCACGGGGCCGACGCAACCCTATCTCGCGAAAACCAAAACTCGGCGCAACCCTAACATCCTATGGCGTCCGCCACGTCGCGCCACGTGAGCGTGGCGACGCCACACGCGCCACATGGACGCCACACGCGCCATAGAGGACGCCATAGGCCATTGAGCTATGGCGAGGCCGTGGCGAGCGGCGAAATCACGCCATGGCGCTATAGCGTCGCTATGGCGACGATATGGCGACGCCATAATAACTATGGATAGAAGATATTAGACTTCTTCAGTAGCTATACTATGTCATGGTTTTAACACAGAAAATAATATCCTTTAATATGTTATGTTGAAGCTGATTCATTCCAGGAAAAGTTAATTTAAACATATTAATAAGTCAATGCAGCATGATCAAGGTATCCAAGACCGTAAAGATGCATCAACAAGCAAAAGGAACCAGATATTTGTAAAAAAAAAGTTTTAACAGCCTGAGATGAGTTGTCAGGTGGCATATACATCAACAAACTCAATAGTGAGTCAAAGCTACCTTGTGGTGCATTTCAAAGAACCTGATGACTTCCTCCATGTGGTTGCGGTAGAAGCCCTGCAATAGAAGTATTACCCTTTTTTTGTCTACAGAGAAACGAAGAGGTGCCAAAAATAATGTGTCTTGTCAGTACTGACCTCAAAATATCCAAAAAGCCCTGAGCTCAAATCTCCAGCAGGGAAACCCATAGCAATTATGTTTTCTGTAATATATGTCATATCTAAATCAAAGCCTCCTTCCTGTCACAGGAATGAGAGAATCAGAACAGCTGTTATTCCTGATATTAGGTCTAAAAAAAGTACACAAATAATAAGACCATCTTGTCCACTGTTTGCCATGTAATTTCTTAAGGCGATGGAAACAACAATCAATTTCCAAGGAAGCTAATATGTGGAATCAAAATGGAGACCATTGCTGCGGTACAGAAGTTTGAATCTTCTCTAGCAGTTTAAATGCTTATTGTCTTTGACATTGTACCAAAGCAACACAGGCCCTTTGATTTACTATCACCCTAAGGAATAATACATGATCAATTGATCACCAAGTTATATGGAAACACAAAACTGCCATCCACATTTTGATGAGAAGAATGTTAAATATGTGGACTGCAGAAGCAGAGGTAACAACTGCTAACACGGATATATGCTGACAGAATGCATAACATGTATAAAGGTTTTCCAAGATAATGTTCTGAAAAGATCTAATAAGCCATCAGTGCAGCATGCTAAGGAGAAATAAATATAAATTGAACAATCTTCATGATAAATGCTGGAAATTTTGTTATTCAACCACACAACGCAACACATGAATGCACTGATCATGAATATTCTACAATAAAGAAAAGAGACTGAACTATGAACAAATAAAAGTTCAATCAAGCTTAAGATAACAAGCATATAAAATGCACCTGATATCGTCTTTTATTCTGTGAGACCATGTGGCGAGCCTTGACTTGAACTGCCTTAACAGCATTCTTAGAGGAATCCATGATGCCTTTAGTAAAAGAGCCAAACACACCAGATTGTGCTGTTGTTGGGGTTGTGCTGCCTTCAGCACTCTCATCTTGCTGAGGAACTTTTGGAGACAAGTGCAACCCAAGGCCACTCGTGAGGCGAGAAAATGTGTTCTTCCCTTTTGGTGATTCTTGCCCTGAAGAAGGCTGTGGTATTTTCAGGTTTTTTGCCCAGGAGGATAAGCCAGACGTAGAAAATATGGAGGATTGTGCCTCGCGTCCTGCAGCATCTTGTATTGGAACAGCATTTGGAACAGGTGCAGGTGAAGGGGCTACATGGGCTGTCCTGGCAAACTGGGTGGCAGAATCATTTGAAGTAGCCTGAGAAACAGGGTCAGGAGTTCTGACAGGAGGTGCAGTTGAATCCTGGCTGTCCACAGGAGTGGCAGGTAGTGGATGTGAATCAGAGGGTTTTACTTGCTGTTCTTCCATGATCGGCTAACAGATGTAATAAACCTCAGAGTTTTGAAGCACGAGTAACATCTGCAAAATCATTTTATACAAATATAAAACAGGTAGTTTGACCGGCAATCATTCAGACAAATGATGATTAAAAAAAATCAATTTGTGCCTAATTGCAATAACTCCTGGTTATAGAGAATATGAATGCACACTTCAGTTTCTACGCTACGTGCAATACCTGATTTGATAACTAAAACAAAAAAGCAAATTAGTGTGCCATGCTTCTAAGAGCAACAGCATCCAGCACAATGGTATAACTATTGCCTCATCACCTCATCATTATCACCAGCTACCTTGGCATCGAGGAGCTCTAGCAAAATCCAATGGGACGCATTACCACATAGAGACCTAAATACTGTTCAAAGTTTTGCTAATATAACAAGAAGAGGTACAAGAACTAAGTCTAGAGAGGGAGTTATTGTGCAAGAACGACGCGTGAGTCAAGAACAGCTTCATCCACATCTACAAGAACCAGACAACACAAGCAGCACAAGCTCAACTTGACCCGCTCCCGCGTCGAGGCCACGCCCCAAGGCACGAATGGGACAAGAACCTTATAGGGGCGGATCCAACTTGGGACATGGGGGTTTGGGGGAACAAACAAACTGTTACTTGTATTAAGGTTAAGGCTCTAAAATTAAGAGAAGAGCTTCTTCCAGATCTACAAGAGAAGCTAAGGTTAACGCAAGCAAATTCGACACAAAAGTAGGTGGGAGAGAGAGAGATGAATCAGAAAGAGGATGTGGACGCTCACCAGGATGCAGCAGGTCGACGGCGCCCCTCCCCTGCTCTGCTCGCCAGATGGAGATCGGCGCCCTGCTCTGCCGCGAGATGGCGCAAGGACCGGAGGAGACGAGACGGGAGATTTTCTTTCACGCACAAAGGGGGCTTTTCTATATTACTAATACTAATATAATAAAAAAAGAGCGATTCATATTTTTGCTACATGTACCCAGGAAAATGTACACAGATCAAACACAGCATTTTCCCGGCCGTTCGATCGTCTCATCCTGCGGCTACAAACCGACTACCGCGTCAGTACCTAGAGATCCTAAGGTGAACTAACCGAATCCCCCGCCCACGGACGGGCTACACCATCGCGCTGACACCGTAGTGATGCCTCCCGCGCTATCCCCGGCGACGCGCCATCCGACCCGGATAACGCCTCCTCCCGTCGCGGCGCTCATCCTCTACCAAAAACCGCTTCCTCTCGCTGAAAGTCACATCGTCCCGCCGCTCGCACTTCGCACATCCTCCCCGCACCGCCGCGGCGCGCGTGGTCCGACCATCCTCGACGGGCCGCTTCCGCTCCGTCACCACCACAAATCAAGCAATCACCGCCACGGACAGAGCCAAATTGGCTGGAGTGGTCTCAGCCACCCAGATCTAGATCATGGATGCGGGCCCCTTTGGTAATTCGAGCCGATAAGCAACCTCGCTAATTCTCTTGAGCACCTTGTTGTTAACACTGGAATTTGGTAATGAGGTTCCTAAGTCCTAAGAAAGCAAGGTGGAATCGGATCGGCTGAGGTCGGGAGCCGATCGGCTAAAAGAGTAATTAGGTCCAGGTCGGTCCACTGAGAATGGGTTGAATGGAACAATGCAGCCGATTCCGAGTTCGAAGAGATAAAACCGTGTCCAATGCGAAACTTGAAGATAAGTGGGGATTCGGATGTTAATTGCGCGTTTAAAAATATTGCCACCTATGGATAGAGTCCCGTAATGGCAAATGTATCTCGTAATTTAGGAGTTTGTTAAATTGTTAGTTGTAATAGATCTCGTTAGGGATGATATGATGTTTTAAAAAGTAGTTTAGATAGAGTCCGAAGTTGTTACAAATATTTGTATCTTGGGTATAAATAGGACCCGAGACCCTGTGTATAAGGACGATTCAATCAATCTAATCTTCGGTGTATCGCCATCCTTTTCCTTTTGGACGAACACCCTGTTTGGCTTTGGGCTGCATCGTCTCGATCCTCAAACTCAGATAAATGTTTGTCGTTAGTGGTGAGATTGCTTGTTTCTGATTCTTCCATCGCAATGACACATTGGATTCAATAGTTTTGCTACGACATATATCATATAGTGCATATGGACCAATCCGGTGTTTAGATCTATCTTGTAGTTGACTCATCTTTTTGAGGGCGTGTGGTCAACGAGGCTAGTTTTAAGGGCTGGTTGATTCGTATGCAGTATCTACCATCTTACGGAGTGTAAGTCGAAAGTAATAGATTGAATGCTTCTTTTGATACTTAATGTTGCATCAAGACTGAACTGTTGAGTCGTCTTTAGAATTGTTGGCAATCTATTCTTTTGGACTTACATTATCTGGGGATAGCGTCGGGGTTTCAGCCGACCTTATTTATCTTAATGTGTTTCTTTTAATATAATTGCTATCAGGTCTGCGGTAGGGTCGTAGTTCGTGTCTAGATTGTGCTTGCTTACGTCCTTAATCTAGGAATGTTACGCCTGCACGAGACTCATTGGAACATAAGCTGATTTGATGTCAGTTTCCCGGCGTCGGCTGGTCTATTGATCTGTATATTTGTTATTCTTCGTTATATTTGGATCGGATGGCTGATGATCGCCTTGGCATAGCCGATGCGCTTCGGTCGCTTGGCCCAAATATGACTTGGAATAGCATATATACGTTCATGGAGTTCCTCGACCGATCCCGCGGGGGTTTGACCTAACGCTTAACGAATGTTTTCTTGTATTTTCTCTTGTTGATTGGCAGATCAAATCAACTGGCACGCTCTACACATTGTAGGCGGCTAAGAAGGACTCGCACCGGAGTCAAGCGATCTCCGGCCGGCGCGTGAGAGAGATTTCTCGTCAACACGCTTCTTGGCACGCCCAGTGGGACTATCTTTGTCGGCTCGACTCGGACGAATAGACTCATGGCAAGATGGTCGACTCCAAGATCCCCGGCATTACACAGACAATGTCGTACTGTAAAAATGGATCAACTATTGGTGAACAAAGCCGAGTATAAGAGGATGGTGGAGGAACTCCAGAACAATTATCTTCAATCCTTCACCCAAACAAGGTCTGGAACGGTGCACCAAAAGTACAAGTTCAGCCTCAACGATACCATAGCATCCTCGTCGAGTGATGCGAAGGGCAAAGAAAGTGGAAGAACCAACTCAAGTGCGGGATGATCGGGCGTGTACTCTTTGCAAGATCGGATCGACTCGCCGTCCATCACGCGCGTCAACCGTGAGCGGATCCGGTCAACACCCTCAACAATATGATCTCTCATGTGGTTGATGCCAAGGTGGCCGAGCAGCTGCAAAGGGGCCCTACATATTTCACGGATGGCAAGTTTCCTGATTACAGGACACTAGTCACCCAAGACCGGCCGCTTCCACTAATACCGCAGCCCAACCCGCCAGAGAGAGTCGGCCACTTGAGTCCAAGCGGGACGGCCGTGAAACCATCGGTCACTATTTTAAACCGACAACACCGCCCCCAAGGTCAATTCGACATATTTCATCATAATCGCGCCGAGCCGATTGATCATGGCGAGCAGAATGTCTGGGGCCGACAATGTTTCCGCACCCGCCAACGCCACCACCGGAATCTCGGTCGCTACCCGCTAATCATCGCTACCAATACCAAGGGGGTCGTCAGGATCATCATTACCGGCCTCAGACACCGCCACAGATGTATCGGCAGGCACGTATGCCGTATGACCCATACGAGCTGATACAGCAAGATAATAGGACCTGGGCCGAACTAATCGCAGATGTTATGCGAGATCAGTTCGGCCTCAAACCAAAAGACTCAGGAAATATGTACCGGTACCCTTACCCGGAGCATTTCGAAAGAATTCCATTGCCCAACCGATACAAAATCCCGGATTTCTCCAAGTTCTCAGGACAAGACAACGTATCTACTTATGAGCATATCAGCCGATTCCTAGCACAATGTGGTGAAGCATCGGCTACTGACCCCTTGAGAGTTCGGCTATTTCCCCTTTCTCTTTCAGGATCGGCCTTCACTTGGTTCTCCTCGTTGCCTTACAACTCGATTCAGAGTTGGGCCGATCTTGAGAAACAGTTTCATAGCTATTTTTATTCTGGCAACCATGAAATAAAGTTGTCGGACCTCACCAGCGTCAGGCAAAAACATAATGAATCGGTTCAGACTACATTCCGCTTCAGAGAAATGAGAAACCGATGCTACAGCCTGGTGCTATCAGACGCCCAGCTGGCCAATTTAGCCTTCCATGGTCTGATCGCGCCAATCAGGGAAAGATTCTCTGCGCAGGACTTCAAAAGTCTAGCCCACCTGGCGCAGAGGGTAACAGCCCATGAACAACGTTTCCAAGAAACCAGGAAGGCCGTCAAAACCATAACGCAAGTTGTCGTCGACTCGGATTATGGATCCGACGACGACGAAACGGAGTGGCGGCAGAATGGGCTAAGAACAAGAAGGCCATCGTCGCCGGTGGCTGCGAAACGGCTAAAGAAGATAAATACGATTTTGACATCACTAAAGCCGACAAGATCTTCGATTTACTACTCAAAGAAAAACAGATTCGCTTGCACGAAAATCATGTGATCCCGTCGTGAAGAGTTGAAAAATAAGAAATACGCAAGTGGCACAACTCCACATCTCACGCCACGAACGATTGCAAAGTCTTCAGCAAGAGATCCAATCGGCCATCGAGGCCGGAAGTTGAAGTTTGCCGACTCAAGTCGGCCCATGAAAGTAGACGGCAATCCGTTCCGGTCAACACACCCATGCCGGCCTCGGACGAGCGATCGGCAGATGGAACAACGTACGGCTTAGCCGTACGGTGACCGAGGCCGAAACAGAGAGGCCGATTGAAAACCCCATCGCACAGTCAACATGGTGCGCCAAGTTATCGAGTCGGCCGGCCGACCGATCCACGAACGAAGCGTATACCACCGTCAGTATCGGTCTCGGCGTGAAGAAATTTACGACGAAGCACCTCGCCGGCACAAGCCAAGAGTCCAAAGCCGGCGGAACACAGCAAGACACGACGATCCACATTGGCATTGCACTTCTTCGGCATTGCTTGGAATCCGGCATGAGACTACCAAGACTGGAAGACGCCGCATGTAACGATCATCACGGTCATGACGAACACAGGAGCTCATCATCCGCAAGCGCAGTCCGGTTCATTCCCAGAGCCGTCCAACTAAACCGGAGACGGCGACCGGTCCACGGTCGGCTCGGTCCGATCCATCAAGACTTCTTCGTCGACGAGAATCAGGATGGGGACGATCGCAGTAACAAGGAGGCCGACGAGGAGGGATCGGCCAATCCCCAGTGGTGCCCGTCCGATCTATTTACGAAGACCCAGAAGAGGAGAATTCAGCGGCTTAAGCGTGAAGGGAGAGAGGACGAGGTGGCACAAATGATATACGAACAACGCCGTCGGCTAGGCAAGATTAAGAGACGGTGGGTACCCAAGCAGGAAAACGCTACGGCCACCGAAGAGCAAGGCAAAGAAAGCCCCGTCGACCAAGCCGAAGGGCAGCCAAGGGGAAGAGTAAAGCTACCGCATCGGTCAACATGGTCTTCGTGTTGCCCGCCGAATTCAGTGCCCCCGAAGCCGACGCAGATACTATCGAAGATGACCCGACAAAACTAATGATCTCGCCAGACCAGGCCATCTTCGACAAGCCGGAAGGGACCAAAAATCGATATCCGAGCCGTTATACGTTAAAGGGTTCGTCAACGGCAAGCCGATTTCCAAAATGCTAGTCGATGGGGAGCGGCGGTCAACCTCATGCCTTACGCAACTTTCGAAATCTTGGAAAAGGAGTCAAGACCCGATCAAAACCAACATGGTACTCAAGGACTTCGGCGGCAACCCATCGAGAGACCAAAGGCGTTCTCAACGTCGAGCCGACCATCGGCAACAAACCGTGCCCACGACGTTTTTGTCATCGACGGAAGGAGTCTTACACTCTCGCTCGGAAGGGACCGGATCCACGCTAACCGCCGCATCCCTTCTACAATGCACCGAGCCTCATCCAGTGGGACGGCGATAAGATCGAGATCGTGCCGGCCGACAGTCGCTTAGTATCGTCGTGCCGATTTGCCGCTTTGGGAAATCGAAGGCATCGAATGTTTATCTCGGAAAAGTCTCGCAAGCCGATTTTCTAAACGTGTCCAATTCAACAATACAGCCCATCGGAAGCGACGAGCCGCAGCTGCTGCTTTGAACAAGACATGGTGGAGGGATCCAGCTTGCTCGGCATAGCCACCGTGGACGAAGACGATGGCAAGTTAGGACAAGGCTTCACGTCGGCCGACGAGTTAGAAGAGATCGACATCGGATCTGGCGACAAGCCAAGGCCGACGTACATTAGTAAAAATTTATCTCCTCTTTGTAGATCCCAACTTATTGAATTATTAAAAGAATATAAAGATTATTTCGCTTGGGAATACTTGAAATGCCCGGTCTAAGCCGATCAATAGTGGTCCATCACCGCCAATCAAGGCGGGATATCGGCCATTCAAACAACCTCCCGGAGGTTCAAAGTCGACATGTACGACGCAATTAAAGCCGAAATCACTCGGCTATACGACGCAGGGTTCATTCGGCCTTGCCGATATGCCGAATGGGTCTCTAATATCGTCCCAAGATAAAGAAGAACGGCAAACTTCGAGTATGCATCGACTTCAGAGACCTAAACAAGGCAACCCCAAAAGACGAATACCCAATGCCAATAGCCGACCTGCTTGTCGACGCCGCCTCAGGCCACAAAATCATCAGCTTCATGGATGGCAATACAGGGTACAACCAAATATTCATGGCCGAAGAGGACGTCCATAAGACAGCTTTTCGATGCCCAGGTGCGATCGGCCTCTATGAGTGGGTGGTGATGACGTTTGGCCTAAAGAATGGCGGGGCAACATATCAAAGAGCAATGAATTATATTTTTCACGACATGATCGATGCACTAATAGAGATATACATCGACGATGTCGTCGTCAAATCAAGCGAGATAGAAAGCCACATCGCAGATCTGAGGCAGGTGCTTGAGCGGACGAGGAAATATGGATTGAAGATGAATCCGCTTAAGTGTGCGTTCGGCGTGTCGGCCGGGCAGTTCTTAGGGTTCCTCGTTCATGAAAGAGGAATTGAGGTAACACCAAGGAGCATTAATGCCATTAAGACAATCCAACCCCCTAAGGATAAAAGACAACTCCAATCATTGATCGGAAAGATAAACTTTATTAGACGGTTCATAGCTAACCTCTCAGAGAAAATGGAACCGTTCACACCATTGCTTCGGCTTAAGGCCGATCAAATATTCACATGGGGGGCAGAGCAACAGAAGGCGTTAGACGACATAAAAATTATTTAAGCTCTCCCCCAGTTCTAATGCCCCCGCAGAAAGGAATGCCATTCAAGCTGTACCTGTCTGCCGACGACAAGTCAATCGGCTCCGTTCTGATCCAAGAAGTCGATGGCAAGGAAAGGACCATTTTCTATCTTAGCCGGTGGCTACTAGATGCAGAGACTAGATATTCACCCGTCGAAAAGCTATGTCTGTGCCTCTATTTCTCATGCACAAAATTAAGGCACTAGTGTTGTCCAATGAATGCAGTAACTTGCAAAGCCGATGTAGTCAAGTACATGCTATCGGCTCCAGTGCTCAAAGGGAGGATCGGAAAGTGGATATTCGCGCTGACCGAGTTCGATCTGAGGTATCAGGTCCCAAGGGCAATAAAAGGACAGGCCCTGGCCGATCTCATTGTGGAACATAGAAACGACTCAATCGGCTCCGTAGAAATCACGCCTTGGACCCCGACTTTCGATGGCTCGCATGCACCAACGGCCGTGGAATCGGCTTAGTTCTTATCTCACCCAAGGGGCAAGCTTCGAGTTCGCCTTCGCCATCGACCCCCACGTTACGAATAACCAAGCCGAGTATGAAGCCGTTCTCAAGGGGCTACTCCTACTCAGAGAAATGGAGGCTGACGCGGTCGAGATAATGGGAGACTCGTTGCTCGTCATTAGTCAATTGTCGGGAGAATATGAGTGCAAAACGACGCACCGATGATCTATCATCAATGGTGCGGGAGTTAATGGAAGGTTTTCGGCTAGTCACTTTGAAGCATATTCCCAGGGAACAGAACACGGAGGCCAATGACTTGGCTCAAAGGGCATCAGGCTACCGGCCGATGCTAAGAGACATCGACATAGGTGTCGCCACCATCACGACCGATGATTGGAGATTCGACGTCTACAATTACCTCAAAAACCCTTCTCAATCGGCCACAAGGAAGCTACGGTACAAGGCATTGCGGTACGTGTTGCTCGACGAAGATTTATACTATCGGACAATCGATGGCATACTGCTCAAGTGTTTGAGCGCCGATCAAGCCACAGTGGCCATCGGAGCGATACACGAAGGAATCTACGGCACACATCAGTCGGCACACAAAATGAAGTGGCTACTTCGCCGAGCCGGGTATTTCTGGCCGACAATGCTAGAAGATTATTTTAAATACTATAAAGGATGCCAAGACTGCCAAAAATTTGGCACGGTGCAATGAGCTCCGGCGTCGGCCATGAACCCGATCATTAAACCATGGCCTTTCAGAGGGTGGGGCATGGACATGATCGGCCAAATCAATCCACCTTCAAGCAAGGGGCACAAGTTTATACTAGTGGCCACAGATTATTTCACAAAATGGGTAGAAGCGATTCCCCTCCGAAAAGTGGATTCTAACGATGCAATCGAGTTCGTCAAGGAACACATCATCTACAGATTCCGCATTCCGCAAACGATAACGACTGACCAAGGGTCCATCTTTGTCTCGGACGAATTCATCCAGTTCGCCGACGGCATGGGAATCAAGCTGCTTAACTCTTCGTCGTATTACGCACAAGCCAACGGTCAGGCCGAAGCGTCAAACAAAAGCTTAATCAAACTGATCAAGAGAAAGATATCTGAGCATCCCAAACAATGGCACACCCGATTGGCCGAAGCATTGTGGGCCTATCGGATGGCATGTCATGGGTCCATCCAAGTTCCCCCATACAAACTGGTCTATGGACATGAAGCAGTACTTCCATGGGAAAGCGTAATCGGCTCAAGGCGCATTCAGTTGCAAGACCAACTCACAGCCGACGACTATTACAATCTCATGATAAACGAATCGGAGGATCTTGCCTTATCCAGAATGAGAGCTTTAGAAAAAGTAACAAGAGATAAGGAACGGGTAGCCAGACATTACAATAAAAAGGTCGTCCCTAAATCATTTGAGGAAGGCGAGCTCGTTTGGAAGCTCATACTCCCAATCGGATCTAGAGATAACAAATTCGGCAAATGGTCGCCGAATTGGGAGGGGCCTTTCAAGGTCCACAAATGCGTATCCAAAGGAGCCTACATGCTGAAAGGACTAGATGGGGAGGTATTCGGAAGGGCCCTCAACGGAAAATATCTAAAGAAATACTACCCAAGCGTGTGGATCAACGCGTGAGTCGGCTACCGCCACAATAGGCCGACCCACGACAGCCGATGCCTTATGGGGCATCGCCTTTAGGCATTCACTTTCCCCTCCCACGCCCCATGATCGGCTCAGGACCACCGGCAGCGATCAACATGACTACTATCAACAAGTTTCGTCGACATCGAAGCTATCCCCAAAACTTGGGGTGGCATACACATACGCTACACATGCGTGAGACAATCAGACAATGCGCATGGTTGGAAAAGCCAACTTTTGACTAATCAAGCCAGGGAGTTGAGGAAACCCCAAGCCAGAAGGAACCCAGGAACATTAAACCGCGTTTTATTCAGAGTCGGTGCAAGGCCGTCTTGGATTACATGTTTGCCAAGTACTCCCTAATGGCGCGTGGCTCATTCAAAGGGCTCTGCAGCTTTCCATTTCCGAGCATCCAGATCGATGCTCCAACCGAGTGACCCTTATGTCGGTGGTGGCGATCAACAACTCATTGGCGAGTTGGTCCTGCCTCCCCTCCAGCCGGTCGAGGCGCGCGAGCGTCGGGTACGCCATGGGGCAAGCGGAATGCCACCGAGGTGGAAAGGCGGCTGGCCGTCGGGTGGCGAGCCTCCAACTCCCTAAAGCACTTTAGCTGCGCCCTCACCCGTCGGTCCTGGCTGACCGACAGCTCGTACGACGTCTCCATGATTCCCTGGATCACCCAAAGCGGGTGCGGCGGCTGCAATGGATTCCGTCCCTGAGTTTTCGAAAATAGAAATCGGTGAGAGTAGAAGAGTTGAGGTACCACCTGGTTCACCGATGAACTAGAAGACGCCATGAGAAGCTTGGCCGCAGAATCAAAGGACTAGGTGTTTCACTATTGGAAGTTCGTCGCTTTTGGCCGTGAGTTATTCAGAAGAGCCGGGGAAGCCCATTTATAGAAAGAAAAGATACGATTCTTAGATGTGAAAGGTCGCTGCCAACCCGGGAGTCAAAGAGATCATTATTAAGGGCGTCGGGAATCGTCGAAAGCCAGGGACTGCGCAGGTGTGGATGCCTGTCACCCTGGGCTCACGGGTTCCCAGAGTACAGATTCGAGGGGGTCGGCCTACGAAAATAGGGCGACGACGTGATCGGATATTATCAGCCGATGGCTAGAGAATCGAATAACCGAAAGATGGACGTTGAGCGTTGGGGCGTCACTTCTGAGCGATTTCAAACTAAACGATACGAGCACGATTGATACAGGCTGTCCGCTTACATCACAAAGCACATGTCAGAGAAACACGAGCCGACCTCGCAGGGTCGGACATTTTACAATCTTCATTTCTTTAGAAAATCGGCTATCGCCAATAGAGCCGTCGCCCTAACACAGTCGACCTCGCCGATTGCCCCGAGGTCGTCGGCCTCGGACCCCGCCACCGATCGAGCGCTCTGCACCAAGCCCCGTAAATGTGCAACGGCTACCCCGATGCTTCTACGCTTAGCTTCAACCCTGGCCGGCAAATCGACCATATACTCTTCATGGGCATCGATCTCGTTGGTAATCTGAACGAGGTCGGCCACCAGTTGGTCCCGGCGGGCACGAAGTTGTTCAAGCTTGGCTGCCGGCTCGGTTTTTAGGCGGTTGAAGGCGGTTTTTCGGGCTTCAATGGCATCTTTGGTCGATTGGATGGCAGCCGACCGTGCCTGACTCTTACGCCGATCAATGACTCGCTGCCGGGCTCGTTCGTATTTTAGCTGGTAGGCTTCCATGAAGGTCACCGGCGCGATGGCTTCAGCTACAGCATCCGGCAGCTGGTCTTGGATATCCCTGAACCATGCGCGTATGGAGCCGCAGTTGACCACCAATGCATCTAACGAGGCGTCCGGGCGGTTGCGATATCGCCAGGTGGCCTTCGGTTCTCGGCCGACGCCGGAAGCGTTTCCTCGCCGGCATTGCGGGCTCCTCGAACTCCGACAAGTCGAAGTTGAGAAGATCGGCCACGCTACGCGTAAGAAAGAAAGGGTCGGGGCATGGCAAAACCGGTGGTCGGGGCTCGGCTTACCGTCGGCGCCGTCGTCGAGATTACCAGTTCGGTTGGATCATTCCCCGTGGCCATCTGGCTTTCCCTGCCTGTGTCATTGTCGCCGCCCAACAAAGGCGGGGTACATTCGCTCGGCCGGGAAACATGGCGGGGATCGCGGAAGCCGCAAAAGGGAAACGGGATTAGCGGACGAACTAATTGATTGTCACGAGACAAAGGGATAAGAGCCGACACGGTAGAGCGGGCGAGGCGCGACCGGCCGCTTTCTTGAACTACGGGGAAGACAAATTAGATATGGGTGGACATCGCAAGGCCGGGAACAACGAAGTAAAAACTTACGGGAGGACGTCTCATCGGCGGGCTTGGGGCTAGCGGAGCGTCGGTTGGGGCATTTACCGATTCAGGACTCGAAGCCCCGGTTTCGACCGTCGCCCGGACGGCTACGGCGCCTCTTCGTCGCGCGGTGTTGAGGAACCGCTCGACGGCCGGATCTAGAGGAGGAGGCCGTCGGCCGAGGCGATCGCCTATTTTTTCACACTTTTGGGGGCGAGCGCAGCCGATGGACGCGGCGGTGGCGCCGTCTTCCTTTTGGTGCGATCGGATGGCGCACTCCGCCTCGCAATAAAGACGAAAGCTTGGCGCCCCACCGATGGCCGACGGAGCAAGGCCCCCGTGTCCAAAACGCCCGGTTTGTATTCGATGGGCGCCTAATCGCTTACCATCGGCCGCTCGCTTGTTTCTGCGAAGTCAAAGCACGAATGTTAAATCGGCCGACACGGTCGGTGAATGAATCGCAGAAAGGAATAATCGGTTGTGAGTAGAAATATACCGGGGATCTCGTCCAAGGTAGGAGCAAGTCAATGTAGCAAGACGGCGTTGGTGAAAAATGTGGCATCTAAGTTCGAACCACCATCGGTCGTAAGCGGCGCTTCTTCTTGTCGACAGGGTGATTCGCGGCATCGCCGAAGGTAGGACCGGCTATGTTCAGCGATGAGTTCATCATCGGATCTTGGCCGACCGCTCCTCTGGTCTCGATCTTATCGGCGTAAAAGAAGCCGATGGAAAGTTGCCCGAGGCCAAATTGTCTCGCCGCCGATGCCGGTGGTAGAATTCATAACTCCGAGCCGTTGATCGGCCTTGATGAACCCCGTCGGCGAATGCGGTGAGATAAAGAGGCGAAGAACAATTTTCTACACCTTGGACTGTCGAGTTGAGGTCGTCCCATTTGAAATCGATCGGCGCTCGAAAGATCCTTGGTCGGGGTAGAAGTACCAGTGCGGTTGTCGCGGGATAACCCATCGTAGAAAGCTACGAACGAATCGACCAACAGCTCAGCCGATTGCCTTCAACCTGCATGGGCGGCGGCTGCTTCTCCATAGTTGGTGCATCGCTTGGTGGTGATTTGGTCACCTTCTTCATCTTCGATTGGCTCCACCTTGGGAATCCGGCTCCAAAGGGGCCGACCGCCACGTTTTGGGTGGCCAACACCCCGATTTGGAGAAACCACCAGGGCCACCGGTGTTGGCATGGCGTTGGCGGCTATTTTTGTGGCGGCTTGATGCAACATTTGATATGTGTAGCCGAGGAGGTATTTTACCAATGCGAACTCTGTCCCGTCGGCTAAGATTTCGGCCTTATTTTCCAATTAGCGGTCGGCCCACAGCTCGATCCGCAGAACACAAATTTTTCTAGCCACATCATCAGGAAGGCGGTATATTCCCGGTGGTCGACTGTTCCATCTTTCATGTTTTGGGCAATAAAACCACTCCATCCACCGATGGCTTTGGTTTTAAATTGGTGTTGGCCTTTTCGGTTCAAGACGCATGGATTAGCCGATGATTCGATGTCCAGCCCAGTTGTCATATACACATCGGCTAGTGTGATGGTCATCGGCCCTTGCCTAAAGAGGAAGGCATTGAAACCGCTGCGTTCAGTAGGCCGCGGCCGATAGGAGTGGTTCGTCTTTTTCCATGCCGGCGATGGACAGCTTCCAAGCATTGGGCAAGCTTTCTTTCTTCCCATTGGGTGTACTTAGCCGATTGTATCCTCTTGTACCATTCGGTCCAGCGTGTCGGTAGACGGCCAAGCCTTGAAAGTCCCGTTCCGTGGAAAAGAGATGGTTTGGCGTGTTGAAGGGCATGCGGTTGGTTTCGGCTATGATCACGTCGGTTGGGTCCAGATCGCCGATAGGCTCAAGGAAGTATTTTCCCTCTTGTGTTAAATTGGGGATGAGCACTTGGTGAGAGAGGTGCTGCAATTCGAAGGAGGAGGAAAAAGTACTGATCAGAGGTGATGGTGGTTATGTTTGGAATAAGAAAAGTATTAATTAGTAAGAATGCGGGATGAGGTAATATTGAAAATTACCAAACAAACTTTTGGTATAAGGGTGTTTGGAGGAACGAGTTGAGGGTAAGATTATAAAGTAAAAAAAAAGAAGGGAAATACCTGAGGGAATTCGTTCGTGGTAGTGGCTGGGGCAGTTCCAGTGGCGGCAGGCGCGACGGTGGCCGGCGAGTTGGAGGTGCTTGAGGTCACAGCGAAGGCCATCGGGGAGGTCGGAGACGAAGATGGGGTTCGAAGAATGTGGAAAGTGTCGAACACCGATGGAGTCGCCGGAGGAGAGAGAGAAGGGCAGGAGGTTTGTTTGAGAAGGAAGCCGAGCGCACGATGGGAGCGTGGGTGGCTCGACCGAGGAAAGTGGATATTTAAAGAGCCCTTGGGAGAAGCCGAGACGATTCGGGCCAAGAAGGGAATAGGAGTTTGAGTAGATAAACAAATCTACAACACTTTATGTTACGGACTTGGGGGGCATGTGTTAACAATGGAATTTGGTAATGAGGTTCCTAAGTCCTAAGAAAGCAAGGTGGAATCGGATCGGCTGAGGTCAGGGGCCGTATCGGCTAAAAGAGTAATCGGCTGCAGGGCTGGTCGGCTGAGAATGGGTTGAATAGAACAGCCGACAGCCGATTCCGAGTTCAGAAGAGATAAAACCGTGTCCAATGCAGAAACTTGAAGATAAGTGGGGATTCGGATGTTAATTGCACGTTTAAAAATATTGCCACCTATGGATAGAGTCCTGTAATGGCAGCTGTATCTGTAATTTAGGAGTTTGTTAAATTGTTAGTTGTAATAGATCTCGTTAGGGATGATATGATGTTTTAAAAAGTAGTTTAGATAGAGTCCGAAGTTGTTACAAATATTTGTATCTTGGGTATAAATAGGACCCGAGACCCTGTGTATAAGGACGATTCAATCAATCTAATCTTCGGCGCATCGCCATCCTTTTCCTTTTGGACGAACACCCTGTTTGGCTTTGGGCTGCATCGTCTCGATCCCAACACTCAGGTAAATGTTTGTCGTTAGTGGTGAGATTGCTTGTTTCTGATGATTCCATCACAATGACACATTGGATTTAATAGTTTTGCTACGACATATATCATATAGTGCATATGGACCAATCCGGTGTTTAGATCTATCTTGTAGTTGACTCATCTTTTCGAGGGCGTGTGGTCAACGAGGCTAGGTTTAAGGGCTGGTTGATTCTATGCAGTATCTACCATCTTACGGAGTGTAAGTCGAAAGTAATAGATTGAATGCTTCTTTTGATACTTAATGCTGCATCAGGACTGAACTGTTGAGTCGTCTTTAGAATCGTTGGCAATCTATTCTTTTGGACTTATATTATCTGGGGATAGCGTCGGGGTTTTAGCCGACCTTATTTATCTTAATGTGTTTCTTTTAATATAATTGCTATCAGGTCTGCGGTAGGGCCATAGTTCGTGTCTAGATTGTGCTTGCTTACGTCCTTAATCTAGGAATGTTACGCCTGCACAAGACTCATTGGAACATAAGCCGATTTGATGTCAGTTTCCCGGCGTCGGCTGGTCTATTGATCTGTATATTTGTTATTCTTCGCTATATTTGGATCGGATGGCTGATGATCGCCTTGGCATAGCCGATGCGCTTCGGTCGCTTGGCCCAAATATGGCTTGGAATAGCATATTTACGTTCATGGAGTTCCTCGGCCGATCCCGCGGGGGTTTGACCTAATGCTTAACGAATGTTTTCTTGTATTTTCTCTTGTTGATTGGCAGATCAAATCAACTGGCACTCTCTACACATTGTAGGCAGCTAAGAAGGACCTGCACTGGAGTCAAGCAGATCTCCCAGGCCAGCGCGTGAGAGAGATTTCTCGTCAATAGATACACTATCAAGGAACGCTATCTCGAACCCGACTCAAACCGAGTTCTATGGATATTGCTTCGACGTAATCACATTACACCGTTCCGATACACTATCAAGGAACAATTAAGATCTACATGTTTGTTTACTTTTTATGTACTATTTATTTGGTTTTTATTAGGGTTTTTCCTTGTTTTGCATGCGAGCGTGTAGATTCCGCCATTTTCGGAGTTCGCGCTCACGAGGAAAAGAGTCCACAAGTCTGTGCGAAGAAGCAATGCAAGTCACACTTCCCTTGAAGCATATTGATCCTACTTTTATAAATGTTTTACGTTTGCAAATAAAATTGCATTGCTTTGCTAATTACATGAAATGATGGAATACCTATCTGCTTGTTTGAGCCTTATTTACTTGTTATCCGTCCTTTGTTAAACTTGGGTGTTAATTTGACTAGCTTTAGTCACTGATGTTGATTTTTGCTAGAATTATATGTTTAGCCATACTTAGTTACAACTAGCTCACTAAATTTGACAATTACACTATTTATTCTAGTCGCTGATGAGCTGCAAGCTCAAAAGACCTGGCCATGTCTCATTGGTAATAATTATCGTACCTAAAATATGACATAATGGTGGGCTGTGCGTGCATGGTTTTGGATTGTCGCACCCATGGCAATTAAGGACCGGTTCATGGGAAACCATGAAAGAATTACAACACTTACTACAAGCAAGAATGGGCACCTGCTGGACTTGTAGTACAGATTTCTTCTGGCCAACGTACCCTAGTGAGGGTGGGCGTGATGGAGTTGGGTCGGCCCCGGTTTTATGGGTTGATCGGCTCCAAATTCACCGTGGCACGCGGGGGCTGCCCATTACCCTTAGGGGAGTGGGGGCGAAACCTTGGTGTGGTATAACTTGGTTAGGGGGAGTTATGCGAAAGGTCTTGTCATGATTTCCTCCTTTGCAGTATCATGGTGGTACTTCGGGGCATGGTAACATATGTGGAATCGTGTCTTGTGGGTACTATTGTGCATCTCTGATCAAAGTTAAACTATTTGAATAGCTGTGCCCGCGGTTATGGGCGATCAACCAGATTCACTATGATTAGTGCCACTACTAAACAATTTGATTTAATGGAACTGGTTTAGTTCAGGTGGAATGGTTGGGCCTGTTCAATGTGGGGATAACGTTGTTCAGTGGAAGATTAATATTGCCTTAATTACTCAACTGTTTTACCGTTTTTAAATAATTAAATGTTTGTAAACCGCATTTATGCAAAATAGCCCCAAGCCGCTCTTGTCTCCCCTTGCACGTCTGCATTTCTCGGTGTGGCTTGTTGAGTACTGTGGTTGTACTCAGCCTTGCGTTTATTCCCCCTTTCAGAAGTGTAATGCTTATGAGCTGAAGATGGAGTTAGCAGACCAAGGCTCAGACCCCAGTTGAGTTTGCCTGTGGAGTGGAGCTGAAGCCCCGCTAGTGTCGTCTTTTCTGCTGCTATATTTGGGTGCGAGGACTAAGTGCCTCTTCAGTAAGTATTTTTATATTTTACACTTTGTTTTTATGTTTTGGATCTGTGTATTAATTTGTCATTTTATGTACCATGGTTGATTCCTGTACAGGGATTTAATCCATAAAATAGTCAGGAAATTTAGGATGAATTTCCGGGTGTGACAAGAGGCCACGGCTCACTCGCTCGCCCGCGCGCCACTAGTAAGTCCGGGACCCCTTCCTTGCGCCCGCGGGCATCGACAGGTGGGGCCCACCTATTGGGCCCTTATTTCTCGTTCGCCCACGCCGCCACTGATCCTAGCCGCCCGCGCCATCGCTTTCCCGCACCTTCCCACACCGTCCCAGTGCCTGCATGCCACGCCCGCGTCGCCCTCCCCACATGCGCCAAACCGAGAATGGGGTGAGATTCGAAATTTGAATCCCACTGGCCATTAATCCTCTACCGATAACGCTGGTGACAAATCCGGCCAGATACCGGCCGTTGCCCCCTCCCGACCCCCTTTAAAGACCGCCCCCTTCCGTTTTCTCTTTTTCCCGTCTCGCTCCTGTGCCCAAATCGCCCACCGCCATCGCTCACTGCCCTTCCCCGTGCCCGGTGAGCCCCTCCCTCTCTCCCCCTCTAGCTCTAGTGCACGCCGCCACCCCTCCCCATGCCCGGCGTCGCCGTCCCGCACTCCGACGCCCTCTATGTCGTGTGCCACCGCCCTCGTGCCTCTTGCTAGCCGGCCGGCTGCCGCGGGGCCATGGCCAGGCCACGCCAGCCTCAGTCGCGGCCGCACCGCCCCACGCCACCCCAGCCATCCAATCTACCTCTCCACAGATTGGGGCCGTCCCTTTCGGCTGCTGTCATGCCCAGAAATTCAGACCCGAATTTCCGAAGCTATATGTGTATTAAAATCCCTGTCCAGGACCAGCCAGGGTACACATACAACAATTATTGATATTACAGTTCCACGTCTTAGAAACAATACAAAAAGATTACAAAAGAGCAGCGGAAAAAGAAAAAGGGCCTAAGACTAAGCTTGATGCTGGCCACGCGGCTTCGACCACTCCACAGGCAGCTTCCAGAGTGTAGGACAAGCCTACTCCACATCGTCTTCGTCTTCAACCTCTAGCTCAGGTTCTGGTGAAGGGGCAAGGATGAGTACTTCCACGTACTCAACAAGTCACGCCGGAAGAGGAGAAGAATGAATGCAGGGGAGACAAAGGTCTGGCTAAGGTTTGCTTTTGCGCAAACGGCAGGGGTTTTTCCAAACAATACGAATTTTAAACACAGTCAAAACAACAGTAAATTGAGTTATTGAAACATTTTGAAACCAACGCTGTCCAACGTTATCCCCAACGTTGCGACAGGCCCAAAACATCCACCTATACTAGTCATGTTCCAAAACTTAGGGTGTAAAAGTGTGAGACTAATCACGGAGAGCTCGGTCGATCGCCCCATTACCGCGGGCACGTCTATTCGAATAGATTTACTCTAATCAGAGGTATACAACTGTACCCACAAGACACAGCCCCACAACACGGTCTCCCCGTGCGCCGGAATACCACCGCGGTACCCCGGAAAGGGAACTGTGATAGGACCTTTCGTATAACCCCCCTTAACCAAGCGAACCTCACCAAGGTTTCGCCCCCACTCCCGGACCCTGGGAGTGGGCAGCCCCCCCGAGTGCCGCGGTGAATCTGGCAGCCCAGCAGCCCTTAAACCGGGGCCGACTGAAACTCCATCCTGCTCACCCTTGCCGATGGGTTCGTCAGCTAGGAGAGGCTACACTGCGGGACCTACCATACCCATTTCGGCTTGTGGTTTGCACAATCATTCTCCCAAGGGGTCCCGTGAACCGGTCCTTAATTGCTATGGGCGCCGCTAACCAAAACCATAGCGCCCACAACCCACCATTTGTCATATTTTAGTTATTAGTCCGGTTCACCTGAATCTATAATCATTAATCCTCCGAACATAAGTCCGGGAGAGATACATTAAGTGAGAAAATGACCCATTTAGTGAGCTAGTGAAACTAAGCCAGGCTAAGCATAACCTAGTACTGAATCTAATCAAATTATTTTCCCAAGTTTTATCAAAAGGTCTGGGGTGTCAAACCTAAGGAATAAACTAAGCATAAGGTGTATTTCTTCCCATGAAATGACAATATAAAATACATGCAATTTCAAAGAGTAATATGATCAATAATATAGCATGACTTGCCTTGCTCTTTGGCTTGGGGGACTTCCGCGACGACTTCAAAGTAAACCGGGACGGAGGGACTACCGGGATCTACACGGCAAACAAGCACTTCAACAAAACAGGCTAAAAAGCTACTAAAACAGGGAACAAGACCATTTTTAATGGATTCTTGGCACTTTTATGAATTTAATGAAATTTGAATGGGCTAAAACGGAGGTCGGATTTAAAAGATATGATTTTTAGAAGGTTATCTGTGTTTTTACTAAAACAGGAAAATCCTTAATAATTTATTGCGTAATAAATCCCAGAATTGCGTCAGTGCTAGGGCTGACGTCAGCGATGGCGTCATCGGCCGCAGGAGCACCGGTCCATGGTGGACCGGGTCCACGGGCCGAGAGGGAGAGCGGTGCACCATGGGGCGCACACGTGGCACCGACGCGGCGGCCACGCGGCGTGCCACGTGGGCGGCGAGACGGACGACCCCGATCTGGCGAGCGAATCGGACGGCGGAGGAGCACGGGCGGGCGCGATTGGCAGCGATGACACACGGTGGCCGGAGACCAACCGGCGCCACTCGGGCGGCGGCGGGGGCGGCGGAAAGCCGCGGCTCACGCGTAGGCGGAGCTATGCGCACTCGGGAAGGGCGGCGCGCGTTCGGCCGAGAGGGGAAAAAGGGAGGGGAGCTCACCGCGGGTCGCCGGAGGTGGAGGGGACGACGGCACGGACGGTGAGGGAGACGGCGGAAGCACTCGGGGAAGGGTGGCCGAAGTGGCGTGGGCACCGACGAGGAGGAGGGAGGAGTCGGCGGAACTCGGGACACCTCGGAGCGGCGGGAAAACATGGCCGAAGCTCGGCGACAAGGTCCGAAGTGAAGGCGCACGGTGCGGGGGCAAACGAGTGCGAGAGAGTCTTGGGTGAGAGCGTGGGGAGCTCGGGATGGGTGCGACGATGCTTAAATAGGTCGCGGGGAGGGCATCGGCGACTGGATAGGGGCGGAATTACTCGCCGGAGTGAATGGGAAGAGAGAAATGGGGAATTAATGACCGACGATCAATTCCGGCCATAAAGGGGCGCGGGAGAGGCGGCCGGGGCTTTTAAATGTATGCGGACGCGGAGGGGAGTAAAGGCGGCGAGATCTGGTCGTGCGGGAGAGGCGGTCGGCCGAGATCCGCGCGCAGAGGGGCGGCGGAAATGGCACCGGGGCGGCCGGAGGTAGGGGACGATGGCCTGACAGGTGGGCCCCACCTGTCGGCGTCCCGGGGTAGAGGGGAGGCAAACTGGACTTATTCGCGGCGCAAGAGTTTAACGAGCTGCGGCCTTCCGTCGGCCGTGAGGAGAGAGAGGGAGAGGGACGCGCGGCGGCAAAGGACGGGCCGCACGCGGGGAGGATTGGGCCGTCGGCTCGGGCGGCGGCCCACGCCGAAAAAGAGCGGGAAAGGACGGAGGAGAGAGAAACGATTTTGCGGGATTTATTAATTCTGATTTTAATTTTAATTGGTTAAAAATTATTTTTTGTGCTATGAAAATTCTACTAAAAATCCTGTTAGCGTATTTTGACATGTAGAATTTAGGAAAAATCCTACCATGCCATTTCCATTTAACATTTGGATTTTAAAATTATTAATTCTCTCTAGTTAATTCCAACGATTTTTCTTGTACGATTTTCTTATGGATTTTTAAAAGGGGAAAACACCTCAGGGTGTTACAAACCTACCCCCCTTAAACGGAATCTCGACCCCGAGATTCGGAGGTACTGGCAAGCAGATAGGGATGAGCGGCCTTTAGCTCATCTTCCCTTTCCCAGGTTGCTTCTTCTTCGGAGTGATGAGTCCACTTAACTCGGCAGAACCTGATGACCTTGTTCTGGGTCCTCCGTTCACCGGTTTCGAGTATCCGTGCCGGTTTCTCCACGTAAGTCGATCTTCCTGGATTTCAATCGATATGGACTAGCTTGTTCTTCTGGAACTCTTAGACACTTCTTGAGTTGGGAGACGTGGAAAACGTCGTGGATTCCTGCCATGGTGGGTGGCAATTCGAGTTGGTAAGCCAGTTCACCTCGTCGCTCTTGTATCCGATATGGTCCCACATAGTGTGGTGCCAACTTGCCTTTGGTTTGGAATCGGTGCACTCCCCGAAGTGGGGGGACACGAAGATATACATAGTCTCCGACTTTGAAAACTAGCTCTCTGTGGCGGTTGTCTGCATAACTCTTCTGACAAGACTGTGCAACTTTCAACCTTTCTCTTATGATTCTGACTTTGTCTTCGGCATCACTTAATACTTCCGTCCCGAACAACTAACGTTCACCGGTCTGATCCCAGAAAAGCGAGGTTCGACACTTTCATCCATAAAGTGCTTCGAAAGGTGCCATTTGTAAACTAGCTCGATAACTGTTGTTATAAGAGAACTCGCATAGGCGTGCTCTTATCCCAAGCTCCTCCGAAATCCAGAGCACAAGCTCGCAGCATATCTTCCAAAACCTGGTTTACACGTTCCGTCTGACCATCGGTTTGCGGGTGATAAGCCGTGCTAAAATTCAACCGGGTGCCAAGTTCCTCTTGTAGTTTTTGCCAAAACTTGGAGGTGAACTGGCTACCACGATCAGATACTATCTTCTTAGGTACATCATGAAGACACACAATCCTTGCAAGGTACAATTCTGCTAACCTTCTACCCGTATAGGTGGTAAGCACTGGGATAAAATGAGCCACTTTAGTGAGGCGGTCGATTATAACCCAGATAGAATCGTGTCCTGATGTTGTCCGGGGTAAACCGGTGATGAAATCCATCCCGATTTCCTCCCACTTCCATTCCGGAATTTGAAGTGGCTGTAATAATCCAGCAGGCCTCTGGTGTTCTGCCTTTACTCGCTGGCATACATCGCATAGTGCCACGAACTCTGCTATTTCTCTTTTCATGCTAACCCACCAGAACTTCTCTCCTTGAGATCCTGATACATTTTGGTACTTCCCGGATGGATAAAGTACTGACTCTGATGTGCTTCAGTAAGGATTAACTTTCTCAATTCCTTATCTTCTGGCACACATATCCTGTTGCCCATCCATATGGTTCCATGCTCGTCTTCCGTGAAGTCACGAGCTTTTCCCGCTCTCATATTCTTCTTAAGCTCGCTATGTCCGGATCCGAGGCTTGAGCTATGCGAATTTGATCTAAGAGTGTGGGTTGGGCCTCAAGAGCGGTCACAAATCCGAGTTCAACAATTTCTAGGTTTAGGCGCTCTAGATCTTGTAGTAATTGCTCACATCTCCCTTCTATGTGAATAGAGTTGCAATAACTCTTTCGGTTTAGGGCATCAGCTACCACATTAGCTTTGCCGGGATGGTAGTGTATACTGAGATCATAATCCTTGATCAACTCCAACCATCGTCGCTGACGGAGGTTCAAATCCGGTTGGGTGAAGATGTATTTTAGGCTCTTATGATCCGTATATATTCCACAGCGATTACCGACGAGGTAATGTCACCATATTTTCAGAGCATGGATAGTTCCAAGTCATGTGTTGGGTAATTATACTCATGAGGTCTCAACTAGCGGGAAGCATACGCGACCACCTTTCCATCTTGCATCAACACACAGCCTAACCCTTGGTGAGATGCGTCGCAATAGACTTGAAAATCCTTTGTTTGATCCGGCAAGATCAATATGGGTGCGGACACCAGTTTTCTCTTGAGTGTTTCAAAACTCAGGTTGCGCTCAACAGTCCATATAAACTTTTCATCCTTCTTTAACAACTGCGTCAAAGGCTTGGCAATTCTGGAGAAGTTTTTGATGAACCGACGATAATAACCCGCAAGCCCTAGAAAACTTCTGACTTGGGTGACGGTTTTAGGTGGAATCCATTTGGTCACAGCTTCTACATTGGAAGGGTCCACTGTGACTCCTTGGGTATTCACGATATGGCCGAGGAATTGCACTTCCTTCAACCAGAAAGCACATTTGCTAAACTTAGCATAGAGCTGGTGGTCTCTTAACTTTTCAAGTACCATCCGGAGGTGGTGCTCATGTTCCTCTTCCGACTGCGAATAGATCAAGATGTCGTCGATGAACACCACGACGAACTTGTCTAGGAATTCCATGAACACTTTGTTCATCAAATTCATGAAAAAGGCTGGGGCATTTGTAAGTCCGAAGGACATGACCGTGCACTCGTACACTGCACGAGTGACGAAGGCGATCTTGGGAATATCTTCTTCTCGGATTCTTAGCGATGATAGCGGACCGCAGTCTATCTTGGAGAACACCTTTGCTCCCTTTAATTGATCGAACAGGTCGTCAATCCTAGGAAGAGGGTATTTATTCTTAATGGTGACCTCATTGAGTGTGCGATAGTCGACGCACATCCTTTTGGTCTTATCCTTTTTCTCCACAAAAATGACAGGCTCACCCCAGGGCGATGTGCTCGGGCGGATATAACCTTTCTGCAACTGTTCATCTACTTATTTCTTGACCTCTGCCAACTCATTGGCTCCCATTCTATAGGGTCTCTTGTGGATCGGAGCAGTGCCAGGGACTAGGTCAATCCGAAACTCTATTTCTCTTTCAGGTGGCATTGTGGTTAGATCTTCTGGGAAGACATCCGGGTACTCACAAACCACAGGAATATTTTCTAACTTCGCCTGATCCGTTCCTTTCTCTTCGGGCTTCTCTTTAGCCGAGATCCGATTCAGACTTGCCACTACCCTCAATGGTTTAGGGGAGCGGTAAATCACTTTCTTCCCTTCGTCATTGGTCAAGGAGATCATGCGGCTTGCACAATCGATCATCCCTCTATGACGGGTCAATCAGTCCATCCCAAGGATGACATCTAGGTCTTTTGATTCTAGAAGGATAAGATTGGCTAGAAAGGGGAATCCTTTGGATTTTTATTGCCACTGAAGGGCAAAAGTGGGCAGTGTTCAAATGGTTCCCGGGAGTTTGGACCCGCATGGGTATCTTAAGTTTTAACACCGACAACCCATGTTTTCCCACAAATGCTTTTGATATGAAAGAATGTGTGGCACTCGAATCAAACAGGACTGATGCATTAAAGGAGTTCACAGGGAACATACCCAGTATGACATTCGGTGCGTCCTGTGCCTCTTCTGCTGAAGCATGATTCACTCTTGCTTGGATGAACCTAGGCGCGCGTTTTGGTCTTGGGCACTTGTCTGCGAAATGTCCAGGTTCCCCACAGTTGAAACAATTACCCGGTTTGAATCCCGAGTTCTTCTTTGGTGGCATTGGCTTGGACTGCGGTGGCGGCTGCGCTGTTGGCTGACATGGGGCCGTATTCCGCTACGGCTGTCCGGGACGGCTTCCGTTGGATTGGAAGTTACCGGGATGGTGACGAACGATCATAGTGGTAGGTCCACTCTGACCACCCGGAGTGAAACGCGGCCGCTGGGAATTCCCTTGCTGAGGATGTGGCCTAAACTGGGTAGCCTTCCGTTTTCTGAGCATTTTATTGCGTTGGTCTTCTTGACGGATGGCTTTGTCGACCAACTTCTTGAAGTCGGCATATTCACCAGAGATGAGTTTGTCCGTCAACTCATCGTCCAGCCCGGCCAAGAACTTCTCTTGACGCTCGGCGTCGACGTACGTCCTCTGGAGCATATCGTGCTAAGCGATTAAATTCGTGCAGATACTCGGTGACGGTTCGCGTGCCTTGCTCCAAGGATCTGAACTCCCTCTTTTTCTGGGCTACTATTCCTCCGGGGATGTGAGCCTTCCGAAATTGGTGGCAAAACTCTGCCCAAGTAACTGCGGATGCGTCCGCCCAACGGGTAACCAAGAAATTGTCCCACCAGGCTGAGGCGGAACCTTGGAGTTGGTGGGTGGCGAAAGACACCCTTTCCTGGTCTGTGCACTGGAGAAGGTCCAACTTCTTTTCTATGGCTATGATCCAGTCATTAGCCTCCAAGGGGTTGGTGGTGCTGGAGAAAGTTGGGGGTCGGACTCGAAGAAATTCTTACAGTTTGTTTTGTGGGGGAGGTGGCGGTGCGAAATGGTCATGCTGATGCTGGTTCTGCTGTTGAAACTATTGCATCATTTGCAACTGCATCTGCTGATGCTGTTGTTGCATTTGTTGCATCATTGCAGTCTGGGTCTGGTTGGCTAGGACTTGTGCCAAAGTGATGTTCTCAGGGGGAGGAGGTGGTTTGTTGGTATTAGCACGGGTGTTGTTCTCAGCTGACTCATTGTTGTTGCTACCATTCCTGGTGTTCACCATCTGAAGAAGCGGAACAAACAAGGCGGGGAGAAGGAGTAAAACAGATTGAACAGAGGAGTTGATCTTTATTACTTGTTTTGATCTGTTCTTGACTTAAAACACTTAAAACACACCCAACATCATTAATTGGACAACCCATATCCACACTTGATACAGGTTGACCACTACCCACACACAACACTCCTATCACACAGCAACTAAGCAAACAGGAAAAACTAGGAAAACGAGAGACTAAGGGTGGCGACACTCTAAGGGTCGGAACGGCTTCCACGGTCGGAGGAGTCGAAACCACTTCCAAGGGAGTTCCCATCTTCCTTTTCCTTCGAGCGGCTTCTAGAGCTGGCTAACTCGCCTTTACGTCCGGGACTCTTAGAGCTGCCGCTGCTACTGGACACCGAGATCCATCTCCTCCTCTGCTTGGGACAGGGACCAGAGCAAGAGCAGGATCTGGTACTGGGATGGGGACTGGGGAAGGCGGTAGTGCAGGGGGTGGAAACCTGTGCGCCAGATGCATCCGCACCGAAGCCTTGGTGTTCTTCCGTGGCGTGATCCTGATCCGAAGGATGTTGGGAGGTGGAAGCCCCTTCAGACTGGCGATCTCTCTCTTGAGACGATCCACCTCATCCTTCAAACTCTTGATCCTTGAGATCTTATGGTCGTTCAGAGCCTTCGCCGCCATGTGAAGCTCTGCATGCATCTTATCCAGCCCTTCAATCACCGTCCTCATGTGGGAGAAGGTGGTGTCGTTTTCCCCTTTCGCCGATTGGAAGGTGTTGATTGCTGATGAAGTTCCCCGCCGAGGATGGTACCGGTAGGCAGAGTGGCGGAGATGGTAGTCATGCATTTCCCTCATCCGAGCCAGCATTAGATAGGCCGCCTTTTGGCAGGCATGCTCATCTATTCCTCCTGACGCCGTGACCACCATGTTTGGGATATTGGTGCCGACGAACCCGTGCACCTCCAGGCGGGCTTGGTGAGGCAACTCACTGTCGAATGGTGAGACGACAGTGTACTCAGGTGCATCCGGATAGCCTACTGCCAAGGCCATTCTTGCCCGCTCCGCGACGAAACCCTTCAGACCCTGACCGTTGTGGGTGACTGAACGGCCTGCCATCTAGAGAAGACAAGGTAGGGGATCAATGCATGCTCAAACCCAAATTAAACAAACGATAAAGGACTCAAATAAAGTAAACGAGAAAAAGAGGGTTTTTGAGAAACATTTTTATGAGGCTAAGACTTCTAAGGACATCCCCTAGATGATGCTGAAAAATAAATGCTTAGTTATAATATAAAATTGGCGACCATTCCCTCCTATCTCGACTTAGGACTTTGATCCCTTAGAAAATCCCAACTTGGCGGCGAATAAGAGATCAAATGATTTTTTCCAAATTTTAACTCTAGAATCCTATCACTTAGACTTGATCGAGTTTTCCAAAATGTTTTGAGAGAGACTTAAAATTTTTCCCAATCCCGAGGAAACAAGACCCATTTTCCCGAAACTATTTTCAAAAGCCAGGGCTTATGCATATGAAAAGATTCAGAGGGCTCCTAGGGTTTTTCCGTTTGGCTTTTCCTACGGTCTGGAAATTGGCTCTGATACCAACTTGTCATGCCTAGAAATTCAGACCCGAATTTCCGAAGCTATATGTGTATTAAAATCCCTGTCCAGGACCAGCCAGGGTACACATACGACAATTGTTGATATTACAGTTCCATGTCTTAGAAACAATACAAAAAGATTACAAAAGAGCAGCGGAAAAAGAAAAAGGGCCTAAGCCTAAGCTTGATGCTGGCCACGCGGCTTCGACCACTCCACAGGCAGCTTCAAGAGTGTAGGACAAGCCTACTGCACATCGTCTTCGTCTTCAACCTCTGGCTCAGGTTCTGGTGAAGAGGCAAGGATGAGTACTTCCACGTACTCAACAAGTCACGCTGGAAGAGGAGAAGAATGAATGCAGGGGAGACAAAGGTCTGGCTAAGGTTTGCTTTTGCGCAAACGGCAGGGGTTTTTCTAAACAATACGAATTTTGAACACAGTCAAAACAATAGTAAATTGAGTAATTGAAACATTTTGAAACCAACGCTGTCCAACGTTATCCCCAACGTTGCGACAGGCCCAAAACATCCACCTATACTAGTCATGTTCCAAAACTTAGGGTGTAAAAGTGTGAGACTAATCACGGAGAGCTCGGTCGATCGCCCCATTACCGCGGGCACGTCTATTCGAATAGATTTACTCTGATCAGAGGTATACAACTGTACCCACAAGACACAGCCCCACAACATGGTCTCCCCGTGCGCCGGAATACCACCGCGGTACCCCGGAAAGGGAACTGTGATAGGACCTTTCGTATAACCCCCCTTAACCAAGCGAACCCCACCAAGGTTTCGCCCCCACTCTCGGACCCTGGGAGTGGGCAGCCCCCCCGAGTGCCGCGGTGAATCTGGCAGCCCAGCAGCCCTTAAACCGGGGCCGACTGAAACTCCATCCTGCTCACCCTTGCCGATGGGTTCGTCAGCTAGGAGAGGCTACACTACGGGACCTACCTTACCCATTTCAGCTTGTGGTTTGCACGATCATTCTCCCAAGGGGTCCCGTGAACCGGTCCTTAATTGCTATGGGCGCCGCTAACCAAAACCATAGCGCCCACAGCCCACCATTTGTCATATTTTAGTTATTAGTCCGGTTCACCTGAATCTATAATCATTAATCCTCCGAACATAAGTCCGGGAGAGATACATTAAGTGAGAAAATGACCCATTTAGTGAGCTAGTGAAACTAAGCCAGGCTAAGCATAACCTAGTCCTGAATCTAATCACATTATTTTCCCAAGTTTTATCAAAGGGTCTGGGGTGTCAAACCTAAGGCATAAACTAAGCATAAGGTGTATTTCTTCCCATGAAATGACAATATAAAATACATGCAATTTCAAAAGAGTAAAACAGGTGTTTTAGCAAAATGGGAGCAATATGATCAATAAAATAGCATGACTTGCCTTGCTCTTCGGCTTGGGGGACTTCCGCGACGACTTCAAAGTAAACTGGGACGAAGGGACTACCGGGATCTACATGGCAAACAAGCACTTCAACAAAACAGGCTAAAAAGCCACTAAAACAGGGAACAAGACCATCTTAATGGATTCTTGGCATTTTTATGAATTTAATGAAATTTGAATGGGCTAAAACGGAGGTCGGATTGAAAAGATATGATTTTTAGAAGGTTATCTATGTTTTTACTAAAACAGGAAAACCCTTAATAATTTATTGCGCACTAAATCCCGGAATTACGTCAGCGCTAGGGCTGACGTCAGCGATGTCGTCATCGGCCGCGGTAGCACCGGTCCATGGTGGACCGGGTCCACGGGCCGAGAGGGAGAGCGGTGCACCATGTGGCACACACGTGGCACCGACGCGGCGGCCACGCGGCGTGCCACGCGGGCCAGCGGGGACGGACGGCCCCGATCTGCCGAGGCAGATCGGACTGTTAGTGATATGCCCTAGAGGCAACATGGAGATGTTGGATATCACGTCAATGTTTATGTATTTATGAATAAAGTGTTATTCAGTTTCATGAAATAGACATCTTGTATTGATCAATAAGTACATGACTTATTTATGAGACTTTATATGTATGAATCTATTTCTAAATGATCCCTGATCATATATCATATTATTGGAACTAATATGATTCTAAGATCGGCATGTTTATTGATTGATGATCATGTCTCAAAGATCATGGGTATGGAGATACCAAATCAATAAGCATGGACATATGTGTTAGAGAACACATTGTTGGATAGACCCACCATGAGACACTACAGGAATTAATGTGCCATTAGTTGGTCTCAGGTAGTGTTGGTACAAAGTCCTTAGACCTGAGATCAGCATGGATTCCAACATGTGTAGTAGCCTACTTTGGGACTACCAAACGCTATTCTGTAACTAGGTAGTTATAAAAGTAATCTTCGGGTTTGCCATGAAACATGGAGTGGGATGTGAGTGATCAAGATGGAATTTGCCCCTCCTTTGGAGAGATATCTCTGGGCACCTCGAGGTAATGGATTATGGAAATGCATGGCCATGCTAAGTTGATTCAGAGTCAATCAACAGACAGATAATCCAATACGGTTCGACGAATGGTTAAGCTATTGAAGGGATGGCACACATCTTGCCTATAGCTTAATTGGTATCGTGAGGCAAAGGGATTTGTGTACACATTACGGTTCGAGCCGATATTATATTCTTGTATACTATGGTGTCAATATGTGCTGCTAGGCGCCGCTGTAGACAGGTCGGCTGAGTTGGACTCGAGCCGACGATCGACTAAGTTAGACTATAGCCGAAACCGAGTATACCTGAACCTACAGGGTCGCACGTTTAAGGGGATGGAATAGATATTCGAGTTGGACTCGGATACGGCTCGATCGGATAGGGATCCGATCGGATAGAGTCCTATGGTCTTACGATGTATGGGCGGCCGACTCTATGAGATTCGGATAGGATCCGATTTAAAATAGAGTCCTGATCGGCCACTAGTCCCAGTCGGCCAACTCCATATAACGGGGCGAGGGGTGGAGAGTTGCGCTATCGCATTGAACCGAATCTGCAACAGAAGTCGCCGAGATCAATCTCCACGGAAACCCTCCCACTTTCGAGCCAAACCCTAGCCTTGCATCGCGTGCTAGCACACGGGTGTTCGGCGTTACGTCCCCGACGTGTGGATACCGGTAGAGGCCTTGCTATATTGCGCGTTGTTGATCGGCTACGGATCGGCTGTGGTGGAATCGGCTGCGGTCGAGCGCATCGGAGCGAGGCGCGAGAACGCGGTCAGACGACTCGGCAAATCGGCTACATCCACGAATCGGTTGATTGGTGAATCGGCTATCTCCGGGAATCGGCTGTCATCGGCCAGCACAGTTCCAGATCGGATAGCCCTGATTGGCTGTTTCCGCTGCTTACTCCAATCGGTAACGATTTATCGGCCCTTACTTGCAAGTGTTCCTGGTTTGCGCGGAAGAAAAATTTTGTTTTCGGCTAGCGTAGCCTCCGCGTAACCCTTCACGGACGGCCGGGAGAGGGGCACGGGCGGCACGATTGGCTGGCGATGACGCACGGTGGCCGGAGACCGACCGGCGCCACTCGGGCAGCGGCGGGGGCGACGGAAAGCCGCGACTCACACGTAGGCGGAGCCGTGCGCACTCGGGAAAGGCGGCCGAGAGGGGAAAAAGGGAGGGGAGCTCACCGCGGGTCGCCGGAGGTGGAGGGGACTATGGCACGGACGGTGAGGGAGACGGCAGAAGCACTCGGGGAAGGGTGGCCGAAGTGGCGCGGGCACCGGCGATGAGGAGGGAGGAGTCAGCGAAACTCAGGACACCTCGGAGCGGCAGGAAAACACGGCCGAAACTCGGCGACGAGGTCCGAAGCGAAGGCGCACGGTGCGGGGCAAACGAGTGCGAGAGAGTCTTGGTGAGAGCGTGGGGAGCTCGGGATGGTGCGAGGATGCTTAAATAGGTCGTGGGGAGGGCGTCGACGACCGGATAGGGGCGGAATTACTCGCCGGAGTGAATGGGGAGAGAGAAATGGGGAATTGATGACCGGCGATCAATTCCAGCCATAAAGGGGCGCGGGAGAGGCAACCGGGGCTTTTAAATGTATGCGGACGCGGAGGGGAGTAAAGGCGACGAGATCTGGTCGTGCGGGAGAGGCGGTCGGCCGAGATCCGCGCGGAGAGGGGCGGCGGAAATGGCGCCGGGGCGGCCGGAGGTAGGGGACGACGGCTTGACAGGTGGGCCCCACCTGTCGACGTCCCGGGGTAGAGGGGAGGCAAACTGGACTTATTCGTGGCGCAAGAGTTTAACGGGCTGCGGCCTTCTGCCGGCCCGTGAGGGAGAGAGGGAGAGGGACGCGCGGGCGGCGAAAGGACGGGCCGCGCGCGAGGAGGGATTGGGCCACAGCCGAAAAAAGAGCAGGAAAGGACGGAGGAGAGAGAAACTGATTTTCCCGGGATTTATTAATTCTGATTTTGATTTTAATTTGTTAAAAATTATTTCTTGTGCTCTGAAAATTCCACTAAAAATCCTGTTAGCGTATTTTGTCATGTAGAATTTAGGAAAAATCCTACCATGCCATTTCCATTTAACATTTGGATTTTAAAATTATTAATTCTCTCCAGTTAATTCCAACGATTTTTCTTTTACATTTTCTTATGGATTTTTAAAAGGGGAAAACACCTCAGGGTGTTACAGCTGCCGCGTTGGTGCCACGTTGGTGCCACGCGTGCACCATGTGGCATGCCAGCCCGTGGCGCCGTGGACTTGGTCCACGGTGGACCGCCCGAGGACCGCTCGCCACCGCGGCCGACGTCGCCCTCGGCCCGCCGATGTCGACCTAGCCCTTTTTCCTTGTAAAAATAATTCATAATTATGCAATAAATCAATTTAATTTCCAGAATTCATTTAAATGGTCCAAAACTTCGAAATTCATATCTAATTCATACGAACCCCAAATTGGGCCATTCTAATTGTAAAATTCATCTAAAATTGAGCTCTACATGTTTGTTTACTTTTCTTGTACTATTTATTTGGTTTTTAGTAGGGTTTTTCCTTCTTTTGCGTGCCAGTATGTAGATTTCGCTGTTTCGGCAGTTCGTGCTCATGAAGAAAAGAAGATTGTTCGAAGAAGCAAGGCATGTCACACATTCCCGTTGAGCATGTTGTACCTAATATAGGAAAAGTTTTGCGTTTGCAAATAAAGCGCCTCTCTCTCTCTTCCGCGTGGGCCAGCCTGAAGGCCACCACCCATCGCTCCCGCGTGCCCGCCCAAAGTTCGTTTTGCCACCCTCGCTCTTCAGGTCACCGATAGGTGGGGCCCACCTGTCGGGCCCATCCCCAACCTCTGGCCAAGGTGCCGCAAGCCTCGGTCGCCCTCGCCGCCGCTCGCCGCTCCTCCCCGCTCGTCCCCAGCGCGCAATCAAGTCACCGCCATCACACCGCCTGTTTTCCCCGCCCGTCCTGCACGCGCCGTGTCGCGAAATAGCCGGGATTCAATTTTGAATCCAACCGGCCATTACTGCCTCCGTCCTTCACACCAGCATCAAATCTGCGCTATCCCCGCCGTTTCCGAGCTCGCCGACCTCCTATAAGTGTTGCCCGCATCCCCCTCTCCTTTTCCCCTTTTCACCGCTCTTTCCTGTGCCCCAAATCAAGCTCGCGCCATGCCACCTGTTCTCCATCGCCGTGCGCAACTCCGGTGGCCATTCCCCGCTGCTCGGAGTCACGCCGTTCCGTGCGCTTCACCGTCCGCCACTCATCCTCGCCGTCCATCACCGAACGCCGCGGTTCGACGTCGTCGTCCCCAGCTCCAGCCGCGTTTCGGTGAGGCCCTCCCCATCCCTTCCTCTCTTGTCCCGTGCGCGCGTCGCCACCCCGCACACGCTGCGCCGCTCCGTGTCGTGCGCCGCCGCACGCGCCATGGCCAGGCCGCGCTGTGACCGCGCCGTGCCCCCACCGATCCTCGCTGTGCCCGCACTGATCCCCGTCGTCCGATCTGCCGAGGCTGTCCACTCTCGGCTGCCTGCATGGCAGCCACGTGGCCGCCACGTTAGCACCGTGTCGGCGCCACGTGTGCCCACATGGTGCACCGCTTGCCCCTCGATCCCGTGGACTCGGTCCACCGTGGACCGGTGGCCCCCGTCCGCTGACATCACTCCTCAGACGATGATGTCACCCCTGGGAATTATTGCGCAATAAATCATTAAGGGTTTTTCTATTTTAGTAAAAACATAGATAATCTTCTAAAAATCATAACTAATTCATCCGAACTCCGTTAAAGCCCATTCAAATTTTATTAAATTCATAAAAATGCTGAGAATCCATTAAAAATGGTTTTGTTTCCTGTTTCAGTAGACTTATTGCTTGTTTTGCTTGTGTGCCTTGTTTGTCGAGTAGATTCTGGCAGTTTCGACGATCCCGTCTACTTCAAGGTTGTTTAAGAGATCGCTCAAGCACCAGAGCAAGGAAAGTCATGCTCTACATCGATCATATTGTGCCTTTCATAAATGTCTTATTTCTCCTTAAATAGTGCATTATTTTATAATGTCACTTTATGGAATTATTTACATATTGTAGTCAGCCATATGAATTGTTCACCTTGTACATTTGATAGCTTGGGATTTAATTTGATAAGTAGCTACTCTAGGATATGCTTAGCCCTGCTTAGATCCACGAGCTCATTAAATGGGGTCACTATCACTTAATTATTTTTAGTGTAGACCCTATACTGATAATGTCAATTATGAGCCATTGTGGTAATATTATTCACTTAAAATATGACTATGGTGAGCTGTGGGCACAATGGTTTTTATAGACGCGCCCATGGCAATTGAGGACCGGTTCACGGGTAACCCTGGAAGAATTACCCTGAGTACCACAAGCCAGTGTGAGCAACAACTGGGCTTGTAGTGTATCTTTCCTTTAGCCGACATACCTAGGTTAGTGATGTGCACTAGGGTGTCCCGATCTTTCGGTGAGTTGATGATAACTACAATTTGGAAGAAACGTTGACGATCCGACTACAATCGTACGAGACGTTGTGTTGCGCGTTAGCGATCGATACACCTCTCCGTGGGTTGTTGATCTTGCCGGTGCAGATCAACCTTATTCCTGCAAGCAAATCAAAGAAACAAGCAAGAGCAAGATAAAAGCAATCTAAATTGCAAATAGGAATTGAATAAAAATGATAAGATAGGGTTCCGAATCAAATAGAACAGATGGTCTAGCCGACACACGCGTCTATCAGGAAGTAGCGATAGCTAAACTTACATAAACAAAACCCGAGTTGTTCTATGGTGGCAATGAGATATATATAGGTGGGAGGACGGCCTAGGGCTGCCTAGAGTCGTGCTCCACCAGGTTGGGGAGCACCCCACCTGGGCCCAACTTGGGCCGGGGTCCCAGATGAAGTTACAAGCCCATATGCCCATTATAGGTGATGCAAAACCTTGTTTCTGTGATTGCGGCTGAGGACTCTAATAGCTTTCCATCAAGTACTCATGGACCCAAATCGGAGCACGTATGCATATTTGGCGGCCGTTTGAATTCAGCGTTGTCCTGCAGTCCGAATTCAGCACCAAAACGTGTTGGATTAGATCTCTTTCTTTCCTTGGGCCAAAAGTGACGTGGGGAATACTTGGATTATCCCCCCAATGAATTTCCTTTGTCCTCCATGCCTTCCATGTGTGTTTAACACTCTTTTTAATCCACTTATGTATTTCTGAAAATGTAAATGAACACACATCATGGTACAACATTAATTCATCAAAAACATCAAATACAATCTTGATAAAGAATTCATTCACCTTTAAATCAAAAGCTCCCAATGTGGTTGTATCCGAGTAGGTGATGTCCTCATCATTCTCCCCTTGTTGGCTGCAAGTCGTCCCTGACTTGCTCCAATGGCATTGAGAGGTGGTTGATTTGACGTTGCAACACAGAGCGATGGCTATGCTGCACGGCCAAGACCAACAATGCTTCCCTTCTTTGGGATTACCTTGTTGCATAGGGGAAAAACTAGGAAAGCTTTGCATGACATTGTTAGTGTTAGTGTAGCCCCCTATTTGATCATAGTATTGTTGCCCAAAAGAATATTTCAGATTAGAACAAATATAAGCTTTATGCACCAAATATGTTTCTCTGTCATTATATTCGCCAAAGATATGAAAAATTAACATTAGTTGGACATGGCAAACCAGGCTTAGCAAATAACTTTTCCTTCAAATTATTGAGCTCACAAAGGTCATCAAACAGAACATAACCCAAAGTATTTAAAGAAAATAGCAATTCACGCTCCTCAACTTCATTACAAACGTGAACGACATGCTTAAAATCAATGTCTAAAGAACTAACACTAGAAATAGCATGTTCATTCACTAGTTGTGGAATTGATATAAGTGAAGCATTATCACACAACTCTTCTTTATCACAAGGAACATCAACTAAATTAACTTGTGACAAAGGAATCTCAGCAGTTGGTTCCACTAATGGTTGCTCTACTATAGCATGTAAAGGGGACATGTATAGCTTAGCTTGAGAATACTCACCTTCATTTGCCTCAGCACCATTTACCTTGTAAACTTTCTACAGATATTTTAGGTGCTCCATGCTTCTCACCTTTCTTCTCAAGAACATTGTCCTCCTCCTCTTGGTGAATATGTTGAACTTCCTGCAAAGCGTTAGTAATAGAAGACACAAAAGATTTCTCCTTCCAAGTTTGTACATCATCATTACATGGAAAAATAGGAGGTAAAAGCACAACTTGTTGCTTCTTCATGTCCTCTATTTTACATTCAGCATTACAAGCAAGTTCTAACAAATGAGAGAGAGGTCCACATTTTGGTAAGCAAGCATATCCTGAATTTCTTTGTTAAGCCCACATAAAAATCTCAACTCTGTAGCTTCTTCGCATTCATCTAAACCACAACGTAATACAATCATGCATATCATGATAGTACAAAGTAACTGTTCTGGTATATTGTTTTAAACATTGCAGTTTGTTGAATAGAATATCAGCATAATACATGGGAACATAAGCATCTCTCAAATATCGTTTTAGGTCTTTCCAAGATTGAGGTATTTTGTTATGCCTACAAAGATGTTTCCATTCTTAGAAGCATATTTAATTAATACATTAGAGGCACACATAACCTTTTGTTTTTCAGACAAATCATGCTTTTTAAATTCTTTATCAACCGCTAGCTCCCACTTAATATAAGTATGAGGATCGTAATTTCCTTCAAAATAAGGTAGTGCAGATTTGATCTTAGCAATAATAATGTCACTTGCCTCATATGCATCATGTTGATCACTCCTCATGTCTCGACGAAGACGTCAATGTTGAGCATAGTTATTCCCATTTCTTTTGCGTATTCCTATCATTGTTCGTAGAAAACAAGAAACATACACAGAAATATATGTACGCTCCTATCAACTACTAGGTAGTGGAGGCTCAAATATCACACACTCTCAAGCTTTTAGCCAAGCTCGTACATGTTCTTACCATAGCAAGCGGAATGGTGACATACACCGACTTAACTAAACACCCCAATGGAGGTTGGATGTATCGATGCCTCGACGAGCACCTGCTGTACGGCTGCAATCAAATCTGTGGAGCTCTGGGTAGGCTAAAATACAGCAAAGGAATACCAAATGCTCAAAAAAGAAAATGCAAAGTTGAATAACCGTTCAAAGTCAAGTACCGTGCTGGTCCTAGGACAGAACATACTAGAGACGCGAGCCTAGACACAAACGGTACCACAAGATAGCACTAGAAACAACTATGCATAGCTCGATAAATGAAAGCAACAACTGAATTTCTTTTTTCTCTTTCTTTTTTCTCTTTTTTTTTTTCTTTTCGCTTTTTTTCTTCTTCTTTTTTGGTGCGGCTTTTTCCTCTCTTTTTAAAGCACCTTTCGCCTTTTTTGATTTTTTTCCAAAGAAAAACCAACTTATGGACCTCGATGTAAAATTATAGGGACTCAAATGTAAAGGTCCAAACCCTAAAATTAGAACTATATAAAAATGGAATGCGACGTTATGCCGCCGGTTTTCCAAACAGATCTCGAATCCAACACAAAACAAAATTTTATCAAGGTGTTTGACACGACTCAAAAATTAGATGTACGGGATTAGGGGGGTAGTGGGAGTCGGACTTGTGGGGGTGGACAGCTAGGAGTTCGGTTGGAGCAGGAGATAAAAACAAAACCTGATTTTTAACCAATCTAATCTACTATTTCTTTCCTAAAATAAAACCAATCTAATCTAATATAAACTCTAATATCCTATTTCTCACACACAACACGATGGTGGCGCGACAACGTGGTACTAGACGTGACAAGAACTCGAAACTCTAAACGAACTAGACACTAAGACCAGCAACACGATATGACGATGCAACGTAAAACTCAACAAAGCAAAAACTGAAAAGAACAATGCAATGGCACAAATATGACTAGGTAATGGATACAATTTTTGTTGGCTTTTCTGGTTATAGGTGGATAAAACTCACCGATCAACTTGGCGCTCTGATACCACCTGATGTGAAACTAGGGTGTCCCGATCTTTCGGTGAGTTGATGATAACTACGATTTGGAAGAAACGTTGACGATCCGACTACAACCGTACGAGACGTTTGTTGCGCCTTAGCGATCGATACACCTCTCCGTGGGTTGTTGATCTTGCCGGTGCAGATCAACCTTATTCCGGCAAGCAAATTGTAGAAACAAGCAAGAACAAGATAAAAGCAATCTAAATTGCAAAAGGAATTGAATACAAATGATAAGATGGAGTTCTGAATCAAATAGAACGGATGGTCTAGCCGACACACGCGTCTATTAGGAAGTAGCGATAGCTAAACTTACATAAACAAAACCCGAGTTGTTCTATGGTGACAAGGAGATATATATAGGTGGGACGACGGCCTAGGGCTGCCTAGAGTCGTGCTCCACCAGGTTGGGAACCCCACCTGGGCCCAACTTGGGCCGGGGTCCCAGATGAAGTTACAAGCCCATAGGCCCGTTATAGGTGATGCAACACATTGTTTCTATGATTGTAGCTGATAGGGATGGAATTTGGAGATGAGGAAGGATCCGTTGGAAAGAGGACTCCAATAGCTTTTCGTCAAGTACTCATGGACCCAAATCGGAGCACGTATGCATATTTGGCGGCCGTTTGAATTCAGCGTTGTCCTGCAGTCTGAATTCAGCACCAAAACGTGTTGGATTAGATCTCTTTCTTTCCTTGGATCAAAAGTGACGTGGGGAATACTTGGATTTGCCCTCCAATCAATTTCCTTTGTCCTCCATGCCTTCCATGTGTGTTTAACACTCTTTTTAATCCACTTATGTATTTCTGAAAATGTAAATGAACACACATCATGGTACAACATCAATTCATCAAAAACATCAAATACAATCTTGATAAAGAATTCATTCACCTTTAAATCAAAAGCTCCCAATGTGGTTGTAACCGAGTAGGTGATGTCCTCATCAGTTAGGGTGGGCGTGATGGAGTTGGGTCGCCCGGGGTGGCCGGTTGATCGGCTGCCGGATTCACCGAGGAATGAGGGGGCTTCCCACTATCTGTAGAGTAGTGGGGTCGAAACCCGAGGTTTCGTACGATCGGTTAGAGGGGTTATGCAAAGGGTCCTGTCACAATCCCGTTCCAGGGTACCATGGTGGTATACCGGCATGTGAAAACGTGTCATGGGCCTATGTCTTGTGGGTACATATGTACACCTCTGATCAGAGTAGAACTATTTGAATAGTCATGCCTGGTTATGGGCGATCAACCAGATTCACCGTGATTAGTCTCACCACTTTAATAATTTGACTTAATGGAACTGGTGTAGATCAGGTGGATAGTTTGGGCCTGTCGCAACGTGGTGTAGAATTGTAATTACTACAATTGTTTTACTGCATTTAACTCCTGTTATGAAATTCCTACTTTATGCAATTAAACCCCTAGCCTTCCTTTGAACTATTCTTGCATCATACACTCTTTTTCGGTATGACTTGCTGAGTACAGTGGGTAGTACTTAGCCTTGCTCTATCTTCCCCCACCAGAGATGGTCTACGAGTCAGATGGAGGCTGTTCAGAGGAGTAAGCTTCGTCCACCGTCAAGGATGCCTGTGGAGTGGAGTGGCCACGCTGCGAGCGTCAAGACCTTTCAGTTTAGTTTGTTTTACTTTCTTTTCCGCTGCATTTGTGTAAGACTTTTTTTATGTTTTTAAGACGTGGATTATGTCTATACAATTTGTCGTCTGTGTACCCTAGCAGGTCTTGGACAAGGATTTTAATACACATTCATCTTCGGAAATTCCTGGTAGGAATTTCTGGGCGTGACAAGTTGGAGTTGTTCTGGGAAAATTTGGGGATCTATTTCCTTCGATTTTGGGGAAAAATATTGATTGCTTACTCGAAAGGGGTGTTTTAAAATTAAGACAGACTAGGGTATTAGGATTTTAGGGATAAATGGATCTGAAGTTTATTGGAATTTTATTTGAAAGTCGGTCTAGAATTTAATGGGATATTGTACTAAGTCAGGTCTAGGTGGGAAGGGTAATAACTTTTATGATTATTATAATTTTGCATTCATTTTATGCATTACTTGTTAGTGATATGCCCTAGAGGCAACATGAAGATGTTGGATATCATGGTCAATGTTTATGTATTAATGAATAAACTGTTATTCTGTTCCATGAAATAGATAATTAGTATTGATCAATAAGTATGTGACTTATTCATGAGGCTCTTTATGTAATATAAATCTATTTCTAAATGATCCCTGATCATTTGTCATATCTATGGAACGAATGTGATTCTAAGATCAGCACGTGTATTGATTTATGATCATGTCTCATGGATCATGGTATGGAGATACCAAATCAATAAACGTGAACACATGTTAGAGAACATGTTGTTGGATAGACCCACCTTGAGACACTACAGGGAATTAATGTGCCAATAGTTGGTCTCAAGTGATGTTGGTGCAATGTCCTTAGACCTGAGATCATCATGGATTCCAACATGTGTAGTGGCTTACTTATGGACTGCTAAACACTATTTCGTTACTAGGCAGTTATAAATGTAGTCTTCGGGTTTGCTATGAAACATGTAGAGGGATGTGAACGATCAAGATGGAATTTTCTCCTCCTATGGGAGAGATATCTCTGGGCCCCTCGATGTAATGGATTATGGAAGTGCATGGCCATGCCGATGTGATTGAGGAGTCAATAATCAGATACATAATCTAATACGGGATCAAGTGAATGATTAAGCTAATGATAGGATGGCATGAGTCTTGCCAATAGCTTAATTGATATCGTGAGGAAAAGGGGTTTGTGCACATATTACAGGTTCAGCCGATATGATCTTTGTGTATATTTTGGTGTCAATATGTTCTGCTAGGGGCCGCTGTTGACAGGGTCGGCCGAGAGGTGTTCTCGTGCCAGGACGAAGTGTACACGAACCTACTGGGTCGCACACTTAACGGGTTGGAATAGGCATACGAGTTTGACTCGGATACGGCCCAGTTAGGATAAGATCCGACTCAATATAGAGTCCCGGTGGGCTTACGAGTCCAGTCAGCCAACTCTATATAAGGAGAGCAAGGGGGGAGATCAGTGTGTGCAACTTCTAAGTTGGATCAACTTCTCCACGAAAACCCTAGTCCACGTCCGAGCCAAAACCCTAGCCGTGCATCGCGTGCTAGCACACGGGTGTTCAGCGTTCCCTCCCTGGATGTGTGGATACCTGTAGAGACATCGCTACATTGAGGTGTAAGTTGTTGACATTGGTAGATCCCCGAGTTCCAACTTGTCGACCCCTTTATTCGGTAGTTGGAAGTCGGACTGGTGGGGATGTCGGACCGATCGGGCGGATCGGAATGTCCTCGGCGAGATCGGGCAGACCAAAGCGACATCGGCACGGTCGGGCGAATTGGGTCAAAGTCAGCGTTGTCGGCGGGGTCGGCCGAATCGGACCGAGGTCGGCGAGGTGCTGTCCAAGGTTGGCAAGGTCATCAAAGCATTGCTCGAGGTCGGCTAGACTTTGATCGACTATTTCCGCTACAGTGCACGTCTTTTGGTAACATTATGTGGACCCTTACTTGCAAGTTTTCTAGATTGTGCGGTAGAAAATTTTTGTTTGATGCTATAGTAGCCTACGTGTTATCCTACATTACTTTATTGCTTAGATGGTGTCAGTAGTATATTATTGAAGGGTTACGCGGAGGCTACGCTAGCCAAAAACAAAAATTTCTACCGCGCAAACCAGGAACACTTGCAAGTAAGGGCCGATAGATCGTTACCGATTGGAGTAGAGTGCAGCAGAATAGCCAATCAGGGCAATCCGATCCGGAACAGTGTAGCCGATTCCCGGAGACAGCCGATTCACCAATCAGCCAATTCGAGTCATCCGGCCGCGTTCTCACGCCTCGCTCTGATGCGCCCGACCGCAGCCGATTCCACCACAGCCGATCGCTCCGATTGCAGCCGATCCGAAGCCGATCAAGAGCGCGCAACGTAGCAGCGCCTCTACCGGTATCCACACGTCCGGGGACAGAACGCCGTACACCCGTGTGCTAGCACGCGATGCAAGGCTAGGGTTTGGCTCGAAAGTGGGGAGGGTTTCCGTGGAGATTGATCTCGGCGACTTCTGTTGCACGCGATGCAATTGATGTGTCGCAGCTCTCCACCCCTCCCTCCTTTATATAGAGTCGGCCGACTAGGACTAGTGGCCGATCAGGACTCTATTTTTGAACCGGATCTCATCCGTATCTCATAGAGTTGGCCGCCCATACGTCGTAAGCCTATAGGACTCTATCCGATCGGATCCCTATCCGATCGAGCCGTATCCGAGTCCAACTCGAATATCTATTCTATCCCCTTAAGCGTGCGACCCTGTAGGTTCAGGTATACTCGGTTTCGGCCATAGTCTAACTTAGCCGATCGTCGGCTCGAGTCCAACTCAGCCGACCCGTCAACAGCGGCGCCTAGCAGCACATATTGACACCATAGTATACAAGAATATAATATCGGCTCTGAACCTGTAATGTGTACACAAATCCCTTTGCCTCACGATACCGCTTAAGCTATAGGCAAGATGTGTGCCATCCCTTCAATAGCTTAACCATTCACTCGAACCGTATTGGATTATCGTCTATTGATTGACTCCTCAATCAACTTAGCATGGCCATGCATTTCCATAATCCAGACCTCGAGGGGCCCGAGAGATATCTCTCCAAAGGAGGGGCAAATTCCATCTTGATCACTCACATCCCACTCCATGTTTCATAGCAAACCCGAAAACTACCTTTATAACTATCCAGATTACGGAATAGCGTTTGGTAGTCCCAAAGTAGGCTACTACACATGTTGGAATCCATGGTGATCTCGGTCTAAGGACTTTGTACCAACACTACCCGAGACCAACTAATGGCACATTAATTCCGTAGTGTCTCATGGTGGGTCTATCCAACAATGTGTTCTCCAACACATATGTCCATGTTTATTGATTTGGTATCTCCATACCCATGATCTATGAGACATGATCATCAATCAATAAACATGCCGATCTTAGAATCATATTTGTTCCAACAATATGATATATGATCGGGATCATTTAGAAATAGATTCATACATAAAGAGTCTCATAAATAAGTCACGTACTTATTGATCAATACAAGATGTCTATTTCATGGAAATGAATAACACTTTATTCATAAATACATAAACATTGACGTGATATCCAACAACTCCATGTTGCCTCTAGGGCATATCACTAACAATCTCCCACTTGCACTAGAGTCAATCATGTAAGTATCTAATACCCATTGCTCTTGTGTGCGCCTCATGCTTCGGTTGAGGGAGAGGTTTTGTCGCGGATCGGCTATGTTGAGATCCGTGTGCACTTTGCATATCTTGACATCACCTCTGTCCACTATCTCGCGGATGAGATGATATCGCCGAAGTATGTGTTTGGACTTCCGATGTGACCTCGGCTCCTTGGCTTGCGCAATGGCTCCACTATTATCACAATAGAGAGACATTGGACCAGTCGTACTAGTCATCACACCAAGCTCGAAACGAATTTCTTGATCCAAACAGCCTCCTTTGCAGCTTCCGAAGCGCAATGTACTCGGCCTCCGTTGTAGAATCAGCAACGTATCCTGCTTGGAACTCTTCCAGTGCTGCGCCTCCGTTCAGGCGAACACGAACCCGATTGCGATCTATAATCATCCTTGTCTGTTTGGAAGCTAGCATCGGTGTAACCACTTACAACGAGCTCTTCTTCACCTCCATAGACTAGGAACATATCCTTAGTTCTTCTCAAATACTTAAGGATATTCTTTACGGCGATCCAGTGACCTTCACCTGGATCTGACGCGGTATCTGCTCGTAGCACTCAAAGCGTACGAGACATCGGGCGTGTACAAAGCATGGCATACATGATGGATCCAATTGCCGAAGCATATGGAACCATACCCATCTTATTCCGCTCATCATGTGTCTGAGGACACTGATTCTTGCTAAGATTGATGCCATGTGACATAGGCAAGAAACCTTTCTTGGAATCATGCATGTTGAACCTTTTCAACACCTTGTCAATGTATGTACTTTGGCTTAATCCAATTAGCCTCTTGGATCTATCTCTATAGATCCGAATGCTAATATATATGCTGCCTCCCTAAGTCTTTCATGGAAAAACTATTTTTCAATGAAGACTTGACGGATTCAAGCATAGGGATATCATTTCCAATCGCAATATGTCATCCACATACAAGATTAGAAATACAATTGCGCTCCCACTGACCTTTTTGTAAACACAGGCCTCTTCTTCATTTTTGATGAAACCAAACCCTTTGATTACTTCATCAAAACGAATATTCCAACTCCGAGATGCTTGCTTCAATCCATAAATGGATTTCGTAGCTTGCATATCTTTCCAGGCGATTCTGGATCGACAAAACCCCGAGGTTGTATCATGTATACATCCTCGCTTAGGTTTCCATTCGGAAAGCCGTTTTGACATCCATCTCGCCATATCTCATAATCGAAATATGCAGCAATCGCTAGGATAATCCGAATAGATTTAAGCATTGCGACGGGCGAGAAGGTTTCATCATAATCAACTCCTTGAATCTGTTTAAAACCTTTCGCCACCAATCGCGCCTTATAGATGTGAACATTTCCATCCATATCGGCCTTTTCTTAAAAACCCATTTACACTCAATGGTTTTGACACCATCGAGTGGATCAACCAAGTTCCAAACTTGATTGTCGTACATGGATTCTATTTCGGATTTCATGGCTCCAAGCCACTTGTTGGAATCGGGTCCCACCATCGCTTCCTCATAGGTCTTAGGTTCATCGTTGTCCAACAACAATAAATCACGTTGTTCCGCACTGTGTACTGTCAGTGCACGACGTGATCTTTCGACTCCGTGGGCTGGTGTATCTACAAGCGGTGGCGCAACACTTTGCACCTCCTGTTGTGGTTCGTGGTCGTGAAACATTTTCTCGGTGTTTCTTGAACTTCTTCAAGACGCACCGCTCCCACTAACCCTTCTTGAAAGAAACTCTTTCTCCAAGAAGACACCGTGTCGGGCGACAAACACTTTGCCTTGTTCCCGATTATAAAAGTAATATCCCTTAGTTTCCTTAGGATATCCCACAAAGAAGCACTTGTCGATTTGGGTGTGAGCTTGTCGGATAAACGTTTTACATAAGCTTCGCATCCCCATATTTTGAGAAAAGACAAACTAGGGGTTGCCCTGTCCATATCTCATATGGTGTCTTTTCAACCGACTTAGATGGAACTCTATTTAGTGTGAGCGCATTTGTTTCAAGAGCATATCCCCGTAAAGATAACGGAAGATCACTTTGGCTCATCATCGACCGCACCATGTCCAACAAGGTGCGATTTCTCCGTTCGGACACCCCATTCCATTGTGGAGTTCTGGCGGAGTCAACGTGGAACAATTCCACAATCTTTCGATGATTACCAAACTCTTGGCTCAAGTATTCTCCTCCACGATCGATCGTAGAAACTTGATTGTTTTCCCTAAATGATTCTACTTCATTCGGAATTCTTTGAACTTTTCAAAGGATTCGGACTTATGCCTCATTAAGTAGATATAACCATATCTACTAAAGTCATCGGTAAAGGTAATGAAGTACTGATAACCACCTCTGGCCGTTGAGCTTATTGGTCCACATACATCAGTCGGACTACGAGATAGCTTCGGTATAATCACATTATACCGTTCCGATACACTATCAAGGAACGCTATCTCGAACCCAACTCAAACCGAGTTATTTGGAAATTGCTTCGACGTAATCACATTACGTCGTTCCGATACACTATCAAGGAACACAATTACCATCTACTCTCCTCAACAGATCCCGTAAAACCGATTGATCTAATCAACCCGTGCGCTAAACTTGTTCCAGATCCAATCTAAAACCCGAACTAAGCAAGATTAGCTCTGATACCACTGAAGGGTTACGCGGAGGCTACGCTAGCCAAAAACAAAAATTTCTACCGCGCAAACCAGGAACACTTGCAAGTAAGGGCCGATAGATCGTTACCGATTGGAGTAGAGTGCAGCAGAATAGCCAATCAGGGCAATCCGATCCAGAACAGTGTAGCCGAGTCCCGGAGACAGCCGATTCACCAATCAGCCAATTCGAGTCGTCCGGCCGCGTTCTCACGCCTCGCTCTGATGCGCCCGACCGCAGCCGATTCCACCACAGCCGATCGCTCCGATTGCAGCCGATCCGGCCGATCAAGAGCGCGCAACGTAGCGGCGCCTCTACCGGTATCCACACGTCCGGGACAACGCCGTACACCCGTGTGCTAGCACGCGATGCAAGGCTAGGGTTTGGCTCGAAAGTGGGGAGGGTTTCCGTGGAGATTGATCTCGGCGACTTCGTTGCACGCGATGCAATTGATGTGTCGCAGCTCTCCACCCTCCCTCCTTTATATAGAGTCGGCCGACTAGGACTAGTGACCGATCAGGACTCTATTTTTGAACCGGATCTCATCCGTATCTCATAGAGTTGGCCGCCCATACGTCGTAAGCCTATAGGACTCTATCCGATCGGATCCCTATCCGATCGAGCCGTATCCGAGTCCAACTCGAATATCTATTCTATCCCCTTAAGCGTGCGACCCGTAGGTTCAGGTATACTCGGTTTCGGCCATAGTCTAACTTAGCCGATCGTCGGCTCGAGTCCAACTCAGCCACTGCCACGGCGCCTAGCAGACATATTGACACCATAGTATACAAGAATATAATATCGACTCGAACCCGTAATGTGTACACAAATCCCTTTGCCTCACGATACCGTTAAGCTATAGGCAAGATGTGTGCCATCCCTTCAATAGCTTAACCATTCACTCGAACCGTATTGGATTATCTGTCTATTGATTGACTCCTCAATCAACTTAGCATGGCCATGCATTTCCATAATCCAACCTCGAGGGGCCCAGAGATATCTCTCCAAAGGAGGGGCAAATTCCATCTTGATCACTCACATCCCACTCCATGTTTCATAGCAAACCCGAAAACTACCTTTATAACTATCCAGCTTACGGAATAGCGTTTGGTAGTCCCAAAGTAGGCTACTACACATGTTGGAATCCATGGTGATCTCAGGTCTAAGGACTTTGTACCAACACTACTGAGACCAACTAATGGCACATTAATTCTGTAGTGTCTCATGGTGGGTCTATCCAACAATGTGTTCTCCAACACATATGTCCATGTTTATTGATTTGGTATCTCCATACCCATGATCTATGAGACATGATCATCAATCAATAAACATGCCGATCTTAGAATCATATTTGTTCCAACAATATGATATATGATCAGGGATCATTTAGAAATAGATTCATACATAAAGAGTCTCATAAATAAGTCACGTACTTATTGATCAATACAAGATGTCTATTTCATGGAAATGAATAACACTTTATTCATAAATACATAAACATTGACGTGATATCCAACAACTCCATGTTGCCTCTAGGGCATATCACTAACAATTATTTGGTTTCATGAAAATGTTCTATCCATAAAAATTTCTTTTACTCGTTTATTATACTTGATTCATTTATGCTTTATTTAATTTGGATTTGAGCATGCATTGATTCTCACCCCTTTGTCTTCTTTGGATGGTAGGCTATCCCCCTACGCACCATGGTCAGAACATGGAGGGCTTTGTGGTAGAGCTGGCCTGCATGGCTTTGGAAGTGGGGTACACGAGGCACTAGAGTACACTGCTATCTTGCCTCTCAGTGGCGAGCTGCCACACAGAGTCCGCTTGGAGGTCCACGGCTTTGTGGGCACCAGTCACCCGAACATGGTGGTCATAGCTTCGAGAGGCATGGATGAGCACGCCTGTCAGGAGGCAGCTTATCTGATGATGGCCAGGATGAGGGAGACACCAGCCACACACCAGCTCCAAGGTGTCGCATCTGGTCACCCACCGAGCCGGAGCAGCTGTTACTTGGGAAGAATTCTACTGTGTCTTCAGGATGGCATATATTCCCGATGGAATAGTTGCTCAGAAGAAGCGGGAGTTCCGGGCACTCGAGCAAGAAAGCAGGTTAGTTACAGAATACCTGCATGAGTTCAACCGACTTGCGTGTTATGCCCCAGAGGATGTGCGTACAGATGCAGAAAGGCAGGATAAGTTCCTGTCAGGTCTGGATGATGAACTGACCGATAAGTTGATCTCGGGTGAATATGCTAACTTTGAGAAGCTTGTGGACAAGGCCATCTGTCAAGAGGACCAACGCAACAAGATGAACTGCAAGAGGAAGGCAGCGCAGTTCAAGCCACACCAAGGGAATAATCAAACGCCTCGCTTCATGCTCAAGCAGTAGGGTGGACCTATTGCCATGATTGTCCGTCAGCACCGGCCTTATCATTCAGGGAATTTCCACGCCGGCAGTAGTGGCAATCATAACAGCAGCGGTGGGTAGCACACCCGCAACCCTGCTCCACGCCATCCAATGGCACCAGCTCCGCAACCCAAGCCTGCTCACCCCTAGAGAGATTCTGGAGGTAAGCCGTGGGCTTGTTTCGACTACATCGAGCCCGGAAATTTTGCGGATAAGTGCCCAAAGCCGAAGCGCACTGGACCCATGTTCGTCCAGGCACGTGTCAACCATGTGTCCGCAGAAGAGGCGTAGGCAGCAACATAGGTCGTATTGGGTACGTTTCCTGTGAACACAATTCCTGCTACAATATTATTTGATTCTAGTGCAGCACATTCTTTCATTTCCAAGCATTTTGTTGGGGCACATGGGTTATCAGTAGTGAGACTTAAGATACCCATGCGGGTTGATACCCCTGGAAATCACTTAAACACAGCTCACTACTACCCCACAGTGGCAATAGAAATCGGAAGGTCCCAATTTCTAGCCAACCTTATCCTTCTCGAATCAAAATACCTAGATGTCATTCTTGGGATGGATTGGTCAACAAGACACAAGGGATTGATCGATTGCACGTGTTGCACTATCACTTTAACCAATGACAAGGGAGAAAAGATCACTTTCCGTTCCCTAGTGTCACAAAAATCTGTAGTGAGTTTGAACTAGGCTACTACCGAGGAACAGTCAGTGGTACAGGTGAAGACCCCTAAGAAATTGGAGGATATTCCTATAGTTAGAGAATATCCTAAAGTCTTTCTGGAGGATCTAACAATGATGCCACCAAAAAGAGAAATCGAGTTTCGGATTGACCTAGTACCGGGAACTGCCCCGATCGACAAGAGGCCGTATAGGATGGGAGCCAATGAGTTGGCGAAGTCAATAAGCAAGTTGACGAACAGTTGTAGAAAGGCTACATTCACCCGAGCACATCACCTTGGGGTGCTCCGATGATCTTCGTGGAGAAAGGACAAGACTAAGAGAATGTGCATCAACTATGCACTTAATGAGGTCACTATCAAGAACAAGTATCCGCTACATAGGATTGATGGCCTCTTTGATCAGTTGAAAGGAGCAATAGTGTTCTCCAAGATAGACCTATGATCAGGCTATCACCAGTTGAGGATCCAAGAAGAGGACATCCCGAAGACAACATTCGTCACTCGTTATAGGTTGTACGAGTGTACGGTTACGTCTTTTGGACATACCAACGCACTAGCCTTCTTCATAAATTTGATGAACAAGGTGTCTATGGACTTCTTAGAAAAGTTTGTCGTGGTATTCATTGATGACATACTTATCTATTCCAAGTCTGAGGAGGAACACGAGCAGCATCTTCGTTTAGCGCTCGAGAAATTGAAGGAGCATTAGTTATATGCCAAGTTTAGCAAGTGTGACTTATGGCTAAAGGAAGTGCAGTTTCTTGGTCACATCGTGAATGCTCAAGGAGTAGCGGTGGACCCATCGAATGTGGAGTCAGTTACTAAGTGGATACCACCAAAGACTGTTACCTAGATCCGATGTTTTCTTTGACTTGTGGGTTACTACCGCCGGTTCATTGAGAAATTCTCTAGAATTGCATGGCCTATGACCCAATTGTTGAAGAAGGATGAGAAATTCAAGTGGTCCATACAATGCAACAAAAGTTTTGAAGAATTTAAAAAGAAGTTGATGACTGCGCCGTCCTAACTCTGCCAGATGAGACGAAAGATTTTCAGGTGTATTGTGATGCATCCCTCCAAGGGTTGGGGTCTGTGTTGATGCAAGAAGGAAAAGTGGTCACGTATGCTTCCCGTCAGTTGCGTCCACACGAGAAGAACTACCCAACTCATGATCTGGAGTTAGCAGTCGTGGTCCATGCTTTGAAAATCTGGCGACATTAACTTATTGGCCATCATTACCAGTATATACTGATCACAAGAGCTTGAAGTATATCTTCACTCAGCCTGACCTAAACCTCCGACAACGAAGATGGTTGGAGTTGATCAAGGATTATGACCGGGAATACACTATCACCCCGGCAAAGCTAATATATGGCAGATGCTTTTAGCCGGAAAAGCCACTATAAATCCATTAGCATGGAAGAAATGTGTAGAAAGTTGTAGCAATATCTGGAACGCCTAAACCTAGATATTGTTGAACTCGTGTATGTGGCTGCTCTCGAAGCACAACCTACTCTCATAGATCAAATCCGAGCAGCCCAGGCAAAAGATCCTGAGATAGCCGAGCTCAAGAAAAACATGAGAGTTGGAAAAGGCCGAGATTTCATCGGAGATGAGCATGGAACAATCTGGATGGGAGAAAGGTTGTGTGTGCCTGAAGACAAAGAATTAAGAACTTGATACTCACAGAAGCCCATCAGACTCAATACTCAATTCATCTCGGAAGTACAAAGATGTACCAAGACCTTAAAGAGAAATTCTTGTGGGTTAGCATGAAAAGGGAAATAGCTGAATTTGTCACACTCTGGGACATGTGTCAGCGAGTAAAGGCAAAACACCAACGACCTGTAGGATTGTTACAACCTCTTTAGATTTCAGAATGGAAATGGGAGGAGATTGGAATGGGTTTGCCCAGAACATCAACAGGGCACGATTCTATTTGGGTCGTCGTGGATCGACTCACGGAAGTGGCTCACTTCATTTCTGTGGACACCACTTATTCCGGGAAAAGTTAGCAGAACTTTACCTAGCCAGAATTGTCATGCTTAGAAAATAGAACATTATATTCCATTTGTGAGTGCATATTTCCTTTTCCCAGGAGGCAAGGTACACATTACAAAGTCGGTAATTAACAGAGTAAACAAGCGGAAGCATAGATAGAGTACTTTATTACATGGGTGACCAAAGGCCCAACACTGAAAGATAAACAAATAAAAGATGAGAGCTACAACGGGCCACCACATGCGCTTCAACGGCAGGCACGAGCTAGACACCAAAGCCTTCAACTTCGAAACACTCCTCTGCTGGAAGGGGAAAAAGGAGCAAGGCTGAGTACAACCACCGTACTCAGCAAGCCATGCCGAGAGAATGCAAACATAATGCAGGGGAGTCAAAGAATTCATGTATAGGGCTATTTTGCAGAAAACTAGCATTTCAAAGAATTTAAATATTTAAAGGCATTTAAATAAATCACGAGCCTATCTCTAATCATATTATTATCAAGCTATGCATCGACGTGATCTTACCTTAATCCAGGCCAACAAGTGCTAACTCAGATTATTTTACTTTTAAACAGAATTAAATTCTAACTTGGGTACATTTCTCGGCTTGCCCATAACAGTGGACACGACTATTCGAATAGATTAAACTCTGGTCAGAGGCGTACTCTTTACCCACCAGACATGTCTTCCTCACGTGTTGCAATGTGCCACATGCCACCACGGCATACGGACAAAAGCCATGACATAACCCATCACTTAGTATTGCCCTAAACAAAGAAGACCAACATAAACTTCCCCTTCCACGTGCCCTAGGTCAAGCAGACAGTCTATGGCCCCGGGCATCTCGACTCGTTCTGAGCCTTCACTTGCCAAAGACGTCAGCCCTTCCTAGGGCTTCATCCATCCCTATTCGTGTCTTTTTTGTTTATGATCGCACTAGACGACGTGTTAAGACTTAACCATTAAACAGGTGGTAGTATGAAATATGCTTTACAACAGAGACCCAAAGACAGGTGGTAGTCGGCCGAGGTGCGACTAACTAAAACCAAGCACCCCGTGCCCAACCGAAAACTTGTTTGGGGAATTTTGTAGGGACATTTATTGTCTACTAAAGAGCCAAAATTTTAATTATTTACAAGTTAATCCATACTTTAATTATTGAAAACATCTAATTGTTTCTATTTAAGCAGAGCTAAGCATATTCCTAAGTTTGCTAGTAAGTACAACATATATAAAGTACTCCCTAGTTTTATTTTTTCTAGGGTAAGGTTAATAATAATACAATTAATAAGGCTATAACAAGAAGATTCAGTAAGGCTAAATAAAAGAGTGATAAACACGGGAATTTACTAAAGCGAAATCCAAAAATTTAAATAAACATAATTTTATAAACTGGGATGGCAATATGATCAAAATGACATGACTTTTGCCTTGCTCGCTACCAAAGTCTTCAAGGTCGACCTCGAGGTAGAACGGTTCTTCAGGATCTGCAATGCCGACGCAACGAACACAAAAGAAAAATGGCAAAAGATAAAAACCATATAAGATGCGAAAACAAGCACAAAAATGCAGAAACAAACCATTTAAGGAAAATTTTGGCCATTTGAATTTTAGGTGTCATTTGAATGGCGATTTATGAATTCGTGAATTATTTTCACAATTGAAAAGTTACTGTGCTGCTTCTTGTGAGAGACAAAGACAGAGGAGGGAGAAAGATGGCGGTGAGGAGGGAGAGAGATGGCGGATGGTGGCGGCAAGCTAACTGGAACAGCGAGAACGGAGTGGAGACGATGATGATGAGCTTGGTGGCAAGGAAACAGAGGACGGCTCAAACCGCGCGTCGCGGCGTAAGCAAAGGCCGGGAGAGGGAGACGAGGAAGGGCGGCGTGGGGGAGAGAGGAGGGCCGTGGGCATCCTTCTTATTGGCTGGGGTGAGAGGGAGAGGGACGCCGGGGAGAGACGGAGGTTGGTCGGGGAGAGAGAAGGTCGACCGGCCATGGTGGAGTTCAATAGAGAAGTGCAAAATCAAAATACACCATGAATTATTGTGGGATTGGGTGGGGATTCATGGGGAAAATGTTGAGGAGGAGGAGAGGAACCGATTTTTGCACTTAATTGAAGAGGGAAACGAATGGGGAGGCGGATTGAGGTGGCGGCGACGCTAGGGTAGACGGGAGAGAAAGAGACGGCAGCGGCTCGAGGAGGAAGACGAGTTTGGACGATGGGGCTCACCCGCAGCGCGTGGCGCGCGTGCATTGCGCGTGCAACGCGCGTCTGCTGCCGGGCGGCGTGGCATGGGCTAGCGGGGTAGCGGCCGGGCCGTGAGGGGGGAAGGAGAGTTGGGCGGGGAGGAAGGGGGCGGCGGGGCTGAGGAAAAAGGAGAGGTGGGAGCGGCTGGGTCAGGAGAGAAGAGGGAGATATGGGCCGGCGGCCTAGGAGGAGGGAGGGAAGTTTATTTTAGTTTTTCTTTTTAAAAAAATTCTGAGAAATGTTATTGTTGTATTAAAAATATTTACAGTGCTTTGAAAATTAAGGTAAAAATTGGTTAAATATTTTGAAGCATGAGGAATTCAAAAAAAGTCCCACATGCCGGTTTGAGTTGAATCTTGGGGATTTTTAATTGTTGAAGGCTATTTTTGATTTTGACAATTTCTAGGAATAATTTTAAAGATGCAATTTTAGGGTGATTTTCAGGGCGCGACAAACCTACCCCCTTACAGAGAATCTCGACCATAAGATTCGGATGCACTGCTGGAGAGATGGGGATGGGCTGACTTCAACTTGTATTCGCGCTCCTAGGTGGCTTCTTCAGAATGATTGATCCACTAAACCTTGCAAAAACGGATGACTCGACTGCGTTATGTCTTTCTGAGGTGTCCAAGATTTTGATTGGCTTCTCCATATTAAATCTTCTTGGATCTCGATCTGCACATGATCTGCTTGCTCTGTCAGTACTCTAAGACATTTCTTGTGTTAGGAGACGTAGAACACGTCGTGGACACTTCCCAATGTAACTGGCAAGTCGAGCTGATAGGCAACTTCTCCTGTTATGCTCAAGATCTTGTATGGTCCAACATATGTCGGTGCAAGTTTCCCTTTTGTGTTGAATCTTTGAACTCCCCTAAGTGGAGTGACTCGTAAATACACATAATCACCGGCTTCGAAAGTAAGATCTCCTCGACGATTATCTGCATAGCTCTTCTGTCTAGACCGGGCCACTTTCAAGTTCTTCTGGATGATCATAACTTTTTCCTCAGCTTCTCTAAGAACAACTGTACCCAAAAACCTGTCGTTCCCCTGTCTAGTCCCAAAGGAGCGGGGTTCTACGCTTTCGGCCATACAAAGCCTCGTACGGAGCCATTTGTAGACTGGACTGATAGCTGTTGTTCTATGAAAATTATGCATAAGGGAGACTCTTATCCCAAGTTTTCCTAAAATCAAGGACACAAGCCCAAAGCATCTCTTCAATAATCTGATTGATTCGTTCTGTCTGACCATCGGTTTGCGGGTGATAAGTAGTGCTAAAATTCAAATGTTTTCCTAATTCCTCTTGCAACTTTTGCCAAAACATGGAAGTAAATTGACTACCTCGGTCAGACACGATCTTCTTGAAGGGTTACGCGGAGGCTACGCTAGCCGAAAACAAAAACTTTTCTATCACGCAAACCAGGAACACTTGCAAGTAAGGGCCGATAGATCATTACCGATTGGAGTATGCAGCGGAAATAGCCAATCAGGACTATCCGATCTGGAACTGTGCTGGCTGATGACAACCGATTCCCGCAAGCCGATAGCCGATTTCTGGGGACAGCCGATTCACCAATCAGCCGATTCGCCGATGTCACAGCCGATCTGAGTCATCGATCTACCGTAGTCGCCTTGCTCCGATTGCAGCCGATTCATAGCCGATCAACAGTGTGCAACGTAGCAGTGCCTCTGAAGGTTTACGCGGAAGCTACGCTAGTCGAAAACAAAAACTTTTCTACCGCACATACCAGGAACACTTGCAAGTAAGGGCCGATAGATCGTTACCGATTGGAGTATGCAGCAGAAATAGCCAATCAGGACTATCCGATCCGGAACAGTGTAGCCGATTCCCGCAAGCCGACAGCCGATTCCCGGGCGCCGATTCAATCAGCTGATTCGCCGATGCCGCAGTCGATCCGAGTCACCGACCGCGTTCTCGTTGCCGATCTGCCGCAGTCACCTCGCTCCGATTGCAGCCGATTCATAGCCGATCAACAGCGCGCAACGTAGCAGCGCCTCTACCAGTATCCACACGTCCGGGAACAGAATGCCGAACACGCGTGTGCTAGCATGCGATGCAAGGCTAGGGTTTGGCTTGAAGGTGGGAGGGTTTCCATGGAGATTGATCTCGGCGCAATGCAATTCAATTGATGTGTCGCAGCTCTCCACCCCTCGCCCCTTTATATAGAGTTGGCCTACTAGGACTAGTGGCCGATCAGGACTCTATTTTGAATCGGATCTCATCCGAATCTCATAGAGTTGGCCACCCATACGTCGTAAGACCATAGGACTCTATCCAATCGGATCCCTATCCGATCGAGCCGTATTCGAGTCCAACTCGAATACTTGTTCTTATCCCCTTAAGCGTGCGACCCTGTAGGTTCAGGTATACTTGGTTTCGGCAATAGTCTAACTTAGCCGATCGTCGGCTCGAGTCCAACTCAGCCGACCTGTCAATTGCGGTGCCTAGCAGCACATATTGACACCATAGTATACAAGAATATAATATCGGCTCTGAACCTGTAATGTGTACACAAATCCCTTTGCCTCACGATACCAGTTAAGCTATAGGCAAGATGTGTGCCATCCCTTGAATAGCTTAACCATTCACTCGAACCGTATTGGATTATCTATCTGTTGATTGACTCCTCAATCAACTTAGCATGGCCATGCATTTACATAATCCATTACCTCGAGGGGCCCAGAGATATCTCTCCAAAGGAGGGGCAAATTCCATCTTGATCACTCACATCCCACTCCATGTTTCATAGCAAACCTGAAGACTACTTTTATAACTACCCAGTTACGGAATAGTGTTTAGTAGTCCCAAAGTAGGCTACTACACATGTTGGAATCTATGGTGATCTCAGGTCTAAGGACTTTGTACCAACACTACCTGAGACCAACTAATGACACATTAATTCCTGTAGTGTGTCATGGTGGGTCTATCCAACAATGTTTTCTCTAACATATAGTCTCATAAATAAGTCACATACTTATTGATCAATACAAGATGTCTATTTCATGGAACTGAATAACACTTTATTCATAAATACATAAACATTGACTATGATATCCAACATCTCCATGTTGCCTCTAGGGCATATCACTAACAATCTCCCACTTGCACTAGAGTCAATCATGTAAGTATCTAATACCCATTGCTCTTGTGTGCGCCTAATGTTTCGGCTGAGGGAGAGGTTTTGTCAGCGGATCAGCTATGTTGAGATCTGTGTGCACTTTGCATATCTTGACATCACCTCTGTCCACTATCTCATGGATGAGATGATATCGCTGAAGTATGTGTTTGGACTTCTGATGTGATCTCGGCTCCTTGGCTTGCGCAATGACTCCACTATTATCACAATAGAGAGACATTGGACCAGTCGTACTAGTCATCACACCAAGCTCAGAAACGAATTTCTTGATCCAAACAGCCTCCTATGCAGCTTCTGAAGCAGCAATGTGCTCGGCCTCCGTTGTAGAGTCAGCAACAGTATCCTGCTTGGAACTCTTCCAGCTGACTGCGCCTCCGTTCAGGCAGAACACGAACCCAGATTCTGATCTATAATCATCCTTGTCTGTTTGGAAGCTAGCATCGGTGTAACCACTTACAACGTGCTCTTCTTCACCTCCATAGACTAGGAACATATCCTTAGTTCTTCTCAAGTACTTAAGGATATTCTTTACGGCGATCCAGCGACCTTCACTGGATCGGACGGTATCTGCTCGTAGCACTCAAAGCGTACGAGACATCGGGCGTATACAAAGCATGGCATACATGATGGATCCAATTGCCGAAGCATATGGAACCATACCCATCTTATTCCGCTCATCATGTGTCTGAGGACACTGATTCTTGCTAAGATTAATGCCATGTGACATGGGCAAGAAACCTTTCTTGGAATCATGCATGTTGAACCTTTTCATCACCTTGTCAATGTATGTACTTTGGCTTAATCCAATTAGCCTCTTGGATCTATCTCTATAGATCCGAATGCCCAATATGTATCTTGCCTCCCTAAGTCTTTCATGGAAAAACTATTTTTCAATGAAGACTTGACGGATTCTAGCATAGGGATATCATTTCCAATCGTAATATGTCATCCACATATAAGATTAGAAATACAATTGCGCTCGCACTGACCTTTTTGTAAACACAGGCCTCCTCTTCATTTTTGATGAAACCAAACCCTTTGATTACTTCATCCAAACGAATATTCCAACTCCAAGATGCTTGCTTCAATCCATAAATGGATTTCTGTAGCTTGCATATCTTTCCAGCGATTGTGGATCGACAAAACCCGAGGTTGTATCATGTATACATCCTCGCTTAGGTTTCCATTTAGGAAAGCCGTTTTGACATCCATCTGCCATATCTCATAATCGAAATATGCAGCAATCGCTAAGATAATCCGAATAGATTTAAGCATTGCGATGGGCGAGAAGGTTTCATCATAATCAACTCCTTGAATCTGTTTAAAACAATTCGCCACCAATCGCGCCGTATAGATGTAAACATTTCCATCCATATCGACCTTTTTCTTAAAAACCTATTTACACTCAATGGTTTTGACACCATCAGGTGGATCAATCAAGTTCCAAACTTGATTGTTGTACATGGATTCTATTTCGGATTTCATGGCTCCAAGCCACTTGTTGGAATCGGGTCCCACCATCGCTTCCTCATAGGTCTTAGGCTCATCGTTGTCCAACAACAATATATCACGTTGTTCCGCACCTGTGTACCTATCAGGCACACGACGTGATCTTTCAGACCTCCGTGGGGCTGGTGTATATACAACGGTGGCGCAACACTTTGCTCCTCCCGTTATGGTTACGTGGTCGCTTAAATATTTTCTGTTTCTTGAACTTCTTCAAGATGCACCCTGCTCCCACTAACCCTTCTTGAAAGAAACTCTTTCTCCAAGAAGACACCGTGTCGGGCGACAAACACTTTGCCTTTTTCCCGATTATAAAAGTAATATCCCTTAGTTTCCTTAGGATATCCCACAAAGAAGCACTTGTCAGATTTGGGTGTGAGCTTGTCAGACTGTAAACGTTTTACATAAGCTTCGCATCCCCAAATTTTGAGAAAAGACAAACTAGGGGGTTGCCCCGTCCATATCTCATATGGTGTCTTTTCAACTGACTTAGATGGAACTCTATTTAGTGTTAGCGTAGCTGTTTCAAGAGCATATCCCCAGAAGGATAACGAAAGATCACTTTGGCTCATCATCGACCGCACCATGTCCAACAAGGTGCGATTTCTCCATTCGGACACTCCGTTCCATTGTGGAGTTCCTGGCGGAGTCAACTGTGGAATAATTCCACAATCTTTAGATGATTACCAAACTCTTGGCTCAAGTATTCCCCTCCACGATCGATCGTAGAAACTTGATTGTTTTCCCTAAATGATTACGTACTTCATTCGGAATTCTTTGAACTTTTCAAAGGATTCGGACTTATGCCTCATTAAGTAGATATAACCATATCTACTAAAGTCATCGGTAAAGGTAATGAAGTACTGATAACCACCTCTGGCTGTTGAGCTCATTGGTCCACATACATCAGTATGTACGAGTGCCAACAAGTCACTTGCTCTTTCACTGTGTCCCGTGAAAGGTGCCTTTGTCATCTTACCAAGTAAACAAGACTCACATGTCTCAAATGATTCAAAATCAAAAGAGTGAAGCAGTCCATCCTTATGGAGCTTCTCCATGCGTTTCTTATTTATATGGTCTAAGCGACAATGCCAGATAAACATGGGGTTTGTATCATTAGAGAGTTGCCTTTCTGTATTAATGTTATAGATGGGAGACGCTTTAAGATTCAAAACGTATAATCCATTCACCAATGGGGAAAACCTAGTTTTTCCAGACTCTCAATGTAGCCAATAGTGTGAGCATCGCTGCTCTCATATTGCTTCTGAAGCTCAGGGGACATTGTAGCAAGCTTGAGACAGCTTATATCTAGGGCATCATTAGTGTGCTTCTCGTAAGCTCTCCGTGCAATTGCAGTGGCATTATTAGGCAAATCCTCAGGATAGGGTACTTTAAGAACGTACTCCTTACGCTCTTGCTTGAGAACAATTCTCAAGTTGCGATACCAATCCGTAAAGTTTGTTCCATTTAATTTTTCCTTTTCGAGAATATATCGCAAATTAAAAGCACTGGGTGTAGTATTAGCCGCCATTTATTCTACAACAGAAAAAGCAAAGTTTAGCACAATGTTTATGCTATGCCTATTGTTAAACAATTTAACATTAGACTCCCATTATGTATTTTACACCTTCCCTCTAGGTTACGTAATGGGTCAAGATCCACATGTTAGTTAATTTCTAGTGAGCTTTGGCATCACTCCTAGAAGATTAATAACATCGGTAAGCAACTCCTTGCTAATCACATCTCTATGTGACTCGTTGTTGGTGTGGCATCTTCATGCCCCGGCCCCAACCTATGCCCCAAGGCCCAAAACTGTTTTGATAGCCTTGTTAAGTAAACCAAATGCTCCTGCTGTATATATCCGACATATACCCCCTCATGTTATGATAGAGAATGGCACTCTGCTTTGACAGACCCACCATTGACGAGCATAACGGTGACGGGTGCAACATTTGGAAGGGCATCATTACTACTTAATTTTGCGAGGGATGCTATCCTATCAAACAAACATATCACATATATGAAAGCAGGTAGAATAGCATATAATGAAATAGTATGGCCCCCTTCACATGGTGATCTCCATCTCCATGTCGGTGTAGAGGATCTCCAACTTCATCACCGTTCTTTCGAGTGCCGAATGCTTGATTTCTTCAAACTAAGCTACTACTATAGAAGCTCTCATTGAAGATTACATCGACTCGCAGGTCGTGAAAGAATATTACAACCATTGCACGTATGAAAGAATATTACATGGATTGCACATATAAAAGAATATTACATGCATCACATGCATCTCATACATACAATAGGGCCATACCATCTCAAAGCATTCTCTGCAAAAACAAGTTAGGCATAGAAAATGTTTTCTACCTATCGCAGAGAAATGGCATTGAGACGACCTATATGGGGGGGCACACGGCGGTCCCGCTATCAAGGGAGATGGTTTGCGTAGGCGCGAGGCAGCTAACAAGATCGGACTACGAGATAGCTTCGGCATAATCACATTATACCGTTCCGATACACTATCAAGGAACGCTATCTCGAAGCCGACTCAAACCGAGTTCTATGGATATTGCTTCGACGTAATCACATTACGCCGTTCCGATACACTATCAAGGAACGCAATTACCATGAACTCTCCTCAAAAAATCCCGTAAAACCGATTGATCTAATCAACCCGTGCGCAAAACTTGTTCCAGATCCAATCTAAAACCCGAACTAAGCAACCTTGCTCTGATACCACTGAAGGGTTACGCGGAAGCTACGCTAGCCGAAAACAAAAACTTTTCTACCGCGCAAACCAGGAACACTTGCAAGTATTAAAAATATTTATAGTGCTTTGAAAATTATGGTAAAAATTGGTTAAATATTTTTAAGCATGAGGAATTCAAAAAAAATCCCACACGCCGGTTTGAGTTGAATCTTGGGGAGTTTTAATTGTTGAAGGCTATTTTTGATTTTGACAATTCTAGGAATAATTTTAAAGATGCAACTTTAGGGTGATTTACAGGGCGCGACAAACCTACCCCCTTACAGAGAATCTCGACCACAAGATTCGGATGCACTGCTGAAGAGATGGGGATGGGCTGACTTCAACTTGTATTCGCGCTCCTAGGTGGCTTCTTCAGAATGATTGATCCACTAAACCTTGCAAAAACGGATGACTCGACTGCGTTATGTCTTTCTGAGGTGTCCAAGATTTTGATTGGCTTCTCCACATTAAATCTTCTTGGATCTCGATCTGCGCATGATCTGCTTGCTCTGTCAGTACTCGGAGACATTTCTTGTGTTAGGAGACATAGAACATGTCATGGACACTTCCCAATGTAACTAGCAAGTCGAGCTGATAGGCAACTTCTCCTCTTATGCTCAAGATCTTGTATGGTCCAACATATCTCGGTGCAAGTTTCCCTTTTGTGTTGAATCTTCGAACTCCCCTAAGTGGAGTGACTCGTAAATACACATAATCACCGGTTTCGAAAGTAAGATCTCGACGATTATCTGCATAGCTCTTCTGTCTAGACCGGGCCACTTTCAAGTTCTTTTGGATGATCTTAACTTTTTCCTCAGCTTCTCTAAGAACAACTGTACCCAAAAACCTGTCGTTCCCCTGTCTAGTCCCAAAGGAGCGGGGTTCTACGCTTTCGGCCATACAAAGCCTCGTACGGAGCCATTTGTAGACTGGACTGATAGCTGTTGTTCTATGAAAATTATGCATAAGGGAGACTCTTATCCCAAGTTTTCCTAAAATCAAGGACACAAGCCCAAAGCATCTCTTCAATAATCTGATTGATTCGTTCTGTCTGACCATCGGTTTGCGGGTGATAAGTAGTGCTAAAATTCAAATGTTTTCCTAATTCCTCTTGCAACTTTTGCCAAAACATGGAAGTAAATTGACTACCTCGGTCAGACACGATCTTCTTGAAGGGTTACGCGGAGGCTACGCTAGCCGAAAATAAAAACTTTTCTGCCGCGCAAACCAGGAACAGTTGCAAGTAAGGGCCGATAGATCGTTACCGATTGGAGTATGCAGCGGAAATAGCCAATCACTACTATCCGATCTGGCTTTGGCGATGACCGATTCCGCAAGCCGACACTGATTCACAGGGACGCCGATTCACCAATCGATTCGCCGATGTCGCCAGACAGTCGTCGATGCCGTAGTCGCCTCGCTCCGATTGCAACTGATTCATAGCCGATCAACAGTGCGCAACGTAGCAGCGCCTCTAAAGCGTTACGCAGAAGCTACGCTAGCCGAAAACAAAAACTTTTTACTGCGCAAACCAGGAACACTTGCAAGTAAGGGCCGATAGATCGTTACCGATTGGAGTATGCAGCGGAAATAGCCAATCGGGACTATCCGATCCGGAACGTGTAGCCGATTCTCGCAAGCCGACAGCCGATTCCCGGGGACAGCCGATTCACCAATAAGCCGATTCGTCGATGCTTTGCGGCCGTCGAGTCGTCGGCGCGTTCTCGTTGCCGATCTGCCACGGATCGCCTCGCTCCGTGCGGCCCATTCGTAGCCGATCAACAGCGCGCAACGTAGCGGCGCCTCTGCAAGGTATCCACACGTCCGGGAACGAACGCCGAACACCCGTGTGCTAGCACGCGATGCAAGGCTAGGGTTTGGCTCGAAGGTGGGAGGGTTTCCGTGGAGATTGATCTCGGCGCAACGCAATTAACCTGATGTGTCGCAGCTCTCCACCCCTCGCCCCTTTATATAGAGTTGGCCTACTGGGACTAGTGGCCGATCAGGACTCTATTTTGAATCGGATCTCATCTGAATCTCATAGAGTTGGCCACCCATACGTCGTAAGACCATAGGACTCTATCCAATCGGATCCCTATCCGATAAAGCCGTATTCGAGTCCAACTCGAATGCTTGTTCTTGTCCCCTTAAGCGTGCGGCCCTGTAGGTTTATGTATACTTGGTTTCAGCTATAGTCTAACTTAGCCGATCGTGAGCTCGAGTCCAACTCAGCCGACCTATCAATAGCGGTGCCTAGCAGCACATATTGACACCATAGTATACAAGAATATAATATCGGCTCTGAACCTGTAATGTGTACACAAATCCCTTTGCCTCACGATACCAATTAAGCTATAGGCAAGATGAGTGCCATCCCTTCAATAGCTTAACCATTCACTCGAACCGTATTGGATTATCTGTCTGTTGATTGACTCCTCAATCAACTTAGCATGGCCATGTATTTCCATAATCCATTACCTTGAGGGGCCCAGAGATATCTCTCCAAAGGAGGGGCAAATTCCATCTTGATCACTCACATCCCACTCCATGTTTCATTGCAAACCCGAAGACTGCTTTTATAACTACCCAGTTACGGAATAGTGTTTGGTAGTCCTAAAGTAGGCTACGACACATGTTGGAATCCATGGTGATCTCAGGTCTACGGACTTTGTACCAACACTACCTGAGACCAACTAATGGCACATTAATTCCTGTAGTGTCTAATGGTGGGTCTATCCAACAATATGTTCTCTAACACATATGTCCATGTTTATTGATTTGGTATCTCCATACCCATGTTTTATGAGACATGATCATCAATCAATAAACATGTCGATCTTAGAATCATATTAGTTCCAATAATATGATATATGATCAGGGATCATTTAGAAATAGATTCATACATATAGAGTCTCATAAATAAGTCACGTACTTATTGATCAATACAAGATGTCTATTTCATGGAACTGAATAACACTTTATTCATAAATACATAAACATTGACCATGATATCCAACATCTCCATGTTGCCTCTAGGGCATATCGCTAACAGCCTCTACCGGTATCCACACGTCCGGGGACAGAACGCCGAACACCCGTGTGCTAGCACGCGATATAAGGCTAGGGTTTTGGCTCAAAGGTGGTGAGGGTTTCCGTGGAGATTTATCTCGCCGACCTGTTGCGCCAAATCAGATTGATTCGGTTCAATTCAATTGACGTACTGCAGCTCTCCACCCCTCACCCCATTATATAGAGTTGGCTGGTTGGGCCTAGAGGCCCATCAGGACTCTATTTTGAATCGGATCCCGTTCGAATCTCATAGAGTTGGTCGGCCTGACTTCGTAAGCCCATAGGACTATCCGATCGGATCCCTATCCGATCGAGCCGTATCCGAGTCCAACTCGAATGCATGTTCTTATTCCCTTAAGCGTGCGACCCTGTAGGTTCAGGTATACTCGGTTTCGGGTATAGTCTAACTAAGCCGACCATCGGCTCGAGTCCAACTCAGCCGACCTATCAATAGCGGCTACTAGCAGCACATATTGACACCATAATATATAAGAATATAATATCGGCTCTGAACCTGTAATGTGTACACAAATCCCTTTGCCACACGATACCAATTAAGCTATAGGCAAGATGTGCGCCATCCCTTGAATAACTTAACCATTCACTCGAACCGTATTTGATTATCTATCTGTTGATTGACTCCTCAATCAACTTAGCATGGCCATGCATTTCCATAATCCATTACCTCGAGGGGCCCAGAGATATCTCTCCAAAGGAGGGGCAAATTCCATCTTGATCACTCACATCCCACTCCATGTTTCATAGCAAACCCAAAAACTACCTTTATAACTACCCAGTTACGGAATAGCGTTTGATAGTCCCAAAGTAGGCTACTACTTATGTTGCAATCCATGGTGATCTCAGGTCTAAGGACTTTGTACCAACACTACCTGAGACCAACTAATATCACATTAATTCCTGTAGTGTCTCATGGTGGGTCTATCCAACAATGTGTTCTCTAACACATGTGTTCATGTTTATTGATTTGATATCTCCATACCTATGATCTATGAGACATGATCATCAATCAATAAACATGCCGATCATAGAATCATATTAGTTCCAATAATATGATATATGATCAGGGATCATTTAGAAATAGATTCATACGTAAAGAGTCTCATAAATAAGTCACGTACTTATTGATCAATACAAGATGTTTATTTCATGGAACTGAATAACACTTTATTCATAAATACATAAACATTGACCATGATATCCAACATCTCCATGTTGCCTCTAGGGCATATCACTAACACTTCTTTGGAGCACCATGAAGACAAACGATGCGGGCAAAATATAGTTCTGCTAATTTGCTACCCGAGTAAGTAGTTTTGACTGGAACGAAATGTGCCACTTTTGTTAGTCTATCAACGGCTACCCAAATCGAGTCATAACCACCTTGAGTTCGGGGAAGACTGGTAGTAAAATCCATTCCAATTTCCTCCCATTTCCGTTTCGGAATCTGGAGTGGTTGAAGCAATTCTGCTGGTCTCTGCTGTTCTGCTTTGATTTGTTGACATACATCACATAAGGCCACAAATTAAGCTATCTCCCGCTTCATGCTGGCCCACCAATACTTGGTTTTCAAGTCTAAATACATCTTCGTACGGCCCGCGTGGATGGAGTACTAGCTTTCATGTGCTTCTTGTAGGATGGGCTTCTTTATTTCTGGAATGTTTGGGACACATATACGATCTCCATTCCAGATTGCTCCATAGTCGTCTTCAATGAAACCGGTTGTTTTTCCCCTCCTCATGTTTTTCTTGAGTTATCTAATATCAGTGTCATCTTTCTAGGATTCGCGAATTTGATCAAGATGCAAAGGCCTAGCTTCTATGGTTGCCAGAAAGCCTCGATTGACTATGGCAAGATTCAACGATTCTAACTCCTTGCAAAGAACAGAACACTGATCGAGATGAACTGTGTTGCAGTAGCTTTTTCTACACAAAGCATCAGCCACAACGTTGGCTTTTTCGGGGTGATAGTGAATTCCCACATCATAATCCTTGATTAATTTCAACCATCTTCTTTGACGTAGGTTTAGATCCGATTGGGTGAAAATATACTTCAAGCTCTTATGATCGGTGTATAGCTCGCAACAATTTCCAACGAGATAATGATGCCAGATTTTTAGAGCATGCACTACGGCTGCCAACTCGAGATCATGAGTGGGGTAGTTGTTTTCATACGGACATAACTATCGGGATACATAAGCCACCACATGTCCTTCTTGCATTAAAACACAACCCAACCCTGTTAGTGATATGCCCTAGAGGCAACATAGAGATGTTGGATATCACGTCAATGTTTATGTATTTATGAATAAAGTGTTATTCAGTTCCATGAAATAGACATCTTGTATTGATCAATAAGTACGTGACTTATTTATGAGACTCGATATGTATGAATCTATTTCTAAATGATCCCTGATCATATATCATATTATTGGAACTAATATGATTCTAAGATCGGCATGTCTATTGATTGATGATTATGTCTCATAGATCGTGGGTATGGAGATACCAAATCAATAAACATGGAAACGTGTGTTAGAGAAGACATTGTTGGATAGACCCACCATGAGACACTACAGGAATTAATGTGCCATTAGTTGGTCTCAGGTAGTGTTGGTACAAAGTCCGTAGACCTGAGATCACCATGGATTCCAACATGTGTAGTAGCCTACTTTGGGACTACCAAACGCTATTCCGTAACTGTGTAGTTATAAAGGTAGTTTTCGGGTTTGCTATGAAACATGGAGTGGGATGTGAGTGATCAACATGGAATTTGCCCCTCCTTTGGAGAGATATCTCAGGGCCCCTCGAGGTAATGGATTATGGAAATGCAAGGCCATGCTAAGTTGATTGAGGAGTCAATCAATAGACAGATAATCCAATACAGTTCGAGTGAATGGTTAAGCTATTGAAGGGATGACACACATCTTGCCTACAGCTTAATTGGTATCGTGAGGCAAGGGATTTGTGTACACATTACAGTCGAGCTGATATTATATTCTTGTATACTATGGTATCAATATGTGCCGCTAGGCGCCGCTGTTGACAGTGTCGGCTGAGTTGGACTCGAGCCGACGATCGGCTAAGTGAGACTATAGCGGAAACCGAGTATACCTGAACCTACAGGGTCGCATGCTTAAGGGGATAAGAACAGGCATTCGAGTTGGACTCGGATACGGCTCGATCGGATAGGGATCTGATCGGATAGAGTCCTATGGTCTTACGACGTATGGGCGGCCAACTCTATGAGATTCGGATGAGATCCGATTCAAAATAGAGTCCTGATCGGCCACTAGTCCTAGTCGGCCAACTCTATATAAAGGAGGGAGGGGTGGAGAGTTGCTACACGTCAATTGAAGTCAATTGCGCCGAAATCAATCTGATCACCCGTGGCTTTAGAAGTCAGCGAGATCAATCTCCACGGAAACCCTCCCACCTTCGAGCCTAAACCCTGGCCTTGCATCGCGTGCTAGCACACGGGTGTTCGGTGTTCTGTCCCCGGACGTGTGGATACCGGTAGAGGCGCTGCTATGTTGCGCGCTGTTGATCGGCTAGGAATCGGCTGTCGGCTTGCGGGAATCGGCTCTCATCGGCTGCACTGTTCCAGATCGGATAGCCCTGATTGGCTATTTCCACTGCATACTCCAATCGGTTACTATCTATCGGCCCTTACTTGCAAGTGTTCCTGGTTTGCGCGGTAAAAAGTTTTTGTTTTTGGCTAGCGTAGCCTCCGCGTAACCCTTCAAACCCTTGTCGGGACGCATCACAATACACTTGGAAATCCTTGTTAATATCCGGCAGAACCAAAATCGGAGAGGATACCAGTTTGTTTTTGAGCAATTGAAATGCCTTCTTGCACTGTGTGGTCCATACAAACTTTTCTTCTTTCTTCAATAACTGAGTCATTGGTCTAGCTATCTTCAAGAAGTTTTCAATGAACCGACGGTAATACCCTGCCAGTCCATGGAAGCTGCGAATTTGTGTGACTGACTTGGGTTGATTCCACTTGGTGACAGATTCAACTGTAGTGGGGTCTATTGCCACTCTTTGAGCAGATATGACATGGCCTAAAAACTTTACTTCTAACAACTAGAATTCACATTTACTGAATTTGGCATACAGTTTATGCATCCTGAGTTTCTCCAGGGTTAGACGCAAATGTTGTTCGTGCTCTTATTTTGTCTTAGAATAAATCAAAATGTCATTGATTAAGACAACCATGAACTTATCCAGATATTCCATGAATACTTTGTTCATCAAGTTCATAAAGAAAGTAGGAGCATTGGTCAATCCGAATGACATTACTATACATTCATATAGACCATACCTGGTGGTGATGGTTGTTTTGGGATATCTTCTTTGCGGATTCATAGCTGGTGATATTCGGATCGAAGATCAATCTTGGAGAATACAATAGCTCCTTTCAATTGGTCAAATAAATCATCGATCTAAGGCAATGGATATTTGTTCTTGATAGTGACTTCATTGAGTCCACGATAATCGACGCACATCTGCTTGGTCTTGTATTTCTTCTCAACAAAGATTATCGGTGCTTCCCATGGGGATGTGCTGGGATGGATATATCATTTCTCCTTCAATTCATCCACTTGCTTCTTTTACTTCAGCTAATTCGTTGGTGCCCTTCCGATACAGTCTTTTGGATATATGTGCGTTACCAGGTACTAGACCAATTCAAAACTCAATCTCTCTTTTGAGGGGGCATTCGTGGCAAGTCATTAGGGAACACATCCGCATAATTTGTGACTATTGGGATTTCTTCAAGACGGACCTGATGCAAAACTTGCGAGCAGGTCAGGGTGGGATGAGCATAGGCGATAACTAGTTGATCAGGACCATTGTGCAACGTGATGGTTATACGGGCACAATCAAATACCACTTGATGGCGAGCAAGAAAGTTCATTCCGAGGAAAACATCCAGATCTTTGGATTCCAGAAGGATGAGGTTGGCTAGAAAATGAATCCCTTTGATCTCTATGGACACTGATGGACTAAATTGTCGGGCTGGCATTTGGCCACCGGGGTTAGTAATTAGCATAGCATTGCTAAGGCTTTCTACCCTCATGTTATGTTGCCCCACAAATTTTCTTGATATGGATGAGTGTGTAGCTCCAAAATCAAATAAACTGATGCAACGAACATAATTAACCAGAAACATAACAATGATAACTTTGGGAGCTGCCTGCACTTCCTCTGCAGTGACGTGGTTCACACATCCCCTGATCATGTTTTACTACCACCATTGTTACGGGCCGGTGCCTGACCTTGTGGATGCTTCGGCTTCGGGCATTTGGTGGCAAAATGCCCCGGTTCATGGCAGTTGAAGCAGAGGAGGACTTTTCCATCGCGATCTTTGTTGGTTGGAACACCTAGTGCTGTTGTTGGACTGGGACGAGGTGCATGGTTTATTACTTGGTTCTGCTACTGCGATCAAAACCTGTTGACAAATTGCATACGGGAAGCTGGGCAGAACTGTGAGTTGGAGGAAGATCCACCGTGATGAGGAGTGGTATAATGGAGCGTCTGACTTAGACCCTGCTGTGCTTTGAAGTTTGCCATGCGATGCTTGAGATTGTCGAGTTCTTTGTTCTTGGCTTCTTAGCGGATAGACTTGTCCACCAAACGCTGAAAATCGACATAGTCGCTGGAGATCAATTGAACTGACAGCTCGGGGTTGAGTCCCAAGAGAAACTTTTCATGCTTATCCTCATCTTCGCGCACTTCCTCTGGAGCATATCTGGCAAGACGGTTGAACTCCTGCAGATATTCTGTTACTGAGTGGTTGTCTTGCTTTAGATCCCGGAACTCTCGCTTCTTCAACGCCATAATACCAGCTTGCACATGAGACTTTATAAATGTGTCGTTGAAGCGACCCCAAGTGATAGGCTATTCTGCAGTTTGGGTGAATTGGAACTGGTCCAACCATTCAAAAGCGGGTCCTTGGAGTTAGTGGGCAGCAAAGGCAACTTTTTCAGCATCAGTACACTGGATTAGGTCAAGTTTCTTGTTGATGGTGTGCAGCCAATCTATAGCATCTACGGGGTTGGAGGTGCTAGAGAAAGTGGGTGGGCGAATGCGTAGGAACTCTGCAAGCTTGGACTGGGGAGGGGGAGGTGGTGGGGCATTAATGGCATTCTGGTTTTGGATATGACGGAGAAGAGCAGCCATCATATTGGTTTGTTGAGTTAGGATCTGGGTGAGAATGGGGTTGTCATGAGGTGGGGGTGGTGGTGGTGGTGGTGGTGGGGGTGGTGGTGCGTTCGCATGATCATTTGAATTGCCTTCTGTCCCGTGCTCATTAGCGGCTAAACTCCTATTGTTCACCATCTGACCGAACCAAGCAAGACAAGGGTAAGGAGATAGAAAAGAAAAGCAGGAGCCAAGCTATTAACCCAACTTATTTAGATTTTCATTATACTGATGTTGGTGAGATAGCTCAAATTTTTAACTGGGTGAAGCTATACCACAACGAGCCGGTATAGGCTACGCCTACACAAAGCAAAGAGCCATAAGATAAACGAGGAAACACACATACGCCCTGAAGCTACTAATCTGCTATCGAGGGAGTGCTACCGCTGCTGGAGGCGTTGCTGCAAGGGGCCTTCAAAGTCAGAACCTTGCCTTTTGCCAGGGCCTTGCGGACGAGGGACGACCTGGTGGTGCTCTTACGGGCGGTGATCTTCAGGCTGCGACAAACATGGCGACGCTTGGGAGAGGCGTCCTGGCCGTTGGCAAGCTTGAGCTGACACATCTCCTCCAGCGCGTCGAGCTCCTTCTTGAGACTCAGGTTCTCCTGGCGCAGACTCAGGATCCGCAGGTTGTTCTCCACCAACCCGCACTTCACGAGCCTGTGGAAGTCGACGCGGGCGGTGTCGTAAGCCTCCACCATCCGTGCAAGGTGATGAAAGGTGGTGTCATCCTTCAAGCGGGTCCCCCTGAAGCTTTCATAGTTGTTCGGGTCCGTGCGACGAGGGTGGTAGCGGTATGGAGTGTGCTGGAGCTCGTAGTTGTACGCATCCCTAGCATGCCGATGAGGAGAAGCGCCGTGCTTTGGCAAGCCTCCATGAATGTGTCTCCTCTAGCCGAGGCAGTCATCAAGGAGCGATTGGAGGTGGCTGGAAATGAGGGTGGCCATGACCTTCCATTCTGTCTGGGGAATGTTGTCGTCGCCGGTAGCAAGTAGCTTCACTCTCGAGTACTCCACCTCATTGAAGTAGCCGAGGTCAAGGCAAAGGTGACACAGCTGCAGAACGAAATCTTCCTGCCCAAATCCGTGACAAGTCAAGGGGAGGGCCAACTACAAAATTTTTGAAAATAAAAGGTCAGTGAAAATTTTTTAAAAGAGTATGTAGGTAAAGACAGAATACAAGTTTTCGTAAATAGGCACGTATTAACTAAAATATTTTCTAGGGGTTGTCTCGCTCGTCCTAGGGTCAAAGGAGGCTCTGATACCAACTTGTCACGCCTGGAAAATAGAACACTATATTTCGTTTGTGAGTGCATATTTCCTTGTCCCACGAGGCAAGGTACAAATTATAAAGTCGGTAATTAACAGAGTAAACAAGCGGAAGCGTAGATAGAGTACTTTATTACATGGGTGACCAAAGGCCCAACACTGAAAGATAAACTAATAGAAGATGACAGCTACAACGGGCCATACCGTACTAGACACCAAAGCCTTCAACTTCGAAACACTCCTCTGGTGGAAGGGGAAAAAGGAGCAAGGCTGAGTACAACCACCGTACTCAGCAAGCCATACCGAGAGAATGCAAATATAATGCAGGGGAGTACAAAGAATTAATGTATAGGGCTATTTTGCAGAAAACTAGCAATTCAAAGAATTTAAATATTTAAAGGCATTTAAATAAATCGCGAGCCTATCTCTAATCATATTATTATCAAGCCGCGCACTGATGCAATCTTGCCTTAACCCAGGCCAACAAGTGCTAACTTAGATTATTTTAGTTTTAAACATAATTAAATTCTAACTTGGGTACATTGCTCGGCTTGCTCATAACCGAGGGCGCGGCTATTCGAATAGATTAAACTCTGATCAGAGGCATACATCTTTACCCACCAGACATGTCTTCCTCACATGTTGCGACGTGCCACATGCCACCACGGCATACGAACGAAAGCCATGACATAACCCATCACTTAGTATTGCCCTAAACAAAGAAAAACCGACATAGACTTCCCCCGCTAGGTGCCCTAGGTCGAGCAGACTGTCTATGCCCCTGGGCATCTCGACTCGTTCTGAGCCTTCACTTGCTAGAGACGTCAGCCCTTCCTAGGGCTTCAACCCTTCCTAAGGCTTCATCCATCCCTATCCGTGTCTTTTTTTGTTTATGACCGCACTAGACGACGTGTTAAGCCTTACCCATTAGACAGGTGGTAGTACGAAATATGCTTTGCAACAGAGGCCCAAAGACCGGTCCTTATGTTGGTCGAGGTGCGACTAACCAAAACCAAGCACCCCATGCCCAGCCAAAATATGTTTGGGGAATTTTGAAGGGGACATTTATTGTCAACTAATCAGCCAAAATTTCCATTATTTACAAGTTAATCCACAGTCTAATTATTGAAAACATCTAATTGTTTCTATTTAAGCAGAGCTAAGCATATTCCTAAGTTTGCTAGTAGGTACCACATATATAAAGTACTCACTAGTTTTATTTTTCATAGGGTTACCAAGGTTAATAATAATACAATTAATAAGGCTATAACAAGGAGATTCGGTAAGGCTAAATAAAACAGTGATAAACATGAGAATTTAATAAAGCGAGATGTAAAAAAATAAATAAACATAATTTTATAAACTGGGACGACAATATGATCAAAATGACACGACTTGCCTTGCTCGCTACCAGAGTCTTCAAGGTCGACCTCGAGGTAGAGCGGCTCTTTCGGATCTACAACGCCGACGCGATGAACGCAAAAGAAAAAGGCCAAAAGATAAATAAAAACCATATAAGATGCAGAAATAAAACACAAAAATGGGTTCTACACTGTTTAAGGAAAATTTAGCATTTTGAATTTTCGGTGTCGTTTGAATGGCGTTTTATGAATTCATGAATTATTTTCGCAATTGAAAAGTTGCTGCGTTGCTGCTTGTGAGAGACAGAGACAGAGGAGGGAGAGAGATGGCAGAGGGTGGCGGCAAGCTCACCGGAGCAGTGAGAACAGCAAGGAGACGATGACGATGAGCTTGGCGGCGAGGAAATAGAGGACGGCTCGAACCATCGTCGTCGGTGCAACAAAAACAAATGGCACTACTGCCGAGAGAGGGAGAGGAGGGAGGGTGGCGTGGGGGGAGAGAGGAGGGGCTGGGGGAATCCTTTTTATAGGCCGGGGGAGGGAGAAGGATGCTGGGGAGAGGAGGAGGTCAGCTGGGGAGAGAGAAGGTCGGCCGACCATGGTGGAGTTCAATAGAGAAGTACGAAATCAAAATACACCATGAATTGTTGCAGGATTGGGTGGGGATTCATGGGGGAAATGATGATGAGGAGGAGAGGAACTGATTTTTGCACTTACTAGAAGAGGGAAACAAGAGGGGAGGTGGACTGAGGTGGCCGGCATCGCTAGGGTTCACGGGAGAGAGAGACGGCAGCGGCTCGAGGACGATGGGGCCTACCTGCTAGGCGCACGGCGCGCGTGCAGCACACATGTAACGCGCGGTCTGCTGCCAAGGTGGCGCGACATGGGCTAGCAGGGCAGCGGTTGGGCCAGGGGGAAAAGGGGAGTTGGGCTAGCGGGGAAGGAAGGGGGGCTGCTGGGCCTTAGGAAAAAAAGAGAGGGGGAGCGGCTGGGTCGGGAGAGAAGAGGGTGAGATGGGCCGGCGGCCCAGGAGGAGGGAGGGAGGTTTAATTTAGTTTTTATTTTTAAAAAATTGAGAAAGGTTATTGTTGTATTAAAATATTTATCGTGCTCAAAATTAAGGTAAAAGTTGGTTAAATATTTGGAAGCATGTGGAATTCGAAAATTCCCACACGCCGGTTCGAGTTGAATCTTCGGGATTTTTAATTGTTGAAGGCTATTTTTTATTTTTACAATTTATAGGAATAATTTTAAATATGAAATTTTAGGGTGATTTTTAGGGCCTGACAAGAATCTTGTGCTTACACGGGATACCTAAGAAGATCGTGTCTGATCGAGGAAGCCAATTCACCTCCAAGTATGGCAGAAGCTGCAAGAATAACCTTGGATTCATTTGAACTTCAGCACACCTTACCACCCATAGAGTGATGGCCAAACCGAGAGGGTCAACCAGATATTGGAGGATATGTAGAGAGCTTATGCACTCAATTTTGAAGGAGCTTGGGACAAAAGTTTTCCTTATGCGGAATTATCCTACAACAATAGTTACCAGGCCAGTTTACAAATGGCACCGTTTGAGGCGTTGTATGGCCGGAAGTGTCAGACGCCACTCTTTTGGGATTAGACGGGAGAACGTCAATTGTTTGAGACTAAAGTCTTGAGTGAAGCTGAAGAGAAAGTCAAGACTATCAGGGAAAGGCTGAGAATCTCGCAATCTCGGCAGAAGAGCTACGCAAACAACCATCGAAGAGACCTCACTTTTGAAACAGGGGATTATGTGTATCTTCGTGTCACACCGCTTTGGGGAGTGCACCATTTCCAGACTAAGGGCAAGTTGGCACCACGCTTTATTGGACCATACAGATCCGAGAATGCCATGGAGAAGTTGCTTATCGGCTCGAACTTCCACCCAACATGCCTGGTATTCACGATGTGTTCCATGTGTCCCAACTAAAAAAGTGTTTGAGGGTACCAGAGGAACAGGCAAGCCCTGACCAAATCAAGATTCAAGAGGACTTGACCTATGTGGAGAAGCCAGCCCGTAAAAACCAGTGAGAGAAGAACCAGAAACAAGGTTATCAGGTTCTGCAGAGTTCAGTGGAACCATCACCCTGAAGAAAAGGCCACTTGGGACAGGGAAGTTGAATTGAGGGCCACCCACCCGCACCTCTTTGCTAGTACTTCCGAATCTCGGGGTTGAGATTTTGTTTAACGGGGGTAGGTTTGTCACACTGTGAGGTTCTTTTCCTAGTTTAAACTCCATTTAATAAATCACCCAAAGAAATTATTTAATTAACCTGCAGCTAAACAATAATCAATAAAATGCAAATAATAATTGGAAATGGCATGGTGGAATTTTTCTTGAGTTCTTCATGTCAAAATACATTAACATGATTTTTAGTGGAATTTTCGAGCACTATAAATAATTTTTAACCAACTTAATCAATTCTTGAAATTAAATAAATCCAGGAATCTCTTTTTCTTGTTTTTCCTTTTTCCTCCTTTTCTCCTTTCTTTGGCCTACGGCCCAGTCCGTCCTGCATGCCGCACCTCTTTCTCTCTTCCCCGTGGGCCGGCCCGAAGGCCGCGGACCACCACTCCCGCGCGACCGCCCGAAGTCCGTTTTGCCTCCCTTGCTCTCCATGTCACCAACAGGTAGGGCCCACCTCTCAGGCCCATCCCCAACCTCCGGCCGCGTCGCCGCAAACCCCGGCCACCCACTCCGTCGCTCCCCGCGCGTCCCCGATCGTCCTGCACGCGAAATCAAGTCGTCGCAATCACGTCGCCCGTTTTCCCCGCCTATCCCACACGCGCCATGTCACAAAACGACCGGGATTCAATTTTTGAATACCGCCGGCCATTACTCCCTCCGTCCTTCATGCCGGCGTCAAATCCGCGCTATCCCTACCGTTTCTAAGCTCGTCGACCACCTATAAATGTCGCCCGCATCCCCCTCTCCTTTTTTCCTTTTTCATCGCTCTCATGTGCCTCGAATCGAGCTCGCATCGTGTCACCCGTTCTCGGCCTCCATGCACAACTCCTGCCACCGTTCCTCGCTGCTCCGAGCCGTGTCATTATGAGCCTTCTCCGCCGTCGTGTTCGCGAGGCCGTGAGCTTCGTCGTCTGCCACTAATCCTCGCCGTCCATCACCAACACCACCATTCGACATCATTGTCCCCTGCTCTGGCCGCGTTCCAGTGAAGCCCTCCCCCTTCCTTCCTCTCTCGTCCCGTGCACGCACCGTCGCCCTCCCATGCGCACGACACCGCCCCATGCACGCCGTGCCGCTCCACGCCGTGCACCGTTGCCTCACTCCGTTGACCGCTGCCGCCGGCCGGTCGCCGCCCTCCGTGTGTGCCATGTCCAGGTCACGCCAACCGCGTCGCGCCCACGACAATACCCGTCGTCCGATCTGCCGACCTCTCGGCCGATCGGGGTCGTCTGCTCTCGGCCGCCCGCGTGGCAGCCACGTGACCGCCATGTCGGCGTCGCGTCGGTGCCACGTGTGCTCACATGGTGCACCGCTCGCCCCTCCGTGCCATGGACTCAGTCCACCATGGACTGGCGACCCCCGTCCACTGACGTCAGCCGTCGGCTGCTGACATCACCCTTGGGAATTATTGCACAATAAATCATTAAGAACTTTTCTTTTTAAATAAAAACACAGATAATCTTATAAAAATCATAACTAATTCATCTGAGCTCCGTTTAAGCCCATTAAGATTTCATTGAATTCATAAAATTGCTGAGAATCCATTAAAAATAGTTTTGTTTCATGTTTCAGTAGACTTATAGCCTGTTTTGCTTGTGCGCCTTGTTTGTCAAGTATATTCCGGTAGTTCCGACATCCCGTGCACTTCGAAGTTGTTGCAGAGGTTGCTCAAGCACCAGAGCAAGGCAAGTCATGCTCTACATCGATCATATTGTGCCTATTTTCATAAATTTCTTATTTCTACTTAATGTTGCATTATTTTATAATGTCACTTTATGAGATTATTTACCCATTGTACTCAGCCATATGAATTGTTTACCTTGTACCTTTGATAGCTTGGGATTTAATTTGATTAGTAGCTAGTCTAGGATATGCTTAGTCCTGCTTAGATCCACTAGCTCGTTAAAGGGGGTCACTATCACTTAATTATTTTTAATGTAGACCCTATACTGACAATGTCAATTATGAGCCACTTTGGTAATATTATTCAATGAAAATATGAAAATGGTGGGTTGTGGGCGTAATGGTTTTGGTAACACACCCATGGCAATTAAGGACCTTTTCGTGGGAAACTCTGCAAGAATTACCATGCGTACCACTGTTAGTGATATGCCCTAGAGGCAACATGGAGATGTTGGATATCATTGTCAATGTTTATGTACAAATGAATAAAGTGTTATTCAGTTCCATGAAATAAACATCTTGTATTGATCAATAAGTACGTGACTTATTTATGAGACTTTATATGTATGAATCTATTTCTAAATGATCCCTGATCATATATCATATTATTGGAACTAATATGATTCTAAGATCGGCATGTTTATTGATTGATGATCATGTCTCATAGATCATGGGTATGGAGATACCAAATCAATAAACATGGACATATGTGCTAGAGAACACATTGTTGGATAGACCCACCATGAGACACTACAGGAATTAATGTGCCATTAGTTAGTCTCAGGTAGTGTTGGTACAAAGTCCTTGGACCTGAGATCACCATGGATTCCAACATGTGTAGTAGCCTACTTTGGGATTACCAAACGCTATTCCGTAACTGGGTAGTTATAAAAGTAGTCTTCGGGTTTGCCATGAAACATGGAGTGGGATGTGAGTGATCAAGATGGAATTTGCCCCTCCTTTGGAGAGATATCTCTGGGCCCCTCGAGGTAATGGATTATGGAAATGCATGGCCATGCTAAGTTGATTCAGAGTCAATCAACAGACAGATAATCCAATACGGTTCGAGTGAATGGTTAAGCTATTGAAGGGATGGCACACATCTTGCCTATAGCTTAATTGGTATTGTGAGGCAAAGGGATTTGTGTACACATTAACGGTTCAAAGCCGATATTATATTCTTGTATACTATGGTGTCAATATGTGCTTGCTAGGCGCCGCGTTGACGTCGACCGAGTTGGACTCGAGCCGACGGTCGGCTAAGTTAGACTATAGCCGAAACCAAGTATACCTGAACCTACAGGGTCGGACGCTTAAGGGGATAGAAAAGATATTCGAGTTGGACTCGGATACGGCTCAATCGGATAGGGATCCGATCGGATAGAGTCTTATGGGTTTACAATGTATGGGCGGCCAACTCTGTGAGATTCGGATAGGATCCGATTTAAAGTAGAGTCCTGATCGGCCACTAGTCCTAGTCGCCAACTCTATATAAAGGGGCGAGGGGTGGAGAGTTGCAGTATCGCATTGAACTGAATCCGCAATAGAAGTCACCGAGATCAATCGCCACGGAAACCCTCACCACTTTCGAGCCAAACCCTAGCCTTGCATCGCGTGCTAGCACACGGGTGTTCGGCGTTCTGTCCCCGGACGTGTGGATACCGGTAGAGGCGCTGCTACGTTGCACGCTGTTGATCGGCTACGGATCGGCTGTGGTGGAATCGGCTACAGTCGAGCGCGTCGGAGCGAGGCGCGAGAACGCGATCAGACGACTTGGCGAATCGGGTACATCGGCGAACAGGCTAATTGGTGAATCGGTTGTCTCCAGGAATCGGCTGTCGGCTTGCGGGAATCGGCTACACTGTTCCGGATCGGATAGTCCTGATTGGCTATTTTCGCTGCATACTCCAATCGGTAACGATCTATCGGCCCTTACTTGCAAGTTGTCCTGGTTTGTGCGGTAAAAAGTTTTTGTTTTCGGCTAGCATAGCCTCCGCGTAACCCTTCAACCACAAGCTAGCATGGGCAACGGCTGGGCTTGTAGTGTAGCTTTCCTTTAACCGACGTACCCAGGTTAGCATGGGCGTCATGGAGTTGGGTCGGCCGGGGTAGCTGCTTGATCGGTTGCGGATTTAGGCACGAGGGGGGCTGCCCACTGCCTGTAGAGGAGTGGGGGGCAAAACCCGAGGTGTGGTACGATTGGTTAGAGGGGGTTATGCGAAGGGTCCTGCCATAGTTCCTTTTTAGGGTACCATGGTGGTATACCGGCACGTGGAAACGTGTCGTGGGGCTATTTCTTGTGGGTACAGATGTATACCTTTCATCAGAGTAGAACTATTTGAATAGTCGTGCCCGTGGTTATGGGGATCAACCAGATTCATCGTGGTTAGTCTCACCAGTTTAATAATTTGACTTAATGGAACTAGTGTAGATCAGGTGGATGGTTAGGGCCCGTCGCAACATGGTGTAGCGTTGGACAGAGATTATTCAATATTGATTAATTGCTACAGCTATTTACTACTTTCAACTCCTATTGTGAAATTCTTACTTTATGCATTTAAACCCCTATCCTTCTTTTGAACTTTTCTTGCATCATACCCTCTCTTCCGGTATGACTTGCTGAGTATAGTGGCTAGTACTCAGCCTTGCTCTATGTCCCCTCACCAGAGTTGGTCTATGAGTCAGATGGAGGCTATTCAAAGGAGTAGGCTTCATCCGCCGTCAAGGATGTCTGTGGAGTGGCCACGCTGCAAGCGTCAAGACCTTTTAGTTTAGCTCGTTTTACTTTCTTTTCTACTGCATTTGTGTAAGACTTTTCATATGTTTTAAGACGTGGATTCTGTATATACAATTTCTCATCTTTGTACCCTAGCTGGTCCTAGACAGGGATTTAATACACATTCAGCTTCAAAAATTCCATGTAGGAATTTCTGGGCGTGACAGCCCAAATGCGGCATGACATGGCGATGCAGGCGGTGCAAGCGGAGGAGAGGGGCGGCAGCGGTGCATGGCCGAAACATAGCGGCGAGCGACGTCGCACGGCTAGCGCGGGGAGGGAGCTAGGGGGCGCGACGAGCTTGGGAAAAAAGGGAAAACGGGAGAGGGCCGCACGGGGAAGAGCTTTATAGGCCGAGGAGAAGGAATCATGGCCGAGAGCGACAAATTAGGCGGCAGCGTAGTGACGAGGAAACGACGGGCGGTCGGGATTCGGAATCCAAATTCTGCGCCTTTCGCGAGCGCAGCGCGTGGGGAGAGTGGTGCGGGCGTGGACGACGATTCCGCGGAGTGGGCAGGCGAGGTGGCGCAGGGCATGCGAACGGTGGGCGGCGGCCGAGATGGCCGGAGGTAGGAGATGATAGGTGGGCCCCACCTGTCATTGACTCGGGAGGAAGGGGGTGAAGCAGACTTGTGAGGACACAGGCCAACGGGCTGGGCCAAACCGGGGATGGAGAGAGAGAAAGGCGGTGGCGACGGGTTGGGCCGCATGGGAGGAAAAATAGACTTTTGAGGGAATTGGCCGAAAGCAGCCCAGGAATAGTAGGGGATGATTTTAATTTGTTTTTTCATTTATTTAATTGCATAAATGAACTTTGTATATTTAAAATTATTTTTGGAGCTCTAAAATTTCACGAAAATTTTAGGAAATACTTTAGGGCATGGAGAATGTCGAAACTCGATTTCGGCAATAGAATTTTGGGGGTGCAGTCAAGATCGCCAAGCACAATGGGTTAGGTGGAGAACAAGGTTTAGGTTCAGGCCCTCTCGTGAGGTAATACCCTACTCCTGTTTCGGGGATTCGATCCGCCGAGTGTATATTGATCTCAAGATCTAAAGCTGAAAGCTAATAGCTCATTAATTTGATATCCCTCAAGGGACGCCCGTCACCCCCCTTATATAGTCTTGGGAGGCGGGCTTACAAATCGGAAACCATATCTTACTCTAAGTCGGTTTTCTCAATCTTACCAAACCGTGACTATAGGCCATTGCCTTATCTCAATCGGCAACGTAACACCCAAGTCATATTTGGTTTACATATTTGGTAGGCGCAATCTATCCCTATCTCCAGTCGGATAAGCTTGCCACGTGGATACCCGATTGCCATAATCTCCACAGTAGCCCCCGAGTCCTTTTCAGTCGACGAGACAACTCAGCATCAAACCAAGACAGTATACAACCAAACAACTTTTTGGCCGAGTGCTTCTGGCGCCGAGTGATTCCATCATCTCTGCCTAAATCTCCCGAATGGCTCCAAAGACTGTGAAGGGCTGGAAAATATCCAAAAAATTCTCAAAAATAAATATCTAGGTGCATCTCCTGATGTACTCAATTAGATGTAGCCCCCGACTATATGACTAAGCACATAGTCAAGAACTAAAAAGAATCATACTTATATAAATGCTTAGCTCATGCTAAAGTAATCATAAAAAATCTCATCACTCGGCAAGCTCACGTTCGTCCGAGCGAATTTGCCCGAATCATCTCAGAACAAATAACTCAATCAAACCTCATGGGTGAAAAAGCACTCGGTAAGCTCACGCTTATCTGAGTAAAGCTACCCGAGTCATCTCAGATCAAATTTTTAATCATCCCTCATGGGTAAACGATTTTTTTAGTCATCTGAAAAATATGACCAAATTATTAAATAGCTCTTGCCATAATACTGGTCTCAATCTAAAAAAGATCTTCACCAAGGTGGAAAGATAGCATTGACATAATCATTCAATCAAATGCTAAAGAACCAAACAGCTCTTGTCATCAAGGCAGCCATAAAAAGCATAGCTGTTTGTCACCTTTCAAATTGCATCGTACTAGCTTCTCATGAAGTCAAGCAAACCACGGTATGAAAGGATTTCCAAAGGTACAGGGCACTTAGACACGTGCATATTGCCAAGGCAAATCTGCTTAAGTTCATCCACTTAAGTCCCTAAGGACACGCATCGGGCCACACCTTAGCTGGGCCGCTGGTCTCTTATGGGCTTGGCCCAATCGCGAGAAAACTAGCGCAACCCTCAAATCTCTTACAAAGCCTCGAGGTCATCCCCGCCACTTCGTCTTCCCAGAAAAATTCCCCAATCGCAACACTGTTCATCAGCTTGCAGCGGAGAACCCTAAGCCCTTGCGCACGCCCAATCCACCGATCCAGAAGCCTGCGCTTCGCTCACAGCTAGCCTCCGCATCCATCTTCTCAGACCCTCATCTCAAATCCCCATCCTTTAAGCCAAATCTGCTCCCCACACGAACCACATTCATGGCGGATGAGAGGAAAATCCCTTTTGAGCAGTGGGCCACTTCGGATGTGAGGGAGTCCACCCTCAAGGAGATGGTGAAGCACGGAGTGCTTCCTCCCAAGGAGATCGTGGGCTGGCGCCCGGCGGCGGGTGAGGAGTTCCCCACTCCGAACACCGGTGAGCTCGTCGTCTTCACCTCTTTCTTTTACTGCGGCTTTAGCCTCCCCACTTCCGTGTTCTTTAGGGGGCTTCTTGACTATTATGGTCTTCAGCTTTATCATTTGAACCCCAACTCTATACTCCACATCGCTCTCTTCATCCATGTATGTGAAGCCTTCCTTGGCATTCTCCCCCACTTCCAGCTCTTCCGTCGCATGTTTTACCTTAAGCCACATCCGAATAAGGACCATCCTTGCGTCGTTGGTGGGGCGGGTTTCCAACTCCGCGGATCCCTCCGCAAGGAGTACTTTTCTCTTCCCTTGAAATCCTCCAATAAGGGCTGGCATGCGGGCTGGTTCTATATTAGCAATCTTGAACCCAGCCTGCCAAACTTCGTTGGCCTTCCCCCTATGCCCAAGCATACCTGGAGCACCGTGTCAGTAGCCCAAGAGTGGGAAGAAGCCAACAAGTTGCTAGCGAAGATCTTGGAGATGAAGAAAAAAGGTCTCTGCGGCGAGCAAATCACTCGGCACTTCATCAGGAGTCGACTGGCGCCGATTAAGGAGCGATCGAAGCCAGCCTTCGAGTACGAGGGCGAGAGGGACCCCAATCGGGAAGACCGCGACTCCCTCAGCTTCGAGATCTTGAAGATCCAAATGTACAAGGTCTTCTTGACTGGAATTGCAGTTGAACGCAGCCTCGTGCTGCCAGTCCTCCCCTTCAGTCTGTATTGACCTCCTCCTCCGGTAAGTCGACTTAACTCTTTCATTGCCTTGTAATCTTGATATCATATTTCTCAGTATTGTGAGAATCTTTCTTGTAGGAAAATGCCTCCATCATTTCAAAACCATACAAAATTCCTCATGATGACGTGCCGCTTCGTCCTGCCAAGAAGCCAGCCGAGGGCGTGAAGATCCAAAGTGATCCAGCCAGGAAAAGGGCGGCTCCGAGTGAAGATATTAGCAAACGGGCGAGCAAGAGGAGGCTCATTATCGATGACTCGGACGATGACGTCCCAGCCCCTCCAGCCGAGGTAGCCCCTCCAAGGCTATCACCAAAAGTGGCGCCGAAGATCCGCCAATCATCCAGGTACGCCTTATGACTGAAGTTAAGCTCTTTGTTGAAAATTCGTTTGTCTTTATTCCGACAGTGCTCGTCGTTCGTTTGGCAGGAGGCCCCAAGATATAGACCTTGCTGGGAAGAGCGAAGGGCCAACGCCTGCTGCAGCATCCGAGGCATCCAAGCCCGCGGAACCAAAACACCGAAGCCCTCTCCCGAGCGAGAGCGCTTCGGGTGGAAGGCCCTCGCCTCCCAGCGAAGATATCCCAAGGGGGGAGCCCCCGACCGCCAGCCGGGACACCCCGACTGGAAACCAGTCGGTTGCGGAGAAGCTCCCATTTGCAGCCCAAAGGGCCCCGGCAAGACCCGTCGGTCAAAACTCGAAGGAAAAGACCAGCCGGTGGCACCGCTAAGGATTCGGCCACCGAAACTGGTAAGTCTTGAATCGATATTTCATCTTCAATCTTCAGTTTAACTCTTTCGTATCTTCATCTGTTCCTCCTGATCTATCAGCCACAGTAGAAGAGATCCACGGGTTGTAGTCTTCTGACACCTGGGTTCCTCCGATTAAGATCGAGTGGCGAGATTCGGAAGGCCAGAGGCAAGGCATCATCTTAGATAAGCAAACGGAAAGCAAAGAAAGAGATGCGCTTGTGAACAGCTTGAATGAAGCGACTCAGCTACTCAACGTAAGTCTTGATCTTTTTTTGTTGTTGCATCATCATTTCTTTTCAGTCGGCCAACTTCAGATCTTGCGTGCAGAAGGAGTATTGCTGATCAATGGCCAAGTCCGACACGCTCGAGAAGTTGGTCCCGCATCTAAACTCCCTGGAGGACGTCCAGCAAAAATTGAAGACCACCCGAGAAGAGGCCGCGTCGAGGGAGGCAGCCCTGAGGAGGGAAATAGCCGAACTCCGGGAAGAAAACCTCGACCTCCGGGGTACAGTCGGGAGTAAGCTTAACCCTCTCAGTCTCTTTATGGCTTCTACGTTGATTTCGGTTGCTGATAACCTCTGTTGTTGTAGAAAATTCGTCGGAGGTCTACTCGCTTCAAGTCCAGCTGGAGGCAGTCAGCCTCAGCAAGGCCGAGCTGGAGACCGAGTTTGAAGGTGAGCTTCTTCATAACAATGTTCGTTGTACTGCTCTGTCTTCGAGTACTTTGCGTGATCATGTTCCTTTGGCAGCTTACAAAGTCAAGACCCGGGCTCAATACGACGTTTTGCTTGAGAAGGTCAAACAAGCCGGGAAGGTCAGAGAAGATGTTGCAAACGCGGCAACGCTGATCCTGCTGTCCTTGTTCCATCATGGAGTCGGGACCAGCTCACTGGACCCAGTTGAAGTCTTTGACAAGCTTAGGCGAGCCCCTGACCAGTATTGACCAACATTTCCGAGGCGGCTATCATGGGAGCGGGCTTTGCCCTTACTCAGGCGAAGTCTCTCTACCCTTGAGTGGACATTGATTCAGTCGGGGAGGGCTTCGCTGATGGTACCTCAGATGAGCAGGCCCTCGAATTGATTGGTGAGGCACAGGAGTAGGCCAAAAAGGTGGCCGCCGATGTAGTGAACCACTTCCGGCCTTGATTGTCTTGTAAACATTGTATAATTGTGACGTTCCGATGCATCTTGTGAATGTTCAGTCTATTTATGTTAACACCTTGATCTGAGTCTTCATGTACAATTTCTTAAGTAATTTTTGTTCGACTGTCACCAAGCCTAAGCCTGATTAGGTCATCGAAAAATTCTCAGTCCTTATGCATTGAACTCGAATCAAGGAACATTAAACAATGATAAATCGAATATGCATAAGTTGGTGAAGAAAACTATGCTTTGTTGACATATGTACAGCCCCCGACTGCTAACTCAAGAAGTCATCTTGCTTGAGTTTAGCAGTCAAAAAGAGCATGAAACTTAAGACAATTTAAGCGTAGTATCGTCGAAGATGCTCGATGTTCCAGGAGTTCTCCACCATAGATCCGTCTTCACGCTTTAATAGGTATGCGCCTGGTCGAGTCACCTCAGCAATTATATACGGTCCTTCCCATAAGGGGGATAACTTGTGACGGTCCTTGGTGGTTTGAATCTTGCACAGAACCAGATCGCCAACGATAAAAGCTCGTGCTTGAACGTTGCGACTGTGGTATCGTCTAAGCCCTTGAAGATATTTCGCCGACTGGATGGAGGCTGCCTCACGGGCCTCTTCCAGTCGGGTGAGGTCATCCACTCGGTCTGGGTCATAGAGTTCATCGTTGAAGCTGGGGACTCGGAGGGATTCATACTCCATCTCGTTTGGCAACATGGCTTCTGCGCCATAAACCAAAAAGAAAGGAGTTTGGCCGGTAGCCCGACTGGGCGTGGTCCGTAGAGACCATAAAACCGAGGGGAGCTCTTGTACCCACTTGCCGGCATAAGGACTTAAGCGGTCGAACACGCGGGCCTTAATGCCTTGAAGGACCATGCCGTTGGCACGCTCGACTTGTCCATTGCTTTTGGGATGTGCAACTGATGCATAGCAAATTTTCATTCCGAAGTCTTCGCAAAATTCCTTGATGATGCCTCCAGTGAATTGAGTCTCACTGTCGGTTATAATTCTGTTTGGGACGCCGAACCGGTGCACGATGTTGAGGATGAAGTCCCGTGCCTTGTCAGCGGTGATTGTAGCAACCGGCTTAGCTTCGATCCACTTGGAGAACTTGTCGATTGCGACGAATAGGTGCGTGAATCCTCCTGGAGCCTTCTTGAAAGGGCCAACCATGTCTAAGCCCCATACCGCAAATGCCTAGGATAATGGAATTGTTTGTAGCTCTTGGGCTGGGACATGGCTCTGTCGGGCAAAAAATTGGCAGCCTTCACAGGTTCGTACCACTTTGTCCGCGTCGGAGACTGCGGTAAGCCAGAAAAAACCTTGTCTGTAGGCTTTGCCCACTAAGGTACGTGCTGCCGTGTGGCTTCTGCATATGCCCGAGTGGATATCTTGGAGTAGCTGTCGTCCTTCCTCGGGTGTAATGCATCTCATCAGGACTCCGGAGGGACTTCTCTTGTATAAATCGGAGTCAACCATGACGTAAGCTTGGCAACGACGTCAGACACGTTCTGCCTCATCCCGGTCTTTCGGCAGCTCTTGCTGTGTTAAAAATTTGATGAGTGGTGTCCTCCAGTCGACGTCAATCATGGCGACTTCGTTTGCAGCTTGTTCGTTAGGAGTTGGTTTTGCCGCAACTGTTGGCTCATAGAGGTGCTCGACAAAAACGTTGGTTGGGGCGGCTTCACGATTGGACCCGAACTGCGCCAACTCATGAGCTGCTTCGTTGTTGTGTCTTAGGACGTGGGATAGCTCCAATCCGTCAAATTTGTCTTCAAGTTTGCGGACTTTCTGCCGGTAGGCCTCCATGGTGTCGTTTAGACAGGACCAATCTTTCATGACTTGGTTGACAACCAGTTGAGAGTCCCCTTTCACCACCAGTCGTCGTATCCCGAGTGAAACAGCAAGTCGCAGTCCATGCAGCAGGTCTTCGTAGTCGGCAACATTGTGTGAGACGGAGAAGTGGAGGTGAAGAACATATCTTAGTCTTTCCCAGTCGGGGAGATCAGCACGATTCCTGCTCCCAAGCCGGTGATCCTCTTGGATTCGTCAAAGTGCATGGTCCAGTATTATAGGTCTTCTTGAGGTACATCTTCTTGTTGTTCGGTCCACTCGGCCAGGAAATCTGCTAGGGCTTGTGACTTTACAGACGTCCTCGCCTTGAAAGTTAAGTCCAGCGACATCACCTCCAGGGCCCACTTCGCGATGCGCCCAATTGCCTCCCGGTTGTGGATGACATCGCCGAGTGGAAAGGAAGTGACGACGGTGACCAAGTGACCCTGAAAATAGTGCGCCAATTTCCTCGCGGTTATCAGAACACCATATAGCAATTTTTGTACCTGAGGGTAGCGAATTTTGGCTCCTACCAATACTTCGCTAACAAAGTAGATCGGCCTCTGAATCTTCTGGGCCCGTCCTTCTTCTTCGCGCTCGACCACGAGGACCGTACTAACCACTTGGTGAGTGGCTGAAACGTATAGTAGCCAGGGATCCTGGGGCTGAGGTGAGGCTAGGACGGGCGGCGTCGTGAGAAATTCTTTAAAATCTTCAAAGGCCTTGTGGGCTTCTGTGGTCCATTGGAAGTCGTCCGTTTTCTTCAGCAACCTGAAGAAGGGCATGCCTCGTTCGCCGAGTCGAGAGATGAATCGGCTTAGCGCCGCCATGCAGCCAGTGAGCTTCTGGACATCCTTCTGGTTACTCGGGGGCTTCATGTTCAAGATGGCGTTGATTTTTTTCTGGATTGGCTTCAATGCCGCGATGTGACACCATGAAGCCGAGCAGTTTGCCTGATGGAACGCCGAAAGTGCACTTCTCTGGGTTCAACTTCATTCTGAAGGCCCGAATATTTGCGAAGGTTTCTTCTAGGTCGGTAATCGGTCTTCTTTCTGCTTGGTCTTGATGACGACATCGTCGACATAAGCTTCCACATTCTTCCCGATCTGCGTCGAAAAACACCTCTGGATCATGCGTTGGTATGTGGCTCTGGCGTTCTTCAGGCCGAAAGGCATTGTGATGTAGCAGTAGGCTCCAACTGGTGTGATGAACGATGTCTTTAGGCAGTCGGATTCCTTCAAGCTGATTTGGTGATAGCCCGAGTAACAGTCCAAAACTCAGGAGTTGGCAGCCGGCTGTTGAATCTACGACTTGGTCGATGCGAGGCAGCCCGAATGGATCTTTGGGGCAGGCTTTGTTGACGTCGGTGTAGTCAACGCACATGCGCCATTGCCCCGTCTTTTTATGGACGAGAACCGGGTTGGCCAACCAGTCGGGATGCAGATCTTCTTTGATAAAACCAGCGGCTAAGAGCTTTGTGAGCTCTTCTTTGATGGCGTCTTTTCGATCCTGTGCGAACCTGCGTAATCGTTGTTTGATTGGCTTTGCGTCATCTTTGACGTGTAAAGAGTGCTCGATCACCTCCCTAGGAATTCCAGGCATATTAGATGGTTTCCAAGCAAAAACATCTTTATTATTTTGGAGGAAGGTGACGAGCGCGCTTTCCTATTTAGGATCTAGTTCAGCGCCGATTACAGCAGTTTTCGAGGGATCCGATGGATCAAGGGAGATCTTCTTGGTCTTGGCGTCGCCGGTTCCTGATTTGGCTATCTTCTTCGCGGGGATTTCACCCTCTGCCGAAGTCAACGTGGCCAATCGGATTTCTTGCTGGCCACGTGATCTCTCGTGAGATTGGGCCATGTCGCAGCTCTCCTTGTCATAGGTGAAGGCTTGCTTCACGTCACTGCGAAGAGTGATGACGCTGTTGGGACCCGACATCTTCATGCAGAGGTAGGTGTAATGGGGTATCGCCATGAACTTGGCGAGTGCAAGCCTTCTGATGATGGCGTGGTAGGCCGTTTCGAAGTCGGCCACCTCGAAAGTAACGTTCTCCGTCCGGAAATTCTCTCGAACTCCGAAGGTGACCAGAAGGGCGATGTGCCTGAGTGGTGTAGATGACAGCCCCGGAATAACTCCATGGAAGGGGGCCGAGCTTGCCTTCAGTTCGGCCCTCGGGATCTGCATCTCGTCCAAGGTCTTGGCGAACAAAATGTTGAGGGCGCTGCCCCATCGATGAGAACGTGCTTGAGCTTGATGTTGCGGACCACCGGGTCCAAGACGAGTGGATAGCGCCCCGGGTGAACCACTCGGTCGGGATGATCCGAGCGGTCAAAAGTGATGGCCACCTCCGACCATCGTAGGTACTGTGGGACCTCGGGTTGCACCGCGTTGACCTCTTGGTCAGTTAGCTTCTGTTTCCTCTTGGATTCATAGGCTAGCGGCCCCCCCAAAGGTGTGATTCAGCTCGCCCACGGGGTCTTGAAAAGGCTCGGCATTCTCAGCCGTGTTGTTCTTCTTAGCGCCCGATGGGCCGGCTTCCTCAGTCGGCTTCTTGTTGAGCTGTGCCGCATATTGCTCGGTGAACTGTTTATAAATAAAACAGTCCTTAGCCGCGTGCTTGTGATTGGGATGATGCGTGCACTGAGCGTTCATGATGGCGTCGTAGGCCGCGACTCGGGGGCGGCGTTGGGAGTTGGAAGTTGCGGCAACTAGATCTTCGGATCGGCGCTTGCAGTCCTTCTGGCCCTGGTTGTTGTTGCTGTTATCCTTCTTAGGATTCCGGCTTCCTCCCGTCTGCTTGTCATCCCTCCTGTCGGGCCGGTCTTGGCGTGCCGCTTTGATGGCATCGTTGGATTTGGCATAAGAATTTGCCGTCTCAAACATCTGCTTCACCGTCTTTGGTGGCTTGCGCCCAAACTTCCCGATCAACAGCTCATCACGGACTCCCTTTTGGAAGGCGGCGATGATGATCTCGTCGGTGATGTTGGGGATCTTGTTGCGCTTTTCGGAGAAGCGCCGGATGTAGTCCTTCAGAGGTTCGTCCGGCTTCTAGATGACGTTGTAGAGATCGAAGTGGGTTCCAGGCCTCTCGAAGGTGTCCTGGAAGTTGGCGATGAAGTGGTCCCTCAGCTCACTCCACGAGCCGATTGAGCCTCTTGGCAAGCTCGTGAGCCAGTTCCTGGCTGAGTTGGCAAGGGCCACAGGCAGGTAATTGGCCATGGCCTTGTTGTCGCCTCCTGCTGCACGGATGGCGAGAGTGTACACGGTCAGCCACGACTCGGGGTCGGTCTTGCCGTCGTACTTCTCGATTCCAGTTAGCTTGAACCCATTCGGCCAATGCACTCGGCGAAGCTCCCGAGTGAAAGCTGGTACTCCGTCGTCATTACTGTCGGGTGATCCCCTTCGAACTTCCCAAGTGCGTTCATCCTGTTCTTGGTAGCGATGATCGAGGACTTCCCGCAGATCACTCGGCGGGGTCCTCGGTAGGCTGCTTCGGTAGCTGGAGCTGTTGTTGAGGCGGACGCGGTGGTGGACGGGTGGACGTCCATGTTGCTTCTCGCGGGAGTCGGCCGTTTGCTCCTGATGCTTGTGCGTGGAATCGTGGCATGGGCCTCTTGGCCTGGTCGTCGACCGGTCTGGCTCGGGCCTCTTGTAATCCCTTGACCTTAGCGGCGGGAGTCGGCTTCTGTCGGGCGTTTCTACCACGGATTCAGTCGGTCTTCATGCTGAGGTGGAGGGATGGCCGTTGGCCGTAGCCGCAACGATGGTCTTGATCTTGTCTAGGATTGGGGTTATGTCGGGGGGAGCCGTCTCAATAACGGTGTCCAGGAGAGTGAGGGCAGCGATGGCGTTCTGCTGTGGCGTCTGGAAAATATTGATGTTGCGGACCCGCCTTTGAAGTATAGCCTCTTAAGCGGATCGTCCGGCTGCCCTTAGATCTTGCTTCCTTCTGTCGGCTTCCTCTTTGTGTTTCTTCTCCTCTTCGGCAAGCTTGCACTCTTGCTCAATTCTGGCTCGTTCTTCTTTCGCAAGCCTGCGGGCCATGGCTGAGTCGGTCTCGGCCACCTCAGACATGAGGACGTCAAAGCACTTTGGCGCGTAGTCCTTGTCGCAGTAGGAGTCGTCGGCTTCGTTCGAGGGGATGCATAAAGGTCGTCAAAGCCTGAAGAGCTGAGATATTCGTTGAGCTCTGAGGATGAGCATGAGCCGAATGGTTGGAGGATGACGGCGATCTCCCTTGAGCCCGGGTAGTTCGGAGCTGGATCGTTCCAGTCCGAGTCGGAGCTTGAGGACGTGGATCTCTCCGAGTGGATCAATCTTGATTCGGAGTGGAGGAGCTTGCAGTAGATCTCAGCGGTGTTTGGTAATCCAAACGGTGTCGAGAGGTCTTCTTTCGAGTGGATTAGCTCCGACGGGGAGATGAGAAGATTGCTGCAGATCTCAGCGGCGTTCGGTAGTCTGAACGGTGCCGAGTGAGTTCTTTCGTCGGAGTGGATGGACTGCATCTTGGACTCCAAGATTTCGTCGGAGATCTTGGCGTTGTTCGAGAGCCCGAACGGCGCCGAGTGGGTTTCTCCTCCCGACTGGTTCGAATCCGAGTCGTAGGAGGAGAACTTGTCGAAGTTGTTGCCGGCGAAGCTGCCGAATCCTGAAGAAGATCCCATCGTGCTTGTCGGCGAGATTGTCGAAGAAGTCTTGACGCGCGGTCCCCTACCTGGCGCACCAACCGTCGAAACTCGATTTTGGCAATAGAATTTTGGGGGTGCAGTCAAGATTGCCAAGCACAATGGGTTAGGTGGAGAACAAGGTTTAGACAGGTTCAGGCCCTCTCATGAGGTAATACCCTACTCCTGTTTCGGGGATTTGATCCGCCGAGTGTATATTGATCTCAAGATCTAAAGCTGAAAGCTAATAGCTCATGAATCTGATATCCCTCAAGGGACGCCCCTCACCCCCCTTATATAGTCTTGGGAGGCGGGCTTACAAATCGGAAACCCTATCTTACTCTAAGTCGGTTTCCTCAATCTTACCAAACCGTGACTATAGGCCGTTGCCTTATCTCAATCGGCAACATAATACCCAAGTCATATTTGGTTTACATATTTGGTAGGCGCAATCTATCCCTATCTCCAGTCGGATAAGCTTGCCATGTGGATACCCGATTGCCATAATCTCCACAGAGAATATTACAAAAATATTTCCAGCCATGATTTTTAATGGAAATTTCATTTTCTTATTAATTTCACTTGATTATTTAATTTGCCTTTTTATTTAATTTCTAAAAAAGGAATTGTTTAGTCATTTTTAATCCCAAACAAAAATTGGGGTGTGACACTTTGCTAGCAGCAATTGAATTTGTTGGCCTAGAAAGTGCCACGGTCATATTACCTATGGAACAATTATGCACTTTATAGAAGCATGTATTGTCCATTACCCCCTTGAACTCTGTAAAAGTGTGATGATTTGTACACTGCCTTTAGCAATGGATTTTCAACCATATTGGTCTTAGAATTATAAGAATAAACATTACAACTTGTATGGTCATAGCACATATATGTATAATTTTCCTAAATCATGAAGATTTATATGCTAGTATGCACCAACGGGAAATTAATGCATATATCGCATATCACGAAGATATAATTCTAGCATCCTTGAACTGGATAACGAGGAATATTTGTGATCCTATTTTGGTACTATTTGGATAGAAGTGCTTCCAAAAGAGAAAATCCCGTGTCTATTCGACACCATATCTTTTGCCAAGATTGATCCAGCAAGATCACATGAATTCGAACAAACTTCAGTAATCATCTTTAGAGGTCCACAAGGACAATGCTAGAATATCACTTGATTGATGAATTGGCAACATGAAGTACCAAATATCCACATGAACAGTGTATAAGCTATGTATCGTAATATTTGTTGTCATTGTTGTAATACCCACAATATGAAAGGACATGTAGTCATGAAAGAAGTGGATTCTGAAAGAAAATTCAGACCATTGGCATGAACATCCACCTTGCAACTAGTGTTGTTGCATTTACTTGGTTTATGTGCATATCCCACTATCATAGTGCATTACAAAAGGCTCTCTTTGAAAGTCGGGAACTTTGAACGGAGATTATTAGAAAGCTTAAATTTCTTGACTAAATAAGAATTCATGTTACATTGCACTACTGAATGGAAACTAAGTAATAGAAGTATACGTAAAGAATTGAAAATATCAAATCGCGTTGTGATTACTTTTGTGATTACAAAGAGTTTCACTAAGTCGCATGAATGAAATTCACCGGAGGAGGGTGAAATACCGAAGAAAGTAAAGTTATCCCTCATCTTGTCTAGAGGCCTCGAATAAAAACAATAGGACAACAAACTTTGGCTTCTCATGCCCCTAAGTAACTAGAGATTTCTGGTGAAAACAGGGTAAGAGAGACTATCATACTCAAAGTCACGAGAAGTACCCCATCAAATAAAAGGGGAGCCAGTTGAGATCTAACAAGTGGTATGGAACCTTAGAACAAGAATGCCACATCTTCCCATCAAGGAAGAAATCAGCAGTTGGAGTGTGCACCAACGCTGGTATACTAAAAGGATCATGCCCACATCTAAAAGCATTAAGCAAGAACAAGAAGCATATGAAAAATGCTTATCCTCATATATCCATAGATACTCGCATAGTGTCTCATACAAACAATAGAAGTTGGCAATGAGACCTATTTTGGGCAATATTTTTTAGACAACAAAACTCATTAGCGGTCAATTAGGAGTTGAATAGAATTAATCAACTAGAAGATGAAAAGAAAAACTCAACTTTAATATTGACAACATTGAAGACAGAATCAATGGAGCTTGGACCAAACATTTGCATAACAGTACATGGAGAAGTACTAAGTCCCAAACCAACATAGAACGAATAGAATATTCTAGAAAGAATTAAAGAAACAAACTTGTTCACTTTGAATTTGATTTGAAATGGGCTGTTTGACTAAATCCAAATAATGCTTACGCTTGCAGCTAAAAGCATGTGACAGATGGAAGTCTAGTACATCAGTCCAACCATCTTAGAAAGTGTACAAGGTGCATGACTTTGGAGTAGTCAATTATCACCAATATCAGAACAGAATTCCCAGACACAAATGTGTGATAGAAACACTCGAATTCTTGGTTAATTGCAGTAAACCAAATAAGCATCATTCAACTATTCAGAGCCTATGCATGGCTTTGAGAGATGGTTACCTCGCTCTAGCAACTGTGGTTTGGAAAATATCTCAACCATCATCATTTATGAAAATAAAGCAACATATGTCGCACATGCAATTGAGTTACGTGAGAACCAAAACTCACTAGGCATAAGAACCCCAAGTTCTTCTCTTTATATGAATTGCATAAAAGCAACGAAATATTGCATACTAAGTTATGTGTAAATCTTGTAGATTTGTTCGTAAATCATTATTGACATCTTCTCTTGAATAGATGTGTCTAAGAAACCAGAATAATGAGACCTAGAGAAACGCAAAATTCAGGGGAAGAATTTCACTGACTCATTCTAGAATCTTGATATAGAAAATCAAGCACCCAAAAACAATCTAGAAAGATTGAATGAAGAGTTGAGTGGATTGAACTCTTTTTTCCTTTGATAAGTTTTTCATGTAGTTTTTTTATCAAGGTTTTTAATGAGGCAATTCGTGCGTGCAAGTGTATACTATGTACTCTTTTTCTCTAAATTTTTTTCCATTGGGTACTTATGGAGTTTTGATGAGGCATAGGCATCAGCAGTGAGAGCCCAAAGAGGAGTGTTGAGAAACAGATGGCCCATGAAAGCCTAGCCCGATTACCCACTAATTGGGCCCATTACTAAATATGAAAACTACCTATGGCTATGCCTATGGTGAATGAGAAGAGAATGAATGAAAGAGTGTCTCACCCCTACATCTTGTGTCTCACTTTTCTACAATTACGCAATCCCTCTTTGACTATCCTGTAGCAGGAGGGGTTGCATAATACAATTATCTTGTCAACAAAACAAAAACCAACATTCTACATTCCAATTTGACCACCTGGAAATAAGCTCTATGAAATTATCTTGTCGACAAAACAAAAACAAAGTCATCATCGATACTAATTTTTAGATAACCAAATTCATAGAGCAAACTAATCACTAAATACTTGTGTTGAAGAAAAATCCGCGCTCGGTCGATGGTGCCAAATCTGTGTTGACATGAACTGTGTCGACAAACACAATGGCCTGGGAGATCTGCTTAACTCCTGTGTAGGTCCTGAATATTGATGAGATGCGAGCATGCCAGTCAGTTTGACCCTGCAACTGACAAGATGTAAGGTTGATCAGTCAACAGGTTGGTGTTGATGAAACAAAGCTTGGGTCCTACTGAGTGATCCAAAAAATATGTATCAACCGATAACGGATAGTTTGATATAGAATCAGTCTATAGCGTGATAGCCGATATCCGATAGCTGCCGATGCCAGTCGATAGCCGATGTAGCAATACTAGCCAATGTCGATAGAGTTTTGAACAATTGGCTTATATGTCCAAAGTAGATTCCAACAAAGATAAATAATGATATAAATGCAATCGACTGATAATAATGTTGTGAATGTTAAAGCATATATCGGCTGAAAATCCAATGTCATTAAATCCAAATGATTGGATGGACAGTGAATCTTTTGCTGCAATTGGCTAAATTCAACTTGTATATAATCCTTGTAAGCCGATGCAACATCCAGATAACTAATCAGCCGAAACCCCGATGAAACAATAATTGATGTATACTGACTTAAATAAATCTAACTTACAACCGCAACCTCATAGGTCGGACCTAACCGATGCAACATAAGGTTGATGATTGCCTAATAGATTTAAATTAGCCGATATGACATCGATCAAAGTGGTCATGCATTAAATTTAATTAAGACAGTAAAACCATCAAAGAGAAATTTAACACATCGGATAAGATCGGCTAACCCTCCGATAAAACATTAGCATGAAGCTATCGATTTAACAAGACTTAGAAAATCAACAACAATCTAGTATGTCAGACCTAACTGATGTAGCACGAGATTGTATATGATAATCTGCCACTCAATGAGCCGAGAAATCTGTCTAATTTGATGGATATAACAAATCTATCTAAAGTGACATTATGTTTAAAGAAACATCAACTTGATCTGAATATCGAACCTAACCGAGAAAGTCCTAACTAAGCCGATGTAAGTACAAATAGTAATGGAACTAAGATAGAGATGATATACCAGATAGGCAACACTTGCATCGGCCTGATTAGAATATTGGACTCAACCGAGGAAGTCCTAGCCACGTCAACTCAAACAAAGATGACAAAACTTACTTCTTGCCAGAGGTCGAACTCAATCGATGCCGCCCATGCTCGAAAACAAGAACTCGTCGAAATAAAACCTAGAATACTAGGGTGACGATGCGCCGAAAGTAATTATATTTATATGTGGAGATACCTTATAAAGACCCTAGGTGTACATATTTATACCAATAGGCCGATATGAGTTCTACTTGGACACGACACAAACATTCCTAAAGATAAAAGAAAAAGCATAAAGTCCTCATAGGACACTAAGCACACTTTCCTAAAGATAAAAAGAAAACTAACTGACTCTACCTAATTAATAGATAAATTGTCATGTTGCATCCTTCTTGAACTCGGCCTCTTCTGGATAAACTTCCTTTAATTGATTAGCCAAATCTACTAAGAATCTGACTACTGGCGACTGATAAGTTCTATCGGCCAATTCCAGTACTCTAAAGCTGATTCTGTCTTTAGGTCGATGACGACTTTGGGGCTTACCAAATTTTGACGTTAACAACTTGCAAAAGATATTTTGGTTGGTGATAATGCACCCTCTCGATCAAAAGTAGTGAACAGATCACTAATTAGTGATTACTTGCAGCAAGTTTCTAGAAAACTAAACAAGAAACCAAGCACATTGCAAAAACATATTCACAAATTTGATTGTGAAGATTCTAGTTATTGAAGGGTTACGCGGAGGCTACGCTAGCCGAAAACAAAAACTTTTAACCGCGCAAACCAGGAACACTTGCAAGGAAGGGCCGATAGATCGTTACCCATTGGAGTGTGCAGCGGAAACAGCCAATCAGGGCTATCCGATCCGAAACAGTGTAGCCGATTCCCGCAAGCCGACAGCCGATACCCGGGGACAGCCGATTCGCCAATCAGCCGATTCGCAAATGCCGTAGCCGATCCGAGTCGTCCGACTGTGTTGTCGCGCCTCGCTCCAATGCGCTCGACCGCAGCCGATTCCTCCACAGCCGATCAACAGCGTGCAACGTAGCAGCGCCTCTACCGGTATCCACACGTCCGGGGACAGAACGCTGAACACCCGTGTGGTAGCACGCGATGCAAGGCTAGGGTTTGGCTCGAAAGTCGGGAGTGTTTCTGTGGAGATTGATCTCCGCGACTTCTGTTGCGGATTCGGTTCAATGCGATTCAACTGATGTGTCGCAGCTCTCCACCCCTCGCCCCTTTATATAGAGTTGGCCGAGTGGGACTAGTGGCTGATCAGGACTCTATTTTAAATCAGATCCTATACCCTTTATATAGAGTCGGCCGCCCAAACGTCGTAAGACCATAGGACTCTATCCGATCGGATCCCTATCCGATCGAGCCGTATTCGAGTCCAACTCGAATGCCTGTTCTTATCCCCTTAAGCATGTGATCCTGTAGGTTCAGATATACTCGGTTTCGGCTATAGTCTAACTTAGTCGACCGTCGGCTCGAGTCCAACTCAGCCGACCTGTCAACAGCGGCGCCTAGCTGCACATATTGACACCATAGTATACAAGAATATAATATCGGCTTTGAACCTGTAATGTGTACACAAATCCCTATGCCTTACGATACCAATTAAGCTATAGGCAAGATGTGTGCCATCCCTTCAATAGCTTAACCATTCACTCGAACCGTATTGGATTATCTGTCTGTTGATTGACTCCTCAATCAACTTAGCATGGCCATGCATTTCCATAATCCATTACCTCGAGGGGCCCAGAGATATCTCTCCAAAGGAGGGGCAAATTTCATCTTGATCACTCACATCCCACTCCATGTTTAATAGCAAACCCGAAAACTACCTTTATAACTACCCAGTTACGGAATAGCGTTTGGTTGTCCCAAAGTAGGCTACTACACATGTTGGAATCCATGGTGATCTCAGGTCTAAGGACTTTGTACCAACACTACCTGAGACCAACTAATGGCACATTGATTCCTGTAGTGTGTCATGGTGGGTCTATCCAACAATGTGTTCTCCAACACATGTGTCGATGTTTATTGATTTGGTATCTCCATACCCATGATCTGTGAGACATGATCATCAATCAATAAACATGCCGATCTTAGAATCCTATTAGTTCCAATAATATGATATATGATCAGGGATCATTTAGAAATAGATTCATACATATAGAGTCTCATAAATAAGTCACGTACTTATTGATCAATACAAGATGTCTATTTCATGGAACTAAATAACACTTTATTCATAAATACATAAACATTGACGTGATATCCAACATCTCCATGTTGCCTCTAGGGCATATCACTAACAGTTATCCACTCTTTGAATCTGAGAAACTGAGAGTGAGTTATAGGGGAGGTTGAAGGTTATGTACCCAAGCTCCTGATTCTCGTTTAGTTGAAAAGGGGCAAATCTCATGATTCTCATTCAGCTAAACAACAAATTATTTTATCTAGAATCATAAGCGAAGGGCACAAAACATTTCCTGACCACCGATATGTAATATGTGTTACCATTCATTTTCTCTACAAATAGAGTGGCTCAACTAGCTTCTTTGCCAACTTTGAGTGACTGTGACTACTCTTACTGGCCGTAACTCATAGAGAAGGCATGAAGACTTTTTACTTAAAATTGATAAGCGATCAAACCGACCAAATCGAATATGAAAGAAAAAAGGGGTTGATTGCCCTCTGATCTTTCCTTTGAACAAGCAGTTAGCGAAGCGATGAAAGTGCTTCTTCCCCAGGTGTTGGGTTTCTGGCACTCAAGTTGTAGTTTTTGGCCGCGAGAACTCTTTCCCATATCTTACAGTTTCTTCAGAATTGTCCACTCATAGCATGATGGAATTGCCTTATCGTAGCCCAATGTGTGGCTTTAATGTCACTGCCGTATGGCTGACATACGATTATTAGCGATTCATGCTTCATGCAGACGAGTCACTGCCTGCAAGCCAAATTGACAATGGATTTTTAGAGTTAGCTCACCCTCGTGAGATCTAAGATCCTTTGTCCCGCCCATTGTATGGCCAAATGAATGAACCGCCAGGAACTTGTATTGGAGTTGGTTTGACTGCCTCAAATCCTTCATTTCTTTTTATAGATTAGGTTCCATGTAGAGGTTCTCAGAAAAGTGGATAATCCAGATTCCCAGCAGGTGTTCTCAATCACCATTATATGATAATAGTTCCATGTATTGTTCCCGAACCATATAGAGGGGCCATAAATAGGAAAGTCTGACCTTAAAAAATGTTCATTCATATGTCATATTACCTCTGTCAAAAATATAAAAAGTTTTAGACAAAGAAAATAGGTGAAATTGCATAGTGGAATATTGTGATTGGTTGATAATAAAAAGTAGGTAAAGAAAATTAAATGTGAGAGGGTTCTGAACAAAATAAAGTTTTTATATTTTGAGACAAATTTTAAATGCCAAAATTTGTTACTACCTTCAAGTTGATAATACTTTCGTTTTGGACAAGAATAAGGTCAAATTTTAAAATCCAATAATTTCTAAAATATTTATCTTGTAAACATGAAAACCATATGTAAAGATTAGTCTTAAAAAGTACTTCAATAAAATTATATATTTGTTGATATTTATATATATTATAACAAGAATGGTGGTCAAAGTTAATTTTTAGGATCATGTTCTTTTCCAAAAGATAAGTATCATTAATTTGGAGGGATCATCCTCATCTCAATCGGGCGGTAACCCTCATCTGTGTCGAGTATGGTGCCCGTCACGACGAAAATAAGGTCACCAATGTGAGAAGTCGTCTCTATCGGGCAAAAGCCCGTCATTGATTTTAATTATATTTGTCGGGCCTAAACTTATGCCCATCACCGATAGGTTTGACCTAGAAGACCAGCCAAACAAGGGCCCGACACCTATGATACAATCTCAAACGGGCCTTAATTAGTGCCTGTCATGGATGACTAACATCTCAATCGGGCATTAACTTAAACCCGTCACTAATGGCTAACATCTCCGTTGGGCGTAATTTAAAGCTCGTCACCGATGAGTTTTTCTCCAAAAAAATATTCAATTTTTTGGCTAGCCTCAGGCCTTTTCTAGCCATACCCGCTGCAAAAATGATAGAAACAGAGATATATTACATCTGACATTCACATACATCTGACAACATCTATTCACATACATATCCATTATTCACATATTTCACATTGCAAGTATAAAGCACATTTGACAATTATAATTTAATAATATCATAAGTGTTACATATTTACATGTCTTTGACATAATTTCAAAATGTTAAAAAAAGATTATCCTGTCCTGGACTTTAACCCTGTAATCTACACATTCCATTGCGATGTATTATGTCATGGACAATAAATTCCACTATCTCTTCTCTAATCCCGTCGAAGCTTTTAGGCATAGAATTGGATATATTATCCTACATGTACATCATTCAAAATTAGTCGATCGATATATATATAATTCGATGTAGGTAGTATATAGCATAATTGAGATCACAATCCTCAAATTCGGCCATAGTAGTGAACTTGTTGTTGAAGGGTCACGTGGAAGCTACGCTAGCCAAAAACAAAAACTTTTCTACCGCGCAAACTAGGAACACTTGCAAGTAAGGGCCGATAGATCGTTACCGATTGGAGTATGCAGCGGAAATAGCCAATCAGGACTATCCGATGCGGAGCAGTGTAGCCGATTCCCGTAAGCCGACAGTCGATTCCTGGGGACAGCCGATTCACCAATCAGCCGATTCGCTGATGCCGCAGCCGATCCGAGTCGCAGACCGCGTCCTCGTTGTCGATCTGCCGCAGTCGCCTCGCTCCGATTGCAGCCGATTCGTAGCCGATCAATAGCGCGCAATGTAGCAACGCCTCTACCGGTATCCACATGTCCGGAAACAGAACGCCGAACACATGTGTGCTAGCACGCGATGCAAGGCTAGGGTTTGGCTCGAAGGTGGGAGGGTTTCCGTGGAGATTGATCTCGCCGACTTCTAAAGCCGCGTGTGATCAGATTGATTTCGGCGCAATTGACTTCAATTGGAGTACCTCAGCTCTCCACCCCTCACCCCTTTATATAGAGTTGGCCGACTGGGACTAGTGGCCAATCAGGACTCTATTTTGAATCGGATCTCATCGTAAGACCATAGGACTCTATCCGATTGGATCCCTATCCGATCGAGCCGTATCCGAGTCCAACTCGAATGCCTGTTCTTATCCCCTTAAGCGTGCGACCCTGTAGGTTCAGGTATACTCGGTTTCGGCTATAGTCTAACTTAGCCGATCGTCGGCTCGAGTCCAACTCAGCCGACCTGTCAATAGCGGCGCCTAGCAGCACATATTGACACCATAGTATACAAGAATATAATATCGGCTCTGAACCTGTAATGTGTACACAAATCCCTTTGCCTCACGATACCAATTAAGCTATAGGCAAGATGTGTGCCATCCCTTCAATAGCTTAACCATTCACTCGAACCGTATTGGATTATCTGTCTGTTGATTGACTCCTCAATCAACTTAGCATGGCCATGCATTTCCATAATCCATTACCTCGAGGGGCCCAGAGATATCTCTCCAAAGGAGGGGCAAATTCCATCTTGATCACTCACATCCCACTCCATGTTTCATAGCAAACCCAAAAACTACCTTTATAACTACCCGATTACGGAATAGCATTTGGTAGTCCCAAAGTAGGCTACTACACATGTTGGAATCCATGGTGATCTCGGGTCTAAGGACTTTGTACCAACACTACCTGAGACCAACTAATGGCACATTAGTTCTGTAGTGTCTCATGGTGGGTCTATCCAACAATGTGTTCTCTAACACATGTGTCCATGTTTATTGATTTGGTATCTCCATACCCATGATCTATGAGACATGATCATCAATCAATAAACATGCCGATCTTAGAATCATATTAGTTCCAATAATATGATATATGATCGAGATCATTTAGAAATAGATTCATACATAAAGAGTCTCATAAATAAGTCACATACTTATTGATCAATACAAGATGTCTATTTCATGGAACCGAATAACACTTTATTCATAAATACATAAACATTGACCATGATATCCAACATCTCCATGTTGCCTCTAGGGCATATCACTAACAATCTCCCACTTGCACTAGAGTCAATCATGTAAGTATCTAATACCCATTGCTCTTGTGTGCGCCTCACGTTTCGCGAGGGAGAGGTTTTGTCGGCGGATCGGCTATGTTGAGATCCGTGTGCACTTTGCATATCTTGACATCACCTCTGTCCACTATCTCGCGGATGAGATGATATCGCCGAAGTATTTTTGGACTTCGATGTGACCTCGGCTCCTTGGCATGCGCAATGGCTCCACTATTATCACAATAGAGAGACATTGGACCGTCGCACGAGCCATCACACCAAGCTTAGAAACAAATTTCTTGATCCAAACAGCCTCCTTTGCGGCTTCCGAAGCAGCAATGTACTCGGCCTCCGTTGTAGAATCAGCAACGGTATCCTACTTGGAACTCTTCCAGTGACTACGCGTCCGTTCGAGCGAACACGAACCCAGTTGTGATCTATAATCATCCTTGTCCGTTTGGAAGCTAGCATCGGTGTAACCACTTATAACGAGCTCTTCTTCACCTCCATAGACTAGGAACATATCCTTAGTTCTTCTCAAGTACTTAAGGATATTCTTTACGGCAGATCCAGTGACCTTCACTGGATCGACCGGTATCTCGCTCGTAGCACTCAAAGCGTACGAGACATCGAGCGTGTACAAAGCATGTCATACATGATGGATCCAATTGCCGAAGCATATCTTATTCCGCTCATCATGTGTTTGAGGACACCGATTCTTGCTAAGATTAATGCCATTTAACATGGGCAAGAAACCTTTCTTGGAATCATGCATGTTGAACCTTTTCAACACCTTATCAATGTATGTACTTTGGCTTAATCCAATTAGCCTCTTGGATCTATCTCTATAGATCCGAATGCCCAATATGTATGCTTGTCTCCCTAAGTTTTTCATGGAAAAACTATTTTTCAATGAAGACTTGATGGATTCCAGCATAGTGATATCATTTTCAATCAACAATATGTCATCCACATATAAGATTAGAAATACAATTGCGCTCCCACGACCTTTTTGTAAACACAGGCCTCCTCTTTATTTTTGATGAAACCAAACCCTTTGATTACTTCATCGAAACGAATATTCCAACTCCAAGATGCTTGCTTCAATCCATAAATGGATTTCGTAGCTTGCATATCTTTCCAGCGATTGTGGATTGACAAAACCTTGAGGTTGTATCATGTATACGTCCTCGCTTAGGTTTCCATTTAGGAAAGCCATTTTGACATCCATCTGCCATATCTCATAATCGAAATATGCAGCAATCGCTAGGATAATCCGAATAGATTTAAGCATTACGACGGGCGAGAAGGTTTCATCATAATCAACTCCTTGAATCTATTTAGAACCTTTCGCCACCAATCACGCCTTATAGATGTGAACATTTCCATCCATATCGGCCTTTTCTTAAAAACCCATTTACACTCAATGGTTTTGACACCATCAGGTGGATCAACCAAGTTCCAAACTTGATTGTCGTACATGGATTCTATTTCGGATTTCATGGCTCCAAGCCACTTGTTGGAATCGGGTCCCACCATCGCTTCCTCATAGGTCTTAGGCTCATCGTTGTCCAACAACAATATATCACGTTGTTCTTCACCTGTGTACGTCGGTGCACGACGTGATCTTTCGGACCTCCGTGGGGCGGTGTATCTACAACTAGTGGCGCAACACTTTGCCCCTCCGTTGTGGTTACGTGGTCGCGAAACATTTTCGGTGTTTCTTGAACTTCTTCAAGATGCACCCTTCTCCCACTAACCCTTCTTGAAAGAAACTCTTTCTCCAAGAAAACACCGTGTCGGGCGGCAAACACTTTGCCTTCTTCCCGATTATAAAAGTAATATCCCTTAGTTTCCTTAGGATATCCCACAAAGAAGCACTTGTCGATTTGGGTGTGAGCATGTCAGCAGTAAACGTTTTACATAAGCTTCGCATCCCCAAACTTTGAGAAAAGACAAACTAGGGGTTGCCCTGTCCATATCTCATATGGTGTCTTTTCAACTCACTTAGATGGAACTCTATTTAGTGTGAGCGCAGCTGTTTCAAGAGCATATCCCCGAAGGATAACGGAAGATCACTTTGGCTCATCATTGACCGCACCATGTCCAACAAGGTGCGATTTCTCCATTCGGACACTCCGTTCCATTGTGGAGTTCTGGTGGAGTCAACGTGGAACAATTCCACAATCTTTCGATGATTACCTCTTGGCTCAAGTATTCCCCTCCATGATCGATCGTAGAAACTTGATTGTTTTCCCTAAATGATTTTGTACTTCATTCTGGAATTCTTTGAACTTTTCAAAGGATTCGGACTTATGCCTCATTAAGTAGATATAACCATATCTACTAAAGTCATCGTAAAGGTAATGAAGTACGATAACCACCTCGGCCGTTGAGCTCATTGGTCCACATACATCGGTATGTACGAGTGCCAACAAGTCACTTGCTCTCTCACTGTGTCCCGTGAAAGGTGCCTTTGTCATCTTACCAAGTAAACAAGACTCACATGTCTCAAATGATTCAAAATCAAAAGAGTGAAGCAATCCATCCTTATGGAGCTTCTCCATGCATTTCGATTTATATGGCCTAAGCGACAATGCCGGATAAACGTGGGGTTTGTATCATTAGAGTGTTGCCTTTCGTATTAATGTTATAGATGGGAGACGCTTCAAGATTCAAAACATATAATCCATTCACCAATGGAGCATGAAAATAGAACATATCTCTCGAGATATTTAACAAACCATTGTCCATTGATCTAAAATCATATCCTTCCGCTTGCGAACATGAAGCGGAAATAACGTTTTGACAAAGTGTTGGAACACAATAACAATTATTTAATTCCAAAACTAATCCTGAAGGTAGATGAAGTGAAATAGTGCCAACAGCAACGAGCAACGCTTGCTCCATTGCCGACGCGCAGTTCACCTCGCCCCTTCTTAAGCCTCTACTTCTTCTCATTCCCTGCAATGATTTGCAAATATGAGCTACGATCCGGTATCAAATACCCAAGAGTCGTAGGTGAAGTAGCAAGATTAATGTCTATAACATTAATACCTGAAGCGAAGTCATACTTTGCTTCTTTTTAAGATCCTCCATGTACTTCTTGCAGTTCCTTTTCCAAGTGGCTTGTCTCCTTGCAGTAGAAGCAAACGACATCGATGCTGCCGACCCTTCTTGCCCTTCTTTGCATTGGAGGCACTCGCGATCTCATCGGGAGTTAACTTCCTCTTGGTGCAAAGTTTCTTGACAGTGGTTTGCGCTTAGCCTTCGCATCATCATCACATGATGACCGTTTTCTGGATACTCTCCTCCTGTCTTTAGCATCCCATGCAATTCAGCCAAGGTCTTATCCATACTTGTTCATGTGATAAATCAATATGAATGGCTCGAAGCTCGGAGGGAGCGACTCTCGATATAGCCAATCATCTTTATCACATGCGGATCGACGGGATTCCCTCAACAAGCTCGCACGCAAACTAGGACTTTGAGGTGTTGAACCTCTCGGCCCGAGCTTGGTTCTCAAACATACCACGCAGTCCCGAATAATAGTGTGAGCATCGCTGCTCTCATATTGCTTCGAAGCTCGGGGGACATTGTAGCAAGCATGAGACAACTTATATCTAGGGCATCATTAGTGTGCTTCTCGTAAGTCCTCCGTGCGAGTAGCAGTGGCATTATTAGGCAAATCCTCGGGATAGGGTACTTCAAGAACGTACTCCTTACGCTCTTGCTTGAGAAGAATTCTCAAGTTGCGATACCAATCCATAAAGTTTGTTTCATTTAATTTTTCTTTCTCGAGAATAGATCGCAAATTAAAAGCACTTGGGTGTAGTATTAGCTATCATTTATTCTACAACGAAAAAGCAAAGTTTAGCACAATGTTTATGCTATGTCTATTGTTAAACAATTTAACATTAGACTCCTCCCATTACGTCTTTTACACCTTCCCTCTAGGTTACGTATTGGGTCAAGATCCACATGTTAATTAATTTCTAGTGAGCTTTAGCATCACGCTAGACGATTAATAACATTGGTAAGCAACTCCTTGCTAATCACATCTCTATGTGACTCTTGTTGTTGGTGTGGCATCTCCATGGCCCAGGCGCCAACCTATGCTCCAAGGCCCAAAACTGTTTTGATAGCCTTGTTAAGTAAACCAAATGCTCTTGCTGTATATGTCCGACATATACCCCTCGTGTTATGATAGAGAATGGCACTTTGCTTTGGCGGACCCACCATTGACGAGCATAACGGTGGCAGGTGCAACATTTGGAAGGGCATCATTACTACTTAATTTTGTGAGGGATGCTATCCTATCAAACAAACATATCACATATATGAAAGCGGGTAGAATAGCATATAATGAAATAGTATGGCCCCCTTCACATGGTGATCTCCATCTCCATGTCGGTGGAGGATCTCCATCTTCGGCACCATCTTCAAATGTGCATGATGCTTGATTTCTTCAAACTAAGCTATTACTATAGAAGCTCTATTTGAAGATTACATCGACTCGAAGGTCGTGAAAGAATATTACAAGCATTGCACGTATGAAAGAATATTACAGGGATTGCACATATGAACGAATATTACATGCATCACATGCATCTCATACATACAATAGGGCCATACCATCTCAAAGCATTCTCTGCAAAAACAAGTTAGGCGTAGAAACGTTTTCTACCTATCACAGAGAAACAACATCGAGACGACCTATAAGGGGGACGCACACGGCTTCAATCTATGAAATCCATAGATCCAATCTATGAAATTGCTTACGGAACGGCATAATCACATTATGCCGTCCCGATACACTATCAAGGGAAATGGTTTGCGTAGGCGCGAGGCAGCAAACAAGGTCGGACTACGAGATAGCTTTGGTATAATTACATTATACCGTTCCGATACACTATCAAGGAACGCTATCTCAAACCCGACTCAAACCGAGTTCTATGGATATTGCTTCGACGTAATCACATTACGCCGTTCCGATACACTATCAAGGAACGCAATTACCATTAACTCTCCTCTACAAATCTGTAAAACCGATTGATCTAATCAACCCGTGCGCAAAACTTGTTACGATCCAATCTAAAACCCAAACTAAGCAAGATTAGCTCGATACCACCGAAGGGTTACGCGGAAGCTACGCTAGCTGAAAACTAAAACATTTCTACCGCGCAAACCAGGAACACTTGCAAGTAAGGGCCGATAGATCGTTACCGATTGGAGTATGCAGCAAAAATAGCCAATCGGGAACTATCCGATCCAGAACAGTGTAGCCGATTCCCGCAAGCCGACAACCGATTCCCGGGGACGCTGATTCACCAATCAGCCGATTCGCCGATGCCGCAGCTGATCCGAGCCGCCGACCGCGTCCTCGTTGCATATCTTCCGTAGTCGCCTCACTCCGATTGCGGCAGATTCGTAGCCGATCAACGCGCGCAACGTAGCAGCACCTCTACCGGTATCCACACGTCGGGAACAACGCCGAACACCCGTGTGCTAGCACGCGATGCAAGGCTAGGGTTTGGCTCGAAGGTGGGAGGGTTTCCGTGGAGATTGATCTCGCCGACTTCTAAAGCCGCGTGTGATCAAATTGATTTCGGCGCAATTGACTTCAATTGACGTACCTAAGCTCTCCACCCCTCACCCCTTTATATAGAGTTGGCCGACGGGACTAGTGGCCGATCGGGACTCTATTTTGAATCGAATCTCATCCGAATCTCATAGAGTTGGCCACCCATAGGTCGTAAGACCATAGGACTCTATCCGATCGATCCCTATCCGATCGAGCCGTATCCGAGTCCAACTCGAATGTCTGTTCTTATCCCCTTAAGCGTGCGACCACGTAGGTTCAGGTATACTTGGTTTCGACTATAGTCTAACTTAGCCGATCGTTGGCTCGAGTCAAACTCAGCCGACCCGTCAATAGCGGCGCCTAGCGGCACATATTGACACCATAGTATACAAGAATATAATATCGGCTCGAACCTGTAATGTGTACACAAATCCCTTTGCCTCGCGATACCAATTAAGCTATAGGCAAGATGTGTGCCATCCCTTCAATAGCTTAACCATTCACTCGAACCGTATTGGATTATCTGTCTGTTGATTGACTCCTCAATCAACTTAGCATGGCCATGCATTTCCATAATCCATTACCTCGAGGGGCCCAGAGATATCTCTCCAAAGGAGGGGCAAATTCCATCTTGATCACTCACATCCCACTCCATGTTTCATAGCAAACCGAAAACTACCTTTATAACTATCCAGATTACGGAATAGCGTTTGGTAGTCCCAAAGTAGGCTACTACACATGTTGGAATCCATGGTGATCTCAGGTCTAAGGACTTTGTACCAACACTACCTGAGACCAACTAATGGCACATTAATTCCTGTAGTGTCTCATGGTGGGTCTATCCAACAATGTGTTCTCCAACACATATGTCCATGTTTATTGATTTGGTATCTCCATACCCATGATCTATGAGACATGATCATCAATCAATAAACATGCTGATCTTAGAATCATTTTAGTTCCAATTGTCGAAACTTGGTTTCGGCAATATGATTTCTGGGGTCGCAGTTGAGATCGCCAAACACGATGGGTTAGAGGAAGAAGGTTTAGACAGGTTCAGGCCCTCTCAAGAGGTAATACCCTACTCCTGTTTCGGTGGATTCGATCCGTCGAGTGTCTTTATTGATCTCGTGATCTAAAGGCTCAAAGCTCAAAGCTGATCTAACATCTGATATCCCTCAAGGGACGCCCCTTACCCCCCTTATATAATCTTGGGAGGAGGGCTTACAGATCGGAAACCCTATCTTATTCTAAGTTGGTTTCATCAATCTTACCAAACCGTGACTATAGGCCGATTGCCTTATCTCTATCGGCAATCGTAATACCCAAGTCATGTTTGGTTTACAGATATGGCAGGCGCAATCCATCCCTACCTCCAGTCGGATAAGCTTGCCGTGTAGATACCCGATTGCCATAATCTCCACAGTAGCCCCCGAGTCCTTTTCAGTCGACGAGACAGCTCATCTTCAGACCCAAACAGCGCACAACCAAAAGCCTCTTTGTCCGAGTGCTTTTGGCGCTGAGTGATTCCATCATCTCTGCCTGAATCTTCCCGAGTGGCTCCAAAGACTGTGAAGGGCTGGAAAATATCTAAAAAATTCTCAAAAATAAATATCTAGGTGCATCTCCTGATGCACCTAATTAGGTCTAGCCCCCGACTATGTGGTTAGTCAAAAACAGACTAAGCATATAGTCAAGGACTATAAAAAATCATTCTCATGTAAATGCCTAGCTCATGCTAAAGGAATCATAGAAATCTTATTACTCGGCAAGTTCATACTTATTCGAGTAAATTTGCCTGAGTCATCTCAGAGCAAATAACTCAATCAACCCTCAGGGGTGAAAAGCACTCGGTAAGCTCATGCTTATCCGAGTGGATCTGCCCGAGTAATCCCGGAACAAATATTTCAATCATTCCTCATGGGAAAATAAGTTTTTTCAATCATATGAAAAATATGACCAAATTATTAAATAGCTTACGCCATAATATTGGTCTCAATCTATAAAGATCTTCACCAAGGTGGAAAAATAAACAGCATTGGTAAGGTTACCTGACCAAATGCCAAAAAACCAAACAACCCTTGTCATCAAGGCAGCTATAAAAACTTAGCTATCGGTCACCTTCCAAGTTGCATCGTGCCAGCTTCTCATGAAGTCAAGCAAACCGCGGGATGGAAGGATTTTTAAAGGTACAGGGCACTCGGACACGCGCATATTGCCAGAGCAAATCTGCTTGAGCACATCCGCTTAAGTCCCTAAGGACACGTATCTGACCACACCTTAGCTGGGCCGTAGATTTTCTTATGGGCTCGGCCCAATTACCAGAAAACCTAGCGCAACCCTCAAATCTTTCTATAAAGATGCGAGGTCGTCCCCGCCTCTTCATCTTCCAAAAGATTCCCTTTTCACGCATCGTTCACCGGTTCACCGCGGAGAACCCTAGACTCGCGCGTTCCCCAATCCATCCATCTAGGAGCTCGCTTTCTGCAACAACCAGCCTCCACGGCCAAATCTCCCACGTTCCTTCGTCAAAAATCCGACCTTTTCCAGCCAGATCCACTTCCCATCAACCCATTCTCATGGCGGAGGAAAAAAGGATTCCCTTCGACCAATGGGCCGCTTCGGATGTGAGGGAATCTACCCTCAAGGAGATGGTGAAGCACGGCGTGCTTCCGCCAAAGGAACTCGTGGGATGGCGCCCGGCGGCGGGGGAGGACTTCCCGACCCCAAACACCGGTGAGCTTGTCGTTTTCACTTCCTTTTTCTATTGCGGGTTTAGCCTTCCCACCTCCGAGTTCTTTCGGGGGCTTCTGGATTATTACGGGCTTCATCTCTACCATCTGAACCCCAACTCAATGCTTCACATAGCTCTCTTCATTCATGTATGTGAAGCCTTCCTTGGCATTCTCCCCCACTTCCAACTCTTCCGGCGCATGTTCTATCTCAAGCCGCATCCGAACAAGGACCACCCTTGCGTCGTTGGCGGGGCGGGTTTCCAGCTTCGCGGATCTCTCCGCAAAGATTACTTTTCTCTCCCTTTGAAGTCTTCCAACAAGGGGTGGCATGCGGGCTGGTTCTACATTAGCAATCTCGAACCCAGCCTGCCAGCCTTCGTCGGTCTTCCCCCTGTCCCCAGGCCATCTTGGAGCACCGTCCCGGTAGCCCAAGATTGGGACGAAGCCAACGATCTACTCGCGAAGATCCTGGCGATGAAAAAGAGAGGTCTTCGCGGGGAACAGATCACTCGGCACTTCATCAGGTGCCGACTGGCGCCGATCAAGGAGCGGTCGAAGCCGGCCTTCGAATACGAAGGCGGGACGGACCCCAATCGGGAAGATCCAGATCCACTCAAGTACGAGATCCTGAAGATCCGGATGTACAAACTCTTCTCGTCTGGGATTGCAGTCGAGCGGGCCCTCATTCTGCCAGTCCTTCCCTTCAGCATCCACCGACCTCCTCCTCCGGTAAGCCGACTGGTTGCTTCATGGTATCTTTCAATCTTGACATCTTGTCTCTTAACATTGTACTTTCTTTCTTCTGCAGGAAAACGCCTCTATCACCTCCAAACCATACAAGGTGTCCCATGATGACACGTCGCGTCGTCCCGCCAAGAAGCCGGCTGGCGGGATCAAGATCCAAAGCGACCCAGTCGGGAAGCGAGTGGCGCCGAGTGAAGACTCGAACAAGCGCGCGAGCAAGAGGAAGCTGATTATCGAGGACTCGGATGATGACGTCCCGGCTCCTCCCATCGAGACCCCGCCTCTAAGGCGATCGCCGCGGACGGCACCGAAGATCCGCCGGTCATCCAGGTATGCTCTGAAACCGAAGTCTTGAACTCTTTTGCTAAAAAACTTCTCTTTATCTTTACCCTTGCTGTATTCACTTTCGCAGGAGGCCCTAGGACATAGATCCCGCCGGAGGGGGTGAAGGGCCGACTCCAGCTGTTGCTCCTGAGGTGCCAAGGCCAGCAGAGACAAAGCCCCGGAGCCTACAACCAAGCGCAGAAGCTCCGGGGAAACAACCTTCGCCTCCGAAAAAGGATGCCCCGAGGAAGGAGCCCCCGGCCGCCAGTCAGAACGTCCCGACTGGAAACCAGTCAGCGGCCGAGAAACCTGAGGCCGCGGCTCAAGTGCCCCCGACTGGGGCCACTCGGCGTGGAGCCAGGAGAAAGAGGTCAGCCGGGCCGCTCCACCTAAGCAAGCGGCCGCCGAAACCGGTGAGATTTGTTTTGAAGTACTCTTTTACTCTTTCGATTTGAATCTTTCATGTCTTCATTTGTCCTTCTTACTTGCCAGCCACAGTAGAAGAGATCCCCAGGTTACAGTCCTCTGAAACCTGGGTTCCCCCCATTCGGATCGAGTGGCGGGACTCGGAAGGCGAGAGGCAGGGCATCATCCTAGACCGGCAAGCCGAAAAAGATGAAAGGGATGCCCTCGTCGAGAGCCTGAACGAGGCGACCCGGCTGCTCAACGTAAGCCTTCGTCTTTCTCTTTAATCATGTCGTCGTTGTCTTTCAATCGATCACTCTTCTGCTTTCGCGCGCAGAAGGAGTATTGCCGCTCAATGACAAAATCTGAAGTGCTGGAGAAGCTGGTCCCCCACTTAAACTCCTTGGAGGACGTTCAGCGACAGCTGAAGGCCACTCGGGAGGAGGCCGCGTCAAGGGAGGCGGCTTTAAGGAAGGAGATTGCGAAGCTTCGAGAAGCGAACCTCGACCTCCGCGGATCAATCGGGAGTAAGCCCGCCTCTCCCAGCTTCATCATGATTCTCATGCTGATCTTGGCTGTTGACGATCTTCTTTCATTGTAGGAAATTCTTCGGAGGTCCACTCGCTTCAAGTCCAGCTAGAAGCGGTCAGCCTTGATAAGGCCGAGATGGAGGCCGAGTTTGAAGGTAATCTTCTTTGAAGTCGAATTTCCTGTGCTGCTTTATTTCCGAGTGCTTTGAATGATCCGGGACTTTTGACAGCTTACAAGGTAAAGACCCGAGCCCAATACGACGTCTTGCTTGGGCGGATCAAATCCAGCGACGAGATGCGGGAAGAGGTTGCCAACGCCGCCATGCCGATCTTGCTGTCCTTGTTCGATCAAGGAGTTGGGACCAGCTCGCTGGAGCCGATCGAGATATTCGACAAGCTGCGGCTGGCTCCTGACCGATACCTGGCCAACATCACCGAAGCAGCCAGCATGGGGGCTGGTCTGGCTCTAGCTCAGACCAAGTCCCTTTACCCCCGAGTGGATGTCCATTCAGTCGGGGAAGGCTTTGCTGACGGAACGACGGACGAGCAGGCCTTGGACATGCTAAGTGAAGCCCAGGAGGCGGCGAAGAAAATATCTCTCGACGTAGTGAACAATTTCAAGATTTGATTTGTCTTTCTGACTTTGTCTTGTAAATGTCGCATATCTGTAACATTCCGATGTAGGACTTGTGATATATTTAGTTTATTTATGTTAATGCCTTGATTCGAGCTTTTGCGTGAAATTTCTTAAGTAGTTTTCGTCTGGCTGTCATCAAGCCTAGGCTCGATTAGGTCATCGGAAAACTCTCAGTCCTTAGACACTGAGCTCGAGTCGAAGGACATTAATCAATGATAAACCAAATCATGCACAAAAGTTGATGAGGAAAACTTGAGCTTTATTGACATGTGTACAGCCCCCGACTGCTAGCTCAAGAAGTCATCTTGCTTGAGGTTGGCAGTCAAGGAAAACATGAGGCCTTAGCCAAATTAGGCATAAAATCGTTGAAGATGCTCGATGTTCCAGGAGTTCTCCACCATAGACCCGTCTTCGCGCTTTAGCCGATATGCACCGGGGCGAGTCACTTCAGCGATTATGTATGGTCCTTCCCATAAGGGAGATAACTTGTGTCGATCTTTGGTGGTCTGGATCTTGCGTAAGACCAGGTTGCCAACAATGAAAGCTTGTGCTCGCACGTTGCGACTGTGGTATCTTCTAAGCCCTTGAAGATATTTGGCCGACTGGATAAGGGCTGCCTCACGGGCCTCTTCCAATCGGGTGAGGTCATCCACTCGGTCAGGGTCGTAGCGTTCATCGTTGAAGCTGCGGACCCGGAGGGACTCATACTCCATCTCGTTTGGCAACATGGCTTCTGCGCCATAGACCAAAAAGAAAGGAGTTTGGCCGGTAGCCCGACTGGGTGTGGTTCGCAGTGACCATAAAACCGAGGGAAGTTCTTGGACCCAATTGCCAGCGTATGGGTTTAGGCGATCGAAAACGCGGGCCTTGATGCCTTGGAGAACCATGCCGTTGGCTCGCTCGACTTGTCCGTTGCTTTTGGGGTGAGCTACTGATGCGTAGCAGATCTTGATCCCGAAGTCTTCGCAGAATTCCTTGAAGATGCCTCCCGTGAATTGAGTCCCATTGTCGGTTATGATTCTGTTTGGGACACCGAAGCGGTGCACGATGTTGAGGAAAAAGTCTCGTGCTTTGTCAGCAGTAATTGTGGCGACTGGCTTGGCTTCAATCCACTTGGAGAACTTGTCGATTGCGACGAAAAGGTGTGTGAATCCTCCCGGAGCCTTTTTGAAGGGGCCAACCATGTCCAGCCCCCATACCGCGAACGGCCAGGAAAGTGGGATTGTTTGAAGCTCCTGGGCCGGGACATGGCTTTGTCGGGCGAAGAACTGGCAGCCTTCACAGGTTCGTACGACTTTATCCGCGTCGGAGACCGTGGTAAGCCAGAAGAAACCTTGCCTGTAAGCTTTGCCGACTAGAGTGCGTGCTGCCACGTGGCTTCCGCATATGCCCGAGTGGATGTCTTGGAGCAGCTGTTTCCCTTCTTCGGGTGTGATGCACCTCATTAGAATTCCGGAGGGGCTTCTCTTGTATAGATCGGAGTCAACCATGACGTACGCTTGGCAACGACGCCGGACGCGTTCTGCTTCATCCCGGTCATCCGGCAGCTCTTGCTGGGTTAAGAATTTGATGAGCGGCGTCCCCCAGTCGGTGTCGATCATGGCGACTTCGTTCGTGGTTTGCTCGTTGGGAGTTGTCTTTGCCGTGATGGTTGGTTCGTAGAGATGTTCGACAAAGACGTCGTTGGGGCAGCCTCGCGCTTAGATCCGAGCCTGCCCTCATCGGCGGCTTCGTTGTTATGTCTCGGGACATGTGAGAGTTCGAGCCCATCAAACTTGTCCTCAAGCTTGCGGACCTCTTGTCGGTAGGCCTCCATAGTGTCATTTAAGCAGGACCAGTCCTTCATCACTTGATTGACAACTAGCTGGGAGTTGCCTTTCACGATAAGCCGACGTATCCCGAGTGAAACTGCGAGGCGCAGTCCATGTAGAAGAGCTTCGTACTCGGCAACGTTGTGTGAGGCGGAGAAGTGGAGGTGAAGGACATATCTCAGCCTTTCCCCAGTCGGGGATATCAGCACGACTCCTGCTCCCAAGCCGGTGATCCTCTTGGATCCGTCGAAGTGCATGGTCCAGTGTTGGAGGTCTTTCCGAGGTACGTTTTCTTGCTGTTCAGTCCACTCGGCCAGAAGTCCGCTAAGGCTTGTGACTTTATGGACGTCCTTGCCTTAAAAGTCAAGTCCGGCATCGGTTCTAAGGCCCACTTGGCGATGCGCCCGGTTGCCTCGCGGTTGTGGATGATGTCGCCGAGTGGGAAAGAGGTGACGACGGTGACCGAGTGACCACGAAAATAGTGTGCCAATTTCCTCGCGGTTATTAGAACACCATAGAGCAATTTTTGTACCTGAGGGTAGCGGATTTTGGCTCCTGCCAATACTTCGCTAACAAAGTAGATTGGCCTTTGAATCTTCTGGGCCCGTCCTTCTTCTTCGCGTTCGACCACGAGGACCGTACTAACCACTTGGTGAGTGGCTGAAACGTACAGCAGCAGGGGTTCCTGGGGCTGAGGCGAGGCCAGGACGGGCGGCGTGGTAAGGAATTCTTTGAACTCTTCAAAGGCCTTGTTGGCTTCCGCGGTCCACTGGAAGTTGTCTGCCTTCTTTAGCAATTTGAAGAAAGGCATGCCTCGTTCGTCGAGTCAGGATATGAAACGGCTTAGCGCCGCCATGCAGCCAGTGAGCTTCTGGATGTCTTTCTGGTTACTCGGGGGTTTCATGTTTAAGATGGCGTTGATCTTCTCTGGATTTGCTTCAATGCCGCGATGTGACACCATGAAGCCAAGCGGTTTGCCGATGGAACACCGAAAGTGCACTTCTCCGGGTTTAACTTCATTCGAAGGCCCGGATGTTTGCAAAGGTTTCTTCTAAGTCGGCGATCAGGTCTTCTTTCGCTTGGTTTTGATGACAACATCGTCGACGTAGGCTTCAACGTTCTTGCCGATCTGCGTGCTGGAAACATCTTTGGATCATGCGTTGGTATGTGGCTCCGGCGTTCTTCGGGACGAAAGGCATGGTGATGTAGCGTAGGCCCCGAACGGCGTGATGAACGATGTCTTCAGCGATCATTCTTTTAGGCTGATCGGTGGTAGCCCGAGTAACGATCTAGGAAACTCGGGAGTTGGCGGCCGGCTGTTGAGTCGACGACACAGTCGATACGAGGTAGCCGAATGGATCTTTGGGGCAGGCTTTGTTGAGGTCGGTGTAGTCGACGCACATGCGCCATTGCCCCGTCTTCTTGCGGACCGGATTGGGTTGGCTAACCGGTCGGGATGAAGGACTTCTTTAATGAAGCCGGCGCCAAGAACTTTGCAAGTTCTTCTTTGATCATGTCTTTTCGATCCTGTGCGAATCTGCGTAATCGTTGCTTTATCGGTTTGGCGTCATCTTTGATGTTCAAAGAATGCTCGATCACCTCCCTAGGAATTCCGGGCATATCGGATGGTTTCCAAGCAAAAACATCTTTATTATTTTGAAGAAAGGTGACGAGCGCGCTTTCCTATTTGGGATCTAGGTCGGCACCGATTACAGCAGTTTTCGAGGGATCCGACGGATCAAGGGAGATCTTCTTGGTCTTGGCGTCGCCGGATCCTGATTTGGCTATCTTCTTCGCGGGGACTTCGCCCTCTGCCGAAGTTGATGCAGCCAATCGGACTTCTTGTTGGCCACGTAATCTCTCGCGAGATTGGGCCATGTCGCAGCTCTCCTTATCGCAGGTGAAGGCTTGCTTCACGTCGCTGCGAAGAGTGATGACGCCGTTGGGACCCGGCATCTTCATGCAAAGGTAGGTGTAGTGAGGGATCGCCATGAACTTGGCAAGCGCAGGCCTTCCGATGATGGCATGATATGCTGTTTCGAAGTCGGCCACCTCAAAGGTGACGTTCTCCGTTCGGAAGTTTTCTCGGGCTCCAAAGGTGACTGGGAGGGAGATGTGCCCGAGTGGTGTTGAAGATAGCCCCGGGATAACTCCGTGGAAGGGGGCTGAGCTTGCTTTCAGTTCGGCCCTCGGGATCTGCATCTCATCCATGGTCTTGGCAAATAGGATGTTGAGGGCGCTGCCCCCATCGATGAGGACGCGCTTAAGCCTGATGTTGCGGACCACGGGGTCCAGGACGAGTGGATAGCGCCCCGGGTGGACCACTCGGTCAGGATGATCCGAGCGGTCAAAGGTGATGGCCACTTCCGACCATCGCAGATATTGAGGGACTTCGGGTTGAGCCGCATTGACCTCCCGGTCGGTTAGCTTTTGTTTCCTCTTGGACTCATAGGCTAGCGGACCCCCGAAGATGTGGTTGAGCTCCCCCACTGGGTCTTGAAAAGGTTCGGCATTTTCAGCCGCGTTGTTCTTCTTGGCGCCAGACGGGCCAGCCTCGTCAGTCGGCTTCTTGTTGAGCTGCGCCGCGTACTGTTCGGCGAACTGCTTGTAGATAAAGCAGTCCTTCGCCGCGTGCTTATGATTCGGATGATGGGTGCACTGGGCGTTCATGATGGCGTCGTAGGCGGCGACTCGGGGACGGCGTTGAGTGTTGGAGGTTACAGCCACTAGGTCTTCAGATCGGCGCTTGCGATCTTTCTGGCCTTGGTTGCCGTTGTTGCTTGCCATCCTTCTTAGGATTTCGGCTTCCTCCGCTTGCTTGTCCTCCCTTCTCGGGCCGGTCTTGACGAGCGGCCTTAATGGCGTCATTGGATTTGGCGTATGAGTTCGCCGTCTCGAACATTTGCTTCACCGTCTTCGGTGGTTTGCGCCCGAACTTGCCGATAAGCAGCTCATCACGGACTCCCTTCTCGAAGGCGGCGATGATGATGTCATCGGTGATGTTCGGGATCTTGTTGCGCTTCTCGGAGAAACGACGAATATAATCCTTCAGGGGCATCAGGAGATGCACCTAGATATTTATTTTTGAGAATTTTTTAGATATTTTCCAGCCCTTCACAGTCTTTGGAGCCACTCGGGAAGATTCAGGCAGAGATGATGGAATCACTCAGCGCCAAAAGCACTCGGACAAAGAGGCTTTTGGTTGTGCGCTATTTGGGTCTGAAGATGAGCTGTCTCGTCGACTGAAAAGGACTCGGGGGCTACTGTGGAGATTATGGCAATCGGGTATCTACACGGCAAGCTTATCCGACTGGAGGTAGGGATGGATTGCGCCTGCCATATCTGTAAACCAAACATGACTTGGGTATTACGGTTGCCGATAGAGATAAGGCAATCGGCCTATAGTCACGGTTTGGTAAGATTGATGAAACCAACTTAGAATAAGATAGGGTTTCCGATCTGTAAGCCCTCCTCCCAAGATTATATAAGGGGGGTAAGGGGCGTCCCTTGAGGGATATCAGATGTTAGATCAGCTTTGAGCTTTGAGCCTTTAGATCACGAGATCAATAAAGACACTCGGCGGATCGAATCCACCAAAACAGGAGTAGGGTATTACCTCTTGAGAGGGCCTGAACCTGTCTAAACCTTCTTCCTCTAACCCATCGTGCTTGGCGATCTTGACTGCGACCCCAGAAATCATATTGCCGAAACCAAGTTTCGACACCAATAATGTGATATATGATCAGGGATCATTTAGAAATAGTTTCATACGTAAAGAGTCTCATAAATAAGTCACGTACTTATTGATCAATACAAGATGTCTATTTCATGGATCTGAATAACACTTTATTCATAAATACATAAACATTGACCATGATATCCAACATCTCCATGTTGCCTCTAGGGCATATCACTAACAGTTGTTGTACATAATTCGCATGTTGTAGCACACATGGAATCCGCACTGGTCGCCTATTTGTTGTTTTACAGGGAAGTTCATTTTATGGATGAGGCTTTTTTGGTAATTGTTATGCCAACCTCCTTTCTCCACATATGTTCCCCACGCTTCGTTGATTGCTTCTTGAATCGGGGTCCAGTCATACATCTTAGTGATTTTGGAGTTTATGTAATGACATGTACTCCACTTTGGTGTAATGACCAGAAGGATCCAATGGGCACTGTGGCATTAATATAGTGAAAGTTAAATTCTAAAACACTACGTGTCATACAATTACATATATTTAGGGTACACACTTACTATTGATATAGGCGCACAAAAAGTACTCCTTGTCTAGGTTGAACACCAAGGTCTCAACTATGTAGTCCACCATGGCCTTTCTGTCGTGTTGAAGATTGGTGACCGTGACCAATTGTGGATCTAGGAAGGCCACTTCCGATGCATATCTCTGGCACCACTTCCAACTATGCCTACACACAAGACAATGTCACTTATAGCGTATATAAGGATTGTTGTTACCAAAATTGAGAAACACAAGAATACTTACAAAGAGTAGCACTTAGACTTGTGTCCATCGCTCGTAGTCTGTAGAGGTAGAGCAGATCCTTGAAGTCTATGGCAATGTAGTTTTCTGGCCCAAAAAATGGTTTTCCATCATGATATCCTATGATGTCATTCTCCTTGTTCGTCCTCTTGCTTGTCCTCTCCATGTAGTAGAGGTGGAGCTCCCTACAAGCTTTGCCCATCGTTCGTAGGGCGTCGTCTCCAACCAAAGACATGCCTAGTTGGAACAACACCGGAGGAACGTTCTTGGTCATGTCTAGCTTATTCGGAGCTAGACGCGAGGGTTGCGCCTTGCCTTGGGATCTTCCTCTCACCCTTGTTGCAGGGTTTTGGTTAGTTATTTGTGGAGGAGAGGAACACACCTTGATTTCTTGAGCGGCGGGGGATTAATGGTCATGTTGTCGTCCTCCATGTCACCTTGTCGAACAGCGGGAGCTAGAGAGGCTGGAGGGGCTGAAGGAGCAGGTGCCGGTTGGGGCAGCGGCCGAGTGCTCGGTGGAGTGGCTGACCTCGGAGTCAACTTGATTGCAATGAGGTCCTTCTGCCATTGGATAAAGGTTCCACATGCAGCTCCTAGGGTTAGGATCTCATCGTTTGGTGGATGCTACAGTGGCAAATGGGCCCATTCGTTCTTCACCGTGTCTATTTGGACTTTCCCCTGGTTAGCCATCAATTGCGCCCCATGCACTCTTGTATCTGGGGTTGGCTTAAAGGCAAGTCCCTCGGCCACCGGAACCATGAAGGTCGGCATCACCTTAACTGTTAGCACGCAGTTAGTCGGTTCCTACGATAGATCATCCATAATTTTAGAATACTATATTATATGGATTTGTTCAGACTGTTACGCATTGTGGCCAAGAGTTTTACCGTTATTTGATCGATGGCGGATAGGACTGGTTGTGGATGTTCTGCCAGCTCAGTTGACACGCAACTGCTCCGCTTTTGTGTTGGACTATCACGGATCAGAACGACGGCTTGCTCAGCGGCCTGTTGCTGTGCTCGCATCTCTTCCCTGATCTTGCTAGTCACCTCTTGCAGCCTCTCCTCTAATTCAGAGCTTAGCTCGGCTCTGACCTGCTCCCGGATCTTCTCGACCAGACATGCATATTTTTCCGCCTTTGAGAGGGCCAACTTCTTGTATTGCCCCGCCTATTCTGAAAAACCATATTTCTAGGGGACGGAAGCGCCAACGTCCCTAGTCTGTCCATGTTGTTTGTTGTTGCCTAACGCCTAAGTGAGGAGGTCATCCTCGTGTCTGGAAGAGCAGGCCTCTTGGGAGGCCTGTCTCACAACAACCAACTCATTCTGTAGTACAAGTGAGTTCGGTATAAATAGATAATAATTTATGTAAAGAAAATAAACATATTAAGGTGAGACAGTTACAATATGTTTGTAAACTTGTTGATCTTGGGCATTTGGGAAAGTGATTGTTCCATCGCTGTTCTTCATAGCCCTTTCCCTTTCCCATCTCCTTGCCCTTGCATGCGGGATATCGACAAATGGAGGCGGCGTGTTGGATGCCTCCACCGCCTCATCCTCTTTCTGCCATTGCTCAAGCTTCCTGGCATATCCCCCGGTGCCAAGCCGGTACGGGTACACGTTCCGAGCCTAGAGTGCCCTAAAAGCCTCAACTTTGGCTCGGGCTTCCTCAGTTGATTTGTTCTCGATGAACTGCTCCCACACCTCTTGTGTGAGCCAGGGGCATCCCCCAAAAGGTTCCCCTGCGTTGGGGTTGTTGATGTACTCGTTGACTAGCTTGGACTTAAAGTTCTTCCAAGCGATTCCAAACGAGTTGAAGGTCATAGTCTTTAGCATTTCCTCGTTGGCTGCAGGATAGTCGAAGCTCTCCTTGAACTTCAGCCATGCATATTCCTTCTCGACGTCCGGCATGTCCTTGGCGTTATCAACCAAGATCGTGAAGGTCTGCCTCCCTATTAACCCGCATATGAAGCTTTCCTCGGAGGTCCACCTCTTTTATGGTGTACCTCTCCCTTGGGATTCTATTGCCGCTCCTAGGGGCATGTGTCCTTGTGGACCCACTAGTTGTCACCGACGATGTTCCGTCATGTTGCGACATCCTCTAAATAGCTTATAACATCATAAAATGAAAAAAATTAATTTAATCAAGAAGAAGAGGGATTGAAAATAAAGAATTTATTTTTTAAAGGGAGGAGCATAAATCTTTGAATATAATTTTGAAAGGTAGGAGATAATACAGGTAATACAGATAGTAGGCCGGTCACCAACTAACATCAATACAACTATAAGAGTCCTAGCACGATCACTAATATATGCATTTCATTTCAAGAAAAAAAAAGATCACATGCTTTATATATATTTCCTTATTTTTTAAAAGAGAAAGGAAAGGACTACCTCAAATATAATAAGACAACACTAATATATGCTCATTTCTCACTAGACATTTGTCAATTTGTAAAAAGTGCCCGGGAACTATATATGTCACTACAACATTATATTGGTGCCAACATCAAAATACAACAAAGCTACATTCATCTACACACATTACACAGTATTATTGCAGTCCCATTATACACATATACAACATTATCATGTCATCTCAGAGTCTCGAATTCATAGCATGGCACATCTCAGATTCATATACATGCATGGCACATCTCAGATTCATATACATGCATGGCACATCTCAGATTCATATACATGCATGGCACATCTCAGATTCAATACCAATGTATTGCGGGCACATGAGGGAGATGGAGACTAACCTGGAGCAGCGAGGGAAGAAAGACAGTGCCGGGCTCGGGGACGGCGGCGCTAAGTGGCGACAAGGGAAGAAGATGGCGCTGGGCTCGGGGACGGCGACGCTTGGTGGAGACGAGGGAAGAAGATGGCGTCGGGCTCGAGGATGGCGACGGGCTAAGGGACGACGGTGCCGGGATCGAGGACGATGGCGCAGGGCTCGGGGACGACGGCGCAAGGCTCGAGGACAATGGCGACAGGCTCGGGGACGACGGAGACAGGCTCGGGAAGACGGCTACGTGCTCTGGGATGACAGCGCCGAGCTCGGGAGGGCGTGAGAGACGGCGGCGATGCTAGGGTTCTGAGAGAGTGAGGACTTAGAAATTTTTCGCGCTAATGTATAGAGCTGAATAGATTTGGAATCACATCTGTGACGGGCTTTAGATTAAGCCCGATTGAGATGTGTCATCTCAATCGAGCTTAATATAGAGCCCGTCATAGATGATGTCTAGTTCGGCGCCCAACGGTCGATGGAAAAATTATATCGGTAACGGGCTTGATACAACGCTCATCACGGATGACCTCATCGGTGACGGGCTTAAAGATTAAGCCCGATTAGTGCATTAATCATCTCTGTCGGGCTCAAAGCTTAAGCCCATTTGGAACAAACATCTTCCCTATCAGCATTTAATACAAAGCCCGTCAACGATATAATTTTTCCACATGTACAATTTATATATTTTACTGAATAATTCACTAAATAATTCTCCATGTTCACTAAAATTTAATACAAAATATTTTATCCATTACAAAATTATTTATTTCACTGAAGTATTCACTAAATAATTCTGTATGTTCAATAAATTATTTAATTCACTAAATAATTTTCCATGTTAACTAAATTCAATATATAACCTTCTATTTTCATGTAATTCACTAAATAATTGACACAAAAGGGTTGCTAATACAAAATAGTTCATTCATTACAAGAAATAGCAAAACAAAAAAGTACAAAGGCATCAGTCACAAGGTTATGCCTTCCGTATGATCCGAGCATATGCCACATCCTCTTGGGGATCATCGCCAAGGTCAATGTGAGGTGTGACATGAAGATTCTAATTATATTCTTCTTCATCGACGATGTTGTCAACCTTGACAATTCAGTGCTTGCCATCCCTGACGATGTGCATCTTCTTGTTTGCAGGGTCTTTTATGTAGAATATCTGCTCGACCTATTTCGCAAGCACGAATGGTTCATCGGCGTATCCAACCTTGGATAGATATATTAATGTGAAATATTCCTTGTTGACTTTGACACCGGTGCATATATTCACCCAATGGCATTGAAACAGAGGGACTTCGAATCTCACATAGTTAAGCTCCTAGATCTGTTCAATGCAATCGTAGTATGTGTTGAACCCAACATGATCCTCGAATGCATCTGTACGGACTCCGTTGTTTTGCACTGTTGTCACGCCCAGAAATTCAAACCAGAATTTCCAAAGCAAATTTGTGCATTCAATCCGCGTCCAGGAATCAGCCGAGGTACACAAATCGATAATTATTGATATTACAGAATCCACGTCTTAGAAATAGTATAAAAGATTACAAAAATTCAGCGGAAAAGAAAAGATTACTAAACTGAAACTCGACTCTTGCGATGGGACTCCAACTCACCACAGACAACCTTGACGTCGGACGCAAGACTAATCCTCGCCAAAATCTTCCTCTGCTTCAATCTCTGGCTCTGCTGGGGAAAATTGAGCAAGACTGAGTACTACCCACTGTACTCAACAAGTCATACCAGAAGAGAAGGTATGATGCAGGATAACTCACAAGGAACGATAGGGTTTCATTTGCATAAATAGCATTTCAGAAATAATAATAGTTAAAAGTGGCAAAACAATAGTATATAATTAAGCAATATTAAATTATTACTATCCAAAGTTAAACCCACGTTGCAACAGGCCCAATCATTCATCTATACTAGTCAAGTGCCATTAGTCAGATTATTATTTAAATGCAACTAATCATGGTGAATCTGATTGACCGCCGATAACCGCGGACACGACTATTCGAATAATTTTACTCTGATCAGAGGTGTACAACTATATCCATAAGACATAGTCCCACGACATGTTATCGCGTACTGTTGTACCACCATGATACCCCGGAAAGAGACTGTGACAGGACCCTTCGCATAACCCCCTCTAACCAATCGTACCACACCACGGTTTCACCCCCACTCTCATAAGGGCAATGGGCAGGCCCTCCCCCCCTGCGTGGCACGGAGAATCCAGTAGCTGATCTATCACATACCCAAATTCTAGGGTCAAGAAATTTTTGTCAAAGCCAAATGACAGAGAAGTTCTTCGATTTTGTGAACCAAAATTTTTATTTCTAACTTAGGAAAAGTACCTCAACCTATTGCACGATTAAAATTTGAGAACAAATTAAACTTTTCAAATTCCTGGCTTAGAACCATAGATGCCACCCAACATAAGTGCATCCATGTGCATAATGCTTGTTTTGGCTTGAGACCACTTGTGCATTTGGGATTTTGGATTGCATTTCATAATAGGTCTCATGAGCCTAATCTAAAAGATTTATTTCACTAAACAAACCTATAGCCAACCTTGGATGATAATATGTGAACATAAAAATTTAATTCAAAGATCATCTCCTCAGTTCAACAAAAAACTTAATATAAACCCTATAACGGGACACCTATACAAAGAAAGGTCACCCTAATTCCTTAAAATAATTCAAGCAAGATAAAATCATGGAAAAATTCATGTAGGTGCCAAACATTATATTCAACTCAATATAATTTTGGTAAAATTTAATAACTAGGTTTGATGCCTCAAACAAATCACACAAAATAGTAAAATAATAGACTAATTAATATCCTTTATCGACTAAAATGGCATCTTGTTTAAAAGTTCATTAAAATGCACACAAGTGTACAAGTGAAATAATTTATTCAAATACTAGATTAATTATCATGAATAAATATAATTTTTTTAGAATTTTTCTTCTCTTTTTAGGTCTCCTAAAAATTCAAACAAAATTCAAATTAGCCTATTTTTGTTTAATTTATGTGAGCAAACTACAAATGATTTTTGTGTGCACCCAAACAAAATGGAATCTACCTATGCTCATCTTTCACTAATATTTTCATAAATTTATCATGTCCACATATTAACTTATGAAGCTACAAAGATAGGGGAGAGAACTAAATCTAAAAATTCGTCGAAAGACCCTTACACCCAAATATTTACCCATCCCTCACTCACCCACCTAGCTTATCACGCGTTGGATCCACTTGGCAGCCTCCATGGCTTGTTTTTCCTCTAGCCGACCGGGAACGCGTGAGAGAAGCCGAGAGGAAGGGAGTGAGTTGTCGTCGGCGTGCTCGACACGTGGCCATGACGTGTCAACGGAGCAAGCTCCACCTCCTGCCCTCTAACCTCCCCAGAACGTGTCGCCCAACCTCACTCTCCACCACAGAGCCGAGCAAACCCAGAGAGAAGAGCACCGGTGTCTCCCTTTCCCTCCATCTTCAACGCCAGCCAGGAAGCCGACGACCGTCGCCGTTGCCGGTTGAGCCACGATCATCCCCTCTCTTTAGCGTTCCATACTCACCGCACAATGCGGAACCTTTTCCTATTTGACCCCATCGCATTTGGTGCACTGCAGCAACGGGAACGCCGTCGCGCCCCACCGGAGTCCGGAGCACACACCAAGCACCACCGCCTCGACCTCGTCACTCCTCCGGCCACCGTGGACCAAATCAAGCTAAGCCGTCACGCCAAAAATCTTCCTCATCATCACCGTCGAAACCCCTCAAGAACTCCCAAGAATCGTGCCCTAAGGAGGGAGATCGACTTTGTTTTCCTCAACTCTGGCCACCGGCATCAACCTTCGAATCTGGCCGTTTCGGTGAGCTCCGCATCGATTCATTGTACATGTACCCTCCCTAGGACCTCGTCGCCATCATGCATGCCCTTCTCTAGAAGCTCGTCGACCCATTCGTGCTATCGCCGTTCACCCAAGGAGGAGTGCCGCCGCCGGGCCGTTCCTCGCACCGCTGCCACTGTCCAAGCTTTGCCAGCACACGCGTGACCTCGTGTAAGAATCCAAAGGCCCCGTAGCCACTCTTGCATGCACTAGTTTGCGCTAAATCGAGGTGGAACTCGACATGCACTTGCATGCCGACACTCACCACCACTCGCGCTGTTGCTCCCATTGATTCCGACCGTCGCCATCGACGAGACCACCACCGTCGTGTGCGCAAGACCCTTGCGCACATTTCTTCTTTTGGTCGCATCCTCAAACTCACCGTCGTTCGCCGTCGCCGCCGATGAGAAGCTCGCCGTCGACACCATTGCTCTATTTTCTTCCTTGTTGTGCCACTGACATGTGGGCCATGGTCATTAGGCGCCTAGGCGCCAAAGACTTTGCTTAGCAGGAGCTTAAATCTTGTAAGGTTTATTTTGTAAATATTCTCGAAATGACATGTGGACCCATGGACTTAGATGTAAATAAGTAATAATTGGGGCGCTCTTTACGGATTTTCATTTAACACGTGCTATGGACTACGGGGCCTATTTGCAAAAAACCTGGGGGCCTTTTTGCATAATGACCAGTGACTGACCAGTGGACCCAACTGTTTTAAGTTTTGGAAAATACTGAATAAAATGACTAAATCATTTTCTAATTAACTGAAAATATGCAAAACTTGTAAAAACTTCATAAAATTAACTATAACACATTTTGAGATGAAAAAAATTTACGTGTACTCCCAAGATAAGGAACTTAAATGTAGAAACATAAAACTTAGCACTCACTGTACCAATTTTTACTCAAAAATTTTTCTAAATAAAATCACACCTAAAGCTTGCACAAACTTATAAAATGCACAGAAAATTCAATTTGACTTAGTTTTTGGGCAAACTTAAATCCAACAGATTCCTCAACTTACCCTCTCGATTAGGAAAAATAAAAATATATAGTTACCTTGGGCCAAATGCCTTTAAAACTATTGCCATTAAAAATGATGCGATCCCAATAAGTTTTGTTTACCCCTTACAATCGGCTTGATGACCCCTGCTAACCCTCCACCTGTTCCTTTTCTTGTAGAGCTTAGCCGATCTACTAGGCTTTGACTTGTCGGAGTTTGTGGAGCCGGACGAAGGAGCCGACAAAGCTTTGGTGCCGCTGGATGAGGACTGCGATCTACACTAGTCGATATCGGCAATCGGCTGGAAGCTTCCCTGGATACGTTGGTGGCCGATTGTGGCCCTGTCCGAGCTCAGTTTGAAGAAATTCAAACTAGACTCCCGGACGACCTGGCCGACGCAATTGTGCCAGCAACTTTCCTTGAGGCGCATCGGCTGAAATATGAGTAGGCCAAGCAGCGCATTGCCGATCGCCAAGCAAATCAATCGTTGACGGCTTCCATCAAGTCCAATCGGGAGGAGATCAAGGCGAAGAAGGCCGAATTTGACGCCTTGAAGACGGAGCGGCGCAAACTTGAGCGGCTTCGCGAGCGCAGAGGATTAAATGATAGCCGACCTCATCCAAATCACCACTGAAATCCACATACAAGAGGAATACATGGCCGGCCTACCCAAGGAAATCGAAAACAAGCGATCAAGCATCAAAGCGGCCGTGTCTTATCTCACAGACCTGACAAAGGCGATGAAGCCGGTGGCCAGGACTAACGCAGCCGACGCCAAGGCGATTGAGGAGGTTGATGAAATCCGACACAAGGCATTGTCGGCCATAGCGAATTTCCTTAAGCAATGAGCCGATTGTAATGAGCCGATCATGTTTTCCCATGGCAGGACTGCTTCATGCCCTAGACCAATTGATATGGAGGGACTTGGATAGATCCATGGCAAGCCATCCGATAGGCCCATAGTGACTCGGCTAATCGGCTGTGCCACTACTTGGGATATTCAGAGATCTTTCTATTTATCATCTTGATTAAACTCTTGTTTGAAGCTTCTGCTTGTCCGTTGGCCTGAGCATAATACGACGAGGAATTGAGTAATTTAATTCCCATGCCGGCAGCAAACTGAACAAATTTGTCCGATACGAAGATAGATCCTTGATCCGTTGTTATTGTTTGCGGGACACCAAATCGGTAGATGATATGCTCTTTAACAAACTCGATTGTGTCCTTTGAATCAACTTTCTATAAAGGAATTGCTTCCACCCATTTTGTGAAACCACCAATATGAATTTATGTCCTTTACTTGAGGGTGGATTGATCTGGCCGATCATATTGATTCCCAAACCTCTGAACGGCCAAGGCTTTATTATTGGGTTCATAGCCGATGCTGGTGCCCTTTGTATAGCTCCAAATGCTGACAATCTTGGCAGCCCTTGTAGTACTTAAAACAATCCTCCAGCATCGTTGGCCAAAAATACCCTGCTCTCCGGAGTAGCCACTTCATCTTACGAGCCGATTGGTGCGTGCCACAGATCCCTTCATGCACTTCTCCGATAGCCACCTTGGCTTGATCGGCACTGAGACACTTGAGTAGCACACCATCAATCGTTTGATAGTATAAATCTCCATCGAGCAAGACATATCTTAAAGCCTTGTAGTGCAATTTCCTTGAAGCCGACTAGGAAGGGTTCTGTAAATAACTGTAGACTTCAAACCTCCAGTCGTCGGCTGTTATGGTGGAAATCTCTATCTCAATATCTTTTGTCATCGGCTTGTAGCCCGATGCCCCTTGAGCTAAATCATTGGCTTCTGCATTCTGCTCCCTGGGGATATGCTTCAATGTAACTAGCCAAAAGCTATCCATCAATTCTCGACATCGTTGATAGTAGACCATCAGTGCATCATTTTTGCACTCATATTCTCCTGATAGCTGGCTGATGACCAACAGTGAATCCCCCATGATCTCGACGGCGTCGGCTTCGACTTCCTTGAGAAGATGCAATCCTTTGAGCACTGCTTCATATTCGGCTTGGTTGTTCGTGGCGTGAGGGTTGATTGAGAATGCGAATTCAAAACTTGCCCCCTTGGGGATACAATTACCAAGGCGATACCACATCCACTTGTGCAAACCAAGCCATCAAACGTCAAAGTCCAAGGCATAATTTCCACTTAGCCGATTGAATCATTTCTGTGTTCCACTATAAAATTGGCTATAGCTTGTCCTTTAACTGCCCGGGGTGCATGGTATCTTAAATCAAACTCTGTTAAGGCAAAAATCCATTTTCCAACTCGTCCTTTTAACACTAGAGCCGATAGCATATACTTGACTATATCGGCTTTGCATATTATTGTGCACTCATTGGACAACAAATAATGCCTTAACTTGGTACATGAAAAATACAGGCAAAGGCACAACTTCTCCACTGGTGAATACCTTGTTTCTGCATCCAATAGCCGTCGGCTGAGATAAAAGATGGCATTTTCCTTCCCTTTGACCTCTTGGATCAAGACTAAGCCGATTGACTTGTCGTCGGTTGATAGATATAGTTTGAATGGTATCCCTTTTTATGGAGAAATCAGAACTGGAGGTGAGCTCAAATAATTCTTCATATTGTCCAATGCTTTCTACTGCTCTGCCCCCCCAAGTGAATCCTTGATCGGCCTTCAGCCGAGGCAATGGTGTGAACGACTCCATCTTTCCTGAAAGATTGGCTATGAATCGCCTGATGAAGTTGATCTTGCTGATCAGAGATTGTAGTTGCTTCTTGTCATTCGGAGGTTGTATTGCCTTGATAGCATTAATGCTCCTTGGTGTAACCTCGATCCCTCTCTCATGAACAAGAAACCCTAAAAATTGCCCAGCCGACACGCTGAACGCGCACTTCAGTGGATTCATCTTCAGGCCATATTTTCTTGTCCGCTCCAAAACCTGTCTAAGATTGGCTATATGGTTTTCTATTTCCCTGGATTTGACAACAACATCATCAATGTAAATTTCAACCAGAGAGCTGATCATGTCATGAAAAATGTAATTCATGGCACTTTGATAAGTTGCTCCAGCATTCTTCAAGCCAAATGTCATGACGACCCACTCATACAAGCCGATTGCTCCTGGGCATCTGAAAGTAGTCTTGTGAATGTCTATGTCTTCTTCAGCCAAAAAAATTTGATTGTAACCTGCATTACCATCCATGAAACTTATTATCTTGTGGCCGGAAGCAGCATCCACTAGTAAATCGACTATGGGCATTGGGTACTCGTCCTTAGGGGTAGCCTTGTTTATGTCCCTGAAATCGATACACACCCTATGTTTGCCGTTATTTTTCATTACTGGAACAATATTCGAGACCCACTCGGCATATCGGCAGGGCCGAATGAATCCAGCGTCATATAGCCGAGTGATTTCGGCTTTGATTGCATCATACATATCGGCCTTAAACCTCCTAGGAGATTGTTTGAACGACCGATAACTCGGCTTGATAGGCAGCCGATGCACAACAATTGATGGGCTAAGACTAGGGTCAAAATACTCCCAAGCAAAACAATCTTTATATTCCTTTAATAAATCAATAAGCTGGGATCTACAACGAGAAGACAAATTTTTACTAATATATGTCGGCCTAGGCCTATCTCCAGAGCCTATATCTATTTCTTCTAGCTCGTCGGCCAACATAAATCCTTGCCCAAGCTTGCCATCGTCGTCGTCTGCGGTGTCCTTGCGGTAGACGCTCGAGCCCTCCATGACGCCCTCAAAGTAATAATCGGGGCTTTTCGTCTCCAATAGGCTGTATGGCAAAATCAGACACCTTTGGAAAATCAGCTTGCCAAACTTTGTCGGACAGATAGTCAATACCGTCGATTTCCCAAAGTGGCAAATCAGCGTTAGCAACGCTCACTGACCTGTCGGTTGGCACGATTTCAATTTTGTCGCCTTGCCATTGGATCAGACTTTGATGCATTGTGGAAGGAACGCAGCAGTTTGCATGAATCCAGTCCCTCCCTAGTAGCAGGCTATAAGATCCCTTTCCGTCGATGACAAAGAATGTTGTGGGCACGGTTTTACTGCCGACGGTTAGCTCGACGTTAAGCACACCCTTGGCCTTCGATGGATTGCCACCGAAGTCTTTGAGCACCATGTTCGTCTTGATTAGATCTTCGGCTCCATTGCCCAGCTTATGAAAAGTGGCATAGGGCATGAGATTGACTGCTGCCAATTCATCGACTAGCATCTTTGACATCGGCTTCCCGTTAACAAATCCTTTCACGTACGGTGGTTTGAGGCGCCGATTGTCATTTCCCTCTGGTTTTTCAAAACCGGCTTACTCCGGGGAAAATGCTAGTTTCGCAAAGGCGTCTTCGACATTATCTGCATTGGCCTCAGCAGCACCGAATTCGGCTGGCAATATGAAAACCATATTGACCTATGCAGAAGCCTTTCCTTTTCCTTTAGCCGCCCTCCTAGCTTGGTCGGCTGTGCTCTCGTCGTCCGGGTTTGCATCGGCTGAGGCGTTTTTCTTCTCTAGCCTCCACTGTTTTCTGCCCTGCCGATGGCGCTGATGCTGAATCAATTGTCAGACCTCTTCTTCCTGCCCTTCGCTTTTCAACCTTTGAATTCTTCTTTTTTGCGTCTTGGTGAACAGGTCGGAATGACACCATTGGGGTTAGCCGATTGCTCGTCATCAGCTGCTTCTTCATTGTATTCTTCATTATTGTCTTTGTTGTCACGCACAGAAATTTAGACCCGAATTTTCAAAGCTATATGTGTATTAAAATCCCTGTCCAGGACCAGCCAGGGTACACATACGATAATTGTTGATATTACAGTTCCACGTCTTAGAAACAATACAAAAAGATTACAAAAGAGCAGTGAAAAAAGGAAAAGGGCCTAAGCCTAAGCTTGACGCTGGCCACGTGGCTTCGACCACTCCACAGGCAGCTTCCAGAGTGTAGGACAAGCCTACTCCACATCGTCTTCTTCTTCAGCTTCTGGCTCGGGTTCTGGTGAAGGGGCAAGGATGAGTACTTCCACGTACTTAGAGAGTCACACCGGAAGAGGAGAGGAATGAATGCAGGGGAAATGGGGGTTTGGCTAGGGTTTGCTTTTGCGCAAACAGCAGGTTTTTTTTCAAACAATACAGATTTTTGAACACAGACAAAACAACAGTAATTTTAGTAATTAAGGCATTTTGAATTCAACACTATCCAACGTTATTCCCACATTGGGAAAGGCCCAAACCATCGACCTATACTAGTCATGTTCCAAAACTTAGGGTGTAAAAGTGTGAGACTAATCACGGAGAGCTCGGTCGATCGCCCCATTACCGCGGGCACAACTATTCAAATAGATTTACTCTAATAAGAGGTGTACAACTGTACCCACAAGACACAGCCCCACAACACGGTCTCCTGTGCGCCGGAATACCACCGCGGTACCCTCAAAAGGGAACTGTGATAGGACCTTTCGTATAACTCCCCACTAACCAAGCGAACCCCACCAAGGTTTCGCCCTCACTCCCGGACCCTGGGAGTGGGCAGCCCCTCGAGTGCCTCGGTGAATCCGGCAGCCCAGCAACCCTTACACTGGGGCCGACTGAAACTCCATCCCGCTCACCCTTGCCGATGGGTTCGTCAGCTAGGAGAGGCTACACTACGGGACCTACCTTACCCATTTCGGCTTGTGGTTTGCACGGTCATTCTCCCGAGGGGTCCCGTGAACCGGTCCTTAATTGCTATGGGCGCCGCTAACCAAAACCATAGCGCCCACAGCCCACCATTTGTCATATTTTAGTTATTAGTCCGGTTCACCTAAAACTAATTATTAATCCTCCAAACGAAGTCAGGAGAGATAAATTAAGTGAGAATGACCCATTTAGTGAGCTAGTGAATCTAAGCCAGGCTAAGCATAACCTAGTCCTGAATCTACTCATATTATTTACCCAGGTTTGATCAAAGGATTTGGGGTGTCAAACCAAAGGCATAAACTAAGCATGAGGTGTACTATTTCCCATAAAATGACAATATAAAATATATGCAATTTCATAGAATAAAACAGGTGTTTTAGAAAAATGGGAGCAATATGATCAATAATGTGGTATGACTTGCCTTGCTCTTCGGCTTGGGGAACTTCAGCGACGACTTCAAAGTAAACCGGGACGGAGGGACTACGAGATCTACACGGTAAACAAGCACTTCAACAAAACAGGCTAAAAAGCTACTAAAACAGGGAACAAAACAATTTTTAATGGACTCTTGGCATTTTTATGAATTTAATGAAATTTGAATGGACTAAAACGGAGGTCGGATTGAGAAGATATGATTTTTAGAAGTTTTCTGGGTTTTTTTACTAAAATAGAAAATCCTTAATTGATTTTTGTGCAATAAATCCCGGAATTGCGTCAGCGCTAGGGTTGACGTCAGCGATGGCGTCATTGGCCGCGGGAGCACCGGTCCATGGTGGACCGGGTCCATGGGCCGAGAGAGAGCGGTGCACCACGTGGCGCACACGTGGTGCCGACGCAGCGTGAAGGGTTACGCGGAAGCTACGCTAGCCGAAAACAAAAATTTTCTACCGCGCAAACCAGGAACACTTGGAAGTAAGGGCGGATAGATCGTTACCGATTGGAGTGTGCAGCGGAAACAGCCAATCAGGGCTATCCAATCCGGAACAGTGTAGCCGATTCTCGCAAGCCGACAGCCGATACCCGGGGACAGCCGATTCGCCAATCAGCCGATTCGCAGATGCCGTAGCCGATCCGAGTCGTCCGACCGTGTTCTCGAGCCTCGCTCCGATGCGCCCGACCGCAGCCGATCCGAAGCCGATCAACAGCGCGCAACGTAGCAGCGCCTCTACCGGTATCCACACGTCTGGGGACAAAACGCCGTACACCCAAGTGCTAGCACGCGATGCAAGGCGAGGGTTTGGCTCGAAAGTGGGGAGGGTTTCCGTGGAGATTGATTTCGGCGACTTCTGTTGCACGTGATGCAATTGACGTGCCGCAGCTCTCCACCCCTCCCTCCTTTATATAGAGTTGGCCGGCGGGACTAGTGGACGATCGGGACTCTATTTGGAATCGGATCCTATCCGAATCTCACGAGTTGGCTGCCCATACGTCGTAAGCCCATAGGACTCTATCCGATCGGATCCCTATCCGATCGAGCCGTATCCGAGTCCAACTCGAATGCCTGTTCTTATCCCCTTAAGCGTGCGACCCTGTAGGTTTAGGTATACTCGGTTTCGGCTATAGTCTAACTTAGCCGACCGTCGGCTCGAGTCCAACTCAGCCGAGCACATCACTGACGCGCCTAGCAGCACATATTGACACTATAGTATACAAGAATATAATATCGGCTCGAACCTGTAATGTGTACACAAATCCCTTTGCCTCACGATACCGGTTAAGCTATAGGCAAGATGTGTGCCATCCCTTCAATAGCTTAACCATTCACTCGAACCGTATTGGATTATCGTCCGTTGATTGACTCCTCAATCAACTTAGCATGGCCATGCATTTCCATAATCCATTACCTCGAGGGGCCCGAGATATCTCTCCAAAGGAGGGGCAAATTCCATCTTGATAACTAACATCCCACTACATGTTTCATAGCAAACCCGAAAACTACCTTTATAACTATCCGATTACGGAATAGCGTTTGGTAGTCCCAAAGTAGGCTACTACACATGTTTGAATCCATGGTGATCTCGGGTCTAAGGACTTTGTACCAACACTACCCGAGACCAACTAATGGCACATTAATTCTGTAGTGTCTCATGGTGGGTCTATCCAACAATGTGTTCTCCAACACATATGTCCATGTTTATTGATTTGGTATCTTCATACCCATGATCTATGAGACATGATCATCAATCAATAAACATGCCAATCTTAGAATCATATTTGTTCCAACAATATGACATATGATCGAGGATCGTTTAGAAATAGATTCATACATAAAGAGTCTCATAAATAAGTCACGTACTTATTGATCAATACAAGATGTCTATTTCATGGAACCGAATAACACTTTATTCATAAATACATAAACATTGACGTGATATCCAACATCTCCATGTTGCCTCTAGGGCATATCACTAACAATCTCCCACTTGCACTAGAGTCAATCATGTAAGTATCTAATACCCATTGCTCTTGTGTGCGCCTCATGCTTCGGCGAGGGAGAGGTTTTGTCGGCGGATCGGCTATGTTGAGATCCGTGTGCACTTTGCATATCTTGACATCACCTCTGTCCACAATCTCGCGGATGAGATGATATCGTCAAAGTATGTGTTTGGACTTCGATGTGACCTCGGCTCCTTGGCTTGCGCAATGGCTCCACTATTGTCACAATAGAGAGACATTGGACCGATCGTACTAGTCATCACACCAAGCTCGAAACGAATTTCTTGATCCAAACAGCCTCCTTTGTAGCTTCCGAAGCAGCAATGTACTCGGCCTCCGTTGTAGAATCGGCAACGTGTATCCGCTTGGAACTCTTCCAGTGGACTGCGCCTCCGTTCAGGGCGAACACGAACCCAGTTGCGATCTATAATCATCCTTGTCTGTTTGGAAGCTAGCATCGGTGTAACCACTTACAACGAGCTCTTCTTCACCTCCATAGACTAGGAACATATCCTTAGTTCTTCTCAAGTACTTAAGGATATTCTTTACGGCAGATCCAGTGGACCTTCACTGGATCGGGTATCTGCTCGTAGCACTCAAAGCGTACGAGACATGCAGGCGTGTACAAAGCATGGCATACATGATGGATCCAATTGCCGAAGCATATGGAACCATACCCATCTTATTTCGCTCATCATGTGTCCGAGGACACGATTCTTGCTAAGATTAATGCCATGTGACATGGGCAAGAAACCTTTCTTGGAATCATGCATGTTGAACCTTTTCAACACCTTGTCAATGTATGTACTTTGGCTTAATCCAATTAGCCTCTTGGATCTATCTCTATAGATCCGAATGCTAATATATATGCTTGCCTCCCTAAGTCTTTCATGGAAAAACTATTTTTCAATGAAGACTTGACGGATTCAAGCATAGCGATATCATTTCCAATCGTAATATGTCATCCACATATAAGATTAGAAATACAATTGCGCTCCCACGACATTTTTGTAAACAGAGGCCTCTTCTTCATTTTTTATGAAACCAAACCCTTTGATTACTTCATCAAAACGAATATTCCAACTCCCGGATGCTTGCTTCAATCCATAAATGGATTTCGTAGCTTGCATATCTTTCAGTGATTCTGGATCGACAAAACCCCGAGGTTGTATCATGTATACATCCTCGCTTAGGTTTCCATTTAGGAAAGCCGTTTTGACATCCATCGCCATATCTCATAATCGAAATATGCAGCAATCGCTAGGATAATCCGAATAGATTTAAGCATTGCGACGGGCGAGAAGGTTTCATCATAATCAACTCCTTGAATCTGTTTAAAACCTTTCGCCACCAATCGCGCCTTATAGATGTGAACATTTCCATCCATATCGGCCTTTTCTTAAAAACCCATTTACACTCAATGGTTTTGACACCATCGTGGATCAACCAAGTTCCAAACTTGATTGTCCTACATGGATTCTATTCGGATTTCATGGCTCCAAGCCACTTGTTGGAATCGGGTCCCACCATCGCTTCCTCTTAGGTCTTAGGTTCATCGTTGTCCAACAACAATATATCACGTTGTTCCGCACTGTACTCGGGCGCACGACGTGATCTTTCGACCTCCGTGGGGCTGGTGTATCTACAACCGGTGGCGCAACACTTTGTTCCTCTGTTGTGGTTACGTGGTCGCGAAACTTTTAGGTGTTTCTTGAACTTCTTCAAGATGCACCCTGCTCCCACTAACCCTTCTTGAAAGAAACTCTTTCTCCAAGAAGACACCATGTCGGGCGACAAACACTTTGCCTTGTTCCCGATTATAAAAGTAATATCCCTTAGTTTCCTTAGGATATCCCACAAAGAAGCACTTGTCGATTTGGGTGTGAGCTTGTCGGATTGTAAACGTTTTACATAAGCCTCACATCCCCAAATTTTGAGAAAAGACAAACTAGGGGTTGCCCTGTCCATATCTCATATGGTGTCTTTTCAACCGACTTAGATGGAACTCTATTTAGTGTGAGCGCAGTGTTTCAAGAGCATATCCCCGAAGGATAACGGAAGATCACTTTGGCTCATCATCGACCACACCATGTCCAACAAGGTGCAATTTCTCCGTTCGGACACTCCGTTCCATTGTGGAGTTCTGGCGGAGTCAAGCGTGGAACAATTCCACAATCTTTCGAGATGATTACCAAACTCTTGGCTCAAGTATTCCCCTCCACAATCGATCGTAGAAACTTGATTGTTTTTCCTAAATGATTATGTACTTCATTCGGAATTCTTTGAACTTTTCAAAGGATTCGGACTTATGCCTCATTAAGTAGATATAGCCATATCTACTAAAGTCATCGTAAAGGTAATGAAGTGCGATAACCACCTCTCGGCCGTTGAGCTCATTGGTCCACATACATCGGTATGTACGAGTGCCAACAAGTAACTTGTTCTCTCACCGTGCCCCGTGAAAGGTGCCTTTGTCATCTTACCAAGTAAACAAGACTCACATGTCTCAAATAATTCAAAATCAAAAGAGTGAAGCAATCCATCCTTATGGAGCTTCTCCATGCATTTCTTATTTATATGGCCTAAGCGACAATGCCGAAAAACGTGGGGTTTATATCATTAGAGAGTTGCCTTTCGTATTAATGTTATAGATGGGAGACGCTTCAAGATTCAAAACGTATAATCCATTCACCAATGGAGCATGAAAATAGAACATATCTCTGAGATATATTGAACAACCATTGTCCATTGATCTAAAATCATATCCTTCCGCTTGCAAACATGAAGCGAAAATAACGTTTTGACATAGTGTTGGAACACAATAACAATTATTCAATTCCAAAACTAATCCCGAAGGTAGATGAAGTGGTACGTGCCGACAAGAAGCGTAGCAACGCTTGCTCCATTGCCGACGCGCAGTTCACCTCGCCCCTTCTCAATCCTCTACTTCTTCTCATTCCGCAACGATTTGCAAAATATGAGCTACGATCCGGTATCAAATACCCAAGAGTCGGTAGGTGAAGTAGCAAGATTAATGTCTATAACATTAATACCTGAAGCGAAGTCGTACTTTGCTTTTTTTGAGATCCTCCATGTACTTCTTGCAGTTCCTTTTCCAATGGCATGTCTCCTTGCAATAGAAGCAAACGACATCGATGCCACCGACCCTTCTTGCCCTTCTTTGCATTGGAGGCACTCGCGATCTCATCGGGAGTTAACTTCCTCTTGGTGCAAAGTTTCTTGACAGTGGTTTGCGCTTTGCCTTCGCATCATCATCACATGATGACCGTTTTTCTGGATACTCTCCTCATTGTCTTTAGCATCCCATGCAATTCAGCCAAGGTTCTATCCATATTGTTCATGTGATAGTTTAATATGAATGGCTCGAAGCTCGGAGGGAGCGGCGGAGAATCACATCGGTAGCCAACTCTTGGCTAAGGGGAAAACCTAGTTTTCCGGACTCTCGATATAGCCAATCATCCTTATCACATGCGGTGACGGGATTCCCTCAACAAGCTCACGCAAACAAGGACTTTGAGGTGTTGAACCTCTCGGCCCGAGCTTGGTTCTCAAACATGTCATGCGGTCCCTGAATAATAGTGTGAGCATCGCTTGCTCTCATATTGCTTTTGAAGCTCGGGGGACATTGTAGCAAGCATGAGACAGCTTATATCTAGGGCATCATTAGTGTGCTTCTCGTAAGCTCTCCGTGCGTTGCGGTGGCTTTATTTGGCAAATCCTCGGGATAGGGTACTTCAAGAACGTACTCCTTACGCTCTTGCTTGAGAACAATTCTCAAGTTGCGATACCAATCCATAAAGTTTGTTCCATTTAATTTTTCCTTTTCGAGAATAGATCGCAAATTAAAGGTACGGGTGTAGTATTAGCCGCCATTTATTCTACAACGAAAAAAGGCAAAGTTTAGCACAATGTTTATGCTATGTCTATTGTTAAACAATTTAACATTAGACTCCCATTACGTATTTTCCACCTTCCCTCTAGGTTACGTATTGGGTCAAGATCCACATGTTAATTAATTTTCTAGTGAGCTTTGGCATCACTGCTAGAAAATTAGTAACATCGGTAAGCAACACCTTGCTAATCACATCTCTATGTGACTCTTGTTGTTGGTGTGGCATCTCCATGCCCCGGCGCCAACCTATGCCCCAAGGCCCAAAACTGTTTTGATAGCCTTGTTATGTAAACCAAATGCTCCTGCATGTATATGTTTGACATATGCCCCCTCGTGTTATGATAGAGAATGGCACTCTGCTTTGGGACCCACCATTGATGAGCATAACGGTGACGGGTGCAACATTTGGAAGGGCATCATTACTACTTAATTTTGCGAGGATGCTATCCTATCAAACAAACATATCACATATGAAAGCAAGAAGAATAGCATATAGTGAAATAGTATGGCCCCCTTCACATGGTGATCTCCATCTCCATGCCGGTGTCGAGATCTCCATCTTCATCACCGTTCTTTCGAGTGCCGAATGCTTGATTTCTTCAAACTAAGCTACTACTATAGAAGCTCTAATTGAAGATTACATCGACTCGCAGGTCGTGAAAGAATATTACAAGCATTGCACATATGAAAGAATATTACGGGGATTGCACATATGAAAGAATATTACATGCATCACATGCATCTCATACATCTCATACATACAATAGGGCCATACCATCTCAAAGCATTCTCTGCAAAAACAAGTTAGGCGTAGAAACGTTTTCTACTTATCGCAGAGCTACGGCATCGAGACGGCCTATAAGGGGGTACGCACACGGCGGTGCCGACGCAGCGTGAAGGGTTACGCGGAAGCTACGCTAGCCGAAAACAAAAATTTTCTACCGCGCAAACCAGGAACACTTGCAAGTAAGGGCCGATAGATCGTTACCGATTGGAGTGTGCAGCGGAAACGACCAATTAGGGCTATACGATCCGGAACAGTGTAGCCGATTCTCGCAAGCCGACACCATACCCGGGGACGCCGATTCGCCAATCAGCCGATTCGCGAGATGCCGTAGCCGATCCGAGTCGTCCGACCGTGTTCTCGCGCCTCGCTCCGATGCTCCCGACCACGGCCGATCCGGCCGATCAACGGCGCGCAACGTAGCGGCGCCTCTACCGGTATCCACACGTCCGGGGACAAAACACCGTACACCCGTGTGCTAGCACGCGATGCAAGGCTAGGGTTTGGCTCGAAAGTGGGGAGGGTTTCCGTGGAGATTGATCTCGGCGACTTACGTTGCACGCGATGCAATTGAATCTCGGGACTAGTGGCCGATTAGGACTCTATTTTGAATCGGATCCTATCCGAATCTCACGAGTTGGCTGCCCATACGTCGTAAGCCCATAGGACTCTATCCGATCGAGCCGTATCCGAGTCCAACTCGAATGCCTGTTCTTATCCCCTTAAGCGTGCGACCACTGTAGGTTCGGGTATACTCGGTTTCGGCTATAGTCTAACTTAGCCGACCGTCGGCTCGAGTCTAACTCAGCGAGCACATCAGACGGCGCCTAGCAGGCACATATTGACACCATAGTATACAAGAATATAATATCGGCTCGAACCTGTAATGTGTACACAAATCCCTTTGCCTCACGATACCGGTTAAGCTATAGGCAAGATGTGTGCCATCCCTTCAATAGCTTAACCATTCACTCGAACCGTATTGGATTATCGTCGGTTGATTGACTCCTCAATCAACTTAGCATGGCCATGCATTTCCATAATCCATTACCTCGAGGGCCCAGAGATATCTCTCCAAAGGAGGGGCAAATTCCATCTTGATCACTCACATCCCACTCCATGTTTCATAGCAAACCCGAAAACTACCTTTATAACTACCCGATTACGGAATAGCGTTTGGTAGTCCCAAAGTATGCTACTACACATGTTGGAATCCATGGTGATCTTAGGTCTAAGGACTTTGTACCAACACTACCGAGACCAACTAATGGCACATTAATTCCGTAGTGTCTCATGGTGGGTCTATCCAACAATGTGTTCTCCAACACATATGTCAATGTTTATTGATTTGGTATCTTCATACCCATGATCTATGAGACATGATCATCAATCAATAAACATGCCGATCTTAGAATCATATTTGTTCCAACAATATGACATATGATCGAGGATCGTTTAGAAATAGATTCATACATAAAGAGTCTCATAAATAAGTCACGTACTTATTGATCAATACAAGATGTCTATTTCATAGAACTGAATAACACTTTATTCATAAATACATAAACATTGACGTGATATCCAACACCTCCACGCGGGCAAGCGGGGTTGACGGCCCCGATCTGCCAAGGCAGATAGGACGGCCGGGAGAGGGGCGCGGGCGGCGTGGTCGGCCGACGATGGCGCACGGCGGTTGGAGACCGGCCGGTGCCATTTGAGCGGCGGCGTGGGGCGGCGGAATGCTGCGCTCACGCGCGGGCAGAGCCGTGTGCACTCGGGACCGGTTGCGCGCGATCGGCGAGAGAGGAAAAGGGAGGGCGCTCACGCGAGTCGCCGAAGGTGAGGAGGCAGCGGCGATGGCGGCGGGAGACGGCGAAGCACTCGGGAAGGGATGGCCGAAGTGGCGCGGGCACCGACGACGACGAGGGAGGAGTCGGCGGAGCTCGGGACACCTCAGAGCAGCAGGAAAACACGGCCGAAGCTCAGCGACGAGGTCCGAAGTGAAGGCGCACGATGCGGGGGCAAAGGAGTGCGGGAGAACCTTGGGTGAGAGCGTGGGGAGCTCGGGGAGGGTGCGAGGAGGCTTAAATATGTCGCGGGGAGGGCGTCGGCGGCCGGATAGGGGCGGAATTACTCGTCGGAGTGAATGGGGAGAGAGAAATGGGGAATTGATGGCCGGCGATCAATTCCGGCCATAAAGGCGCGCGGGAGAGGCGGCGAGGCTTTTAAACGTATGCGGACGCGGAGGAGTAAAGCGGCGAGATCCGGTCGTGCGGGAGGCGGTCGGGAGATCCGCGCGGAGAGGGCCGCGGAAATGGCGCGGGCGGCGGAGGAATGGGACGACGGCGACAGGTGGGCCCCACATCGGTGTCCGGGTAGAGGGAGGCAAACTGGACTTATACGCGGCGCAAGAGGCGCGGCCGTGGCTTTTCGGCCGGCCGCGAAGGAGAGAGGCGCGCGGGCGGGATCGGCTGGGCCGATCGGGCGCGCGCGCGGAGAGGATGAGCCGTCGGCTCGGGCGGCGGCCCATGGCCAAAAGAGCGGGAAACGAACGGGATGAGAGAGAAAAGAAATTCCCGGGATTTATTTATTCTGATTTTAATTTTAAATGGTTAAAAATTATTTCTTGTGCTCTTAAAATTCCACTAAAAATCCTGTTAGTGTATTTTGACATGTAGAATTTAAGAAAAATCCTACCATGCCATTTCCATTTAGCATTTGGCTTTTAAAATTATTTATTCTCTCCAGCTTAATTCCAACAATTTTCTTTTACGATTTTTCTTTTGGATTTTTAAAAGGGGAAAACACCTCAGGGTGTTACAAACCTACCCCTCTTAAACGGAATCTCGACCGTGAGATTCGGAGGTACTGGCGAACAAATAGGGATGAGCGGCCTTTAGCTCATCTTCCCTCTCCCAGGTTGCTTCTTCTTCAGAGTGATGAGTCCATTGAACTCGGTAGAATCTGATAACCTTGTTCCGGGTCCTCCGTTCACTGGTTTCGAGTATCCATGCTGGTTTCTCTACGTAGGTCAGATCTTCCTGGATTTCGATCCGATCTTGACTGCCTTGTTCTTTTGGAACTCTCAAACACTTCTTGAGTTGGGAGACGTGGAAAACGTCGTGGATCCCCGCCATGGTGGGTGGCAGTTCGTGTTGGTATTCCACTTCACCTCGTCGCTCTTGTATCCGATATGGTCCCACATAGCGTGGTGCCAATTTGCCTTTGGTTTGGAATCGGTGCACTCCCCGAAGTGGGGTGACACGAAGATATACATAGTCTCCAACTTTGAAAACTAGCTCTCGTGGCGGTTGTCCGCATAACTCTTTTGACGAGACTGTGCAACTTTCAGCCTTTCTCTTATGACTCGACTTTCTCTTCGGCATCACTTAACACTTCAGTCCCGAAAGTGACGTTCGCGGTCGATCCCGAAAAGCGAGGTTTGACACTTTCATCCATAAAGTGCTTCGAAAGGTGCCATTTGTAAACTGGCCTAGTAATTGTTGTTATAAGAGAACTCGCATAGGGCGAGGCTCTTATCCCAAGCTCCTCCGAATTTCGAGCACAAGCTCACGCATATCTTCCAAAACCTGGTTTACACGTTCCGTCGACCATCGGTTTGCGGGTGATAGGCCGTGCTAAAATTCAACCGGGTGCCAAGTTCCTCTTGTAGTTTTTGCCAAAACTTGGAGGTGAACCGCTACCACGATCGAGATACTATCTTCGTGGTACACCATGAAGACACACAATCCTTGCAAGGTAAAATTCTGCTAACCTTCGCCCGTATAGGTGGTAAGCACTTGGGATAAAATGAGCCACCTTAGTGAGGCGGTCGATTATAACCCGGATAGAATCGTGTCCGATGATGTCAGGGTAAACCGGTGATGAAATCCATCCCGATTTCCTCCCACTTCCATTCTGGGATTTGAAGTGGTCTGTAATAATCCGCGAGGCCTCGGGTATTACGCCTTTACTGCGGCATACATCGCATAGTGCCACAAACTCGCTATTTCTCTTTTCATGCTAACCCACCGAACTTCTCCTTAAGATCCGGTACATTTTGGTACTTCCGGATGGATAGAATACGACTCGATGTGCTTCGATAAGGATTAACTTTTTCAATTCCTTATCTTCTAGCACACATATCCTTGCCCATCCATATGGTTCCATGCTCGTCTTCCGTGAAGTCACGAGCTTTTCCCACTCTCATATTCTTCTTAAGCTCGCTATGTCTGGATCCGAGGCTTGAGCTATGCGAATTTGATCTAAGAGTGTGGGTTGGGCCTCAAGAGTGGCCACAAATCCGGGTTCAACAATTCCCGCTTTTAGGCGCTCTAGATCTTGTAGTAACTGTTCACATCTCCCTTCTATGTGAATAGAGTTGCAGTAACTCTTTCGGCTCAGGGCATTAGCTACCACGTTAGCTTTGCCGGGATGGTAGTGTATACTAAGATCATAATCCTTGATCAACTCCAACCATCATCGCTGACGGAGGTTCAAATCCGGTTGGGTGAAAATGTATTTCAGGCTCTTATAATCCGTATATATTTCACAGTGATTACCGACGAGGTAATGTCGCCATATTTTCGAGCATGAACTACTGCTGCTAGTTTCAAGTCATGTGTTGGGTAATTAGACTCATGAGGTCTCAACGGCGGGAAGCATACGCGACCACCTTTCCATCTTGCATCAACACACAGCCTAACCCTTGGTGAGATGCGTCGCAATAGACATGGAAATCCTTGCTTTGATCTGGCAAGATCAATACGGGTGCGGACACCAGTTTTCTCTTGAATGTTTCAAAACTCTGGTTGCGCTCAGCAGTCCATATAAACTTTTCATCCTTCTTTAACAACTGCGTCAAAGGCTTGGCAATTCGGAGAAGTTTTCGATGAACCAAGACGGTAATAGCCCGCAAGTCCTAGAAAACTTCGACTTGGGTGACAGTTTTAGGTGGAGTCTATTTGGTTACGACTTCTACATTGGAAGGGTCCACAGCGACTCCTTGGGCATTCACGATATGGCCGAGGAATTGCACTTCCTTCAACCAGAAAGCACATTTGGAAACTTAGCATAGAGCTGGTGGTCTCTTAACTTTTCAAGTACCAATCGGAGATGGTGCTCATGTTCCTCTTCCGACTGTGAATAGATCAGGATGTCGTCGATGAATACTACGACGAACTTGTCTAGGAATTCCATGAACACATTATTCATCAAATTCATGAAAAAGGCTGGGGCATTTGTAAGTCCGAAGGACATGACCGTGCACTCGTACAGACCATACCGAGTGATGAAGGCGGTCTTGGGAATTTCTTATTCTCGAATTCTTAGCTGGTGATAGCCTGACCGCAGGTCTATCTTTGAGAACACCTTTGCTCCTTTTAATTGATCGAACAGGTCGTCAATCCTAGGAAGAGGACATTTATTCTTAATAGTGACCTCGTTTAGTGCGCGATAATCGACGCACATCCTTTTGGTCTTATCCTTTTTCTCCACAAAAATGACTGGCGCACCCCAGGGCGATGTACTGGGGCGGATATAACCTTTCTGTAACTATTCATCTACTTGTTTCTTGACCTCTGCCAACTCATTGGCTCCCATCCTATAGGGCCTCTTATGGATCGGAACAGTGCCAGGGACTAGGTCAATCCGAAACTCTATTTCTCTTTTAGGTGGCATTGTGGTTAGATCTTCTGGGAAGACTTCCGGGTACTCACAAACCATAGGAATATTTTCTAACTTCGCCTGATCCTTTCCTTTCTCTTCGGGCTTCTCCTTAGCCGAGATCTGATTCAGGCTTGCCACTACCCTCAGTGGTTTAGGGGAGCGGTAAATCACTTTCTTCCCTTTGTCATTGGTCAAGGAGATCGTGCGGCTTGCACAATCGATTAGACCTTTATGACAGGTCAACCAGTCCATCCCAAGGATGACATCCAAGCCTTTTGATTCTAGAAGGATAAGATTGGCTAGAAAGGGGAAACCTTGGATTTTTATTGCCACTGAAGGGCAAAAGTGGGTAGTGTTCAAATGGTTCCCGGGAGTTTGGACCCGCATGGGTATCTTAAGTTTTAATACCGTCAACCCATGTTTTCCCACAAATGCTTTTGATATGAAAGAATGTGTTGCACCCGAATCAAACAGGGATCGATGCATTAAAGGAGTTCACGGGGAACATACGGTATGACATCCGGTGCGTCCGTGCCTCCTCTGCTAAAGCATGATTCACTCTTGCTTGGTTGAACCTGGGCGCGCGTTTTGGTCTTGGACACTTGTCTGCGAAATGTCCAGGTTCCCCACAGTTGAAATAGTTACCCGGCTTGAATCCCGAGTCCTTCTTTGGTGGCATTGTCTTGGACTGCGGTGGCGGCTGCGTTGTTGGCTGACGAGGGGCTGGATTCCGCTGCGCGGGTGTCCGGGACGGCTTCCGTTGGATTGGAAATTCCCGGGATGATACGGGCGATGTTGACGAACGATCATAGTGGTAGGTTAACTCTGACCACCCGGAGTGAAAACGCAGCCGCTGGGGATTCCCTTTCTGAGGTTGTGGCCTAAACTGGGTAGCCTTCCGTTTTCTGAGCATTTTATTGCGTTGGTCTTCTTGACGGATGGCTTTGTCGACCAACTTCTCGAAGTCGGCGTATTCACCGGAGATGAGTTTGTCTATTAACTCATCGTCCAGCCCAGCCAAGAACTTTTCTTGACGCTCGGCATCAGTACGTACGTCCTCTGGAGCATATCGAGCTAAGCGATTAAACTCGTGCAGATACTAGGTGACGGTTCGCGTGCCTTGCTCCAAGGATCTGAACTCCCTCTTTTTCTGAGCTACTATCCCTCGGGGATGTGAGCCTTCCGGAATTGGTGGCAAAACTCGCCCAAGTAATGCGGGTGCGTCCGCCCGACGGGTGACCAAGAAGTTGTCCCACCGGGCTAAGGCGGGACCTTGGAGTTGGTGGGTGGCGAAAGACACCCTCTCTGAGTGCGTGCCTTGGAGAAGGTCCAACTTCTTTTCTATGGCCATGATCCGAGTCATTAGCCTCCATGGAGTTGGTGGTGCTGGAGAAGGTTGGGGGTCGGACTCGAAGGAATTCTGACAGTTTGTTTTGTGGGGGAGGTGGTGGTGCGAAATGGTCGTGCTTGATCTTTGGTTCTGCTCTTTGAACTGTTGCATCATTTGCAACTGCATTTGTTGATCTTCTTGCATTGCATGCTGCATCATTGCAGCCATCAGCTAGATCTGGTTGGCTAGGACTTGTGCCAAAGTGATGTTCTCACGTGGAGGAGGTAGGTTGTTGGCATTAGCACGGGTGTTGTTCTCAGCTGACTTAGTATTGTTGCTGCCATTCCTGGTGTTCACCATTTGAAGAAGCGGAACAAACAAGGCGGGGAGAAGGAATAAAACAGATTGGACAGAGAAGTTGATCTTTATTACTTGTTTTGATCTGTTCTTCACTTAAAACACTTAAACACACGCAACATCCTTAATTGGACAACCCATACCCACACTTGATACAGGTTGACCACTACCCCCACACAACACTCCTAACACACAGCAACTAAGCAAACAAAAAGACTAGGAAAACGGGAAACTAAGGGTGGCGACACACTAAGGGTCGGAACGGCTTCCGCGGTCGGAGGATCGAAACTACTCCCAAGGGAGTTCCCATCTTCCTTTTCCTTCGAGCGGCTTCGGGAGCTTGCTAACTCTTCTTTACGTCAGGGGCTCTTGGAGGCGCTGCTCTGCCCTTCTGTTGTCGGACACCGAGATCCATCCTCCTCCTCCGCTTGGGGCGGGGACCGAGCAAGAGCGGGATCGCACGGGGCGGGAGGCTGGGAAGGTGGTGGTGCGGGAGGTGGAACCACAGGCGCCGCTGCATCCGCTTCGAGCCTTGGTGTTCTTCCGCGGCGTGATCCTTATCCGAAGGATGTTGGGAGGTGGAAGCCCCTTGGGGCGATCTCTCTCTTGAGTCGATCCACCTCATCCTTCAAACTCTTGATCCTTAAGATCTTCGGTCATTCGAGCCTTTGCCGCCATATGGAGATCTCGCATGCATCTTATCCAGCCCTTCGATCACCGTCCTCATGTGGGAGAAAGTGGTGTCGTTCTCCCCTTCAGCAGATTGGAAGGTGTTGATTGCTGATGAAGTTCCATGCCGAGGATGGTACCGGTAGGCAGAGTGGCGGAGATGGTAGTCATGCATCTCCCTCATCCGAACCAGCATTAGATAAGCCGCCTCTTGGCGAGGCATGCTCATCTGTTCCTCCCGACGCCAATGACCACCATCTTCGGGATGTTGGTGCCGATGAACCCGTGCACCTCCAAGCGGACTTGGTGAGGCAACTCACTTGCCGAATGGTGAGACGATAGTGTGCTCAGGTGCATCAGGGTAGCCCACTTGCCAAGGCCATCCTTGCCGCTCCGCGATGAAACCCTTCAATCCACGACCGTTGTGGGTGACTGGACGGCCTGCAATCTAGAGAAGACAAGGTAGGGGATCAATGCATGCTCAAACCCAAGTTAGACAAACGATAAAGGACTCAAGTAAAGTAAACGAGAAAAAGAGGGTTTTGAGAAACATTTTTATGAGGCTAAGTAAAACTTCTAAGGACATCCCCTAGATGATCTTTGAAAAATATAAGCTTAGTTATAATATAAAATTGGCGACCATTCCCTCCTATCTCGACTTAAGACTTTGACCCCTTAGAAAATCCTAACTTGGCGGCTGAACAAGAGATCAAATGATTTTTTTCAAGTTTTAACTCTAAAATCCTATCACTTAGACTTGACCGAGTTTTCTGTTAGTGATATGCCCTAGAGGCAACATGGAGATGATGGATATCATGGTCAATGTTTATGTATTTATGAATAAAGTGTTATTCAGTTCCATGAAATAGACATCTTGTATTGATCAATAAGTACGTGACTTATTTATGAGACTCTATATGTATGAATCTATTTCTAAATGATCCCTGATCATATATCATATTATTGGAACTAATATGACTCTAAGATCGGCATGTTTATTGATTGATGATCATGTCTCATAGATCATGGGTATGGAGATACCAAATCAATAAACATGGACAAATGTGTTAGAGAACACATTGTTAGATAGACCCACTATGAGACACTACAGGAATTAATGTGCCATTAGTTGGTCTCAGGTAGTGTTGGTACAAAGTCCTTAGACCTGAGATCACCATGGATTCCAACATGTGTAGTAGCCTACTTTGGGACTACCAAACGCTATTCCGTGCGGGTAGTTATAAAGGTAGTTTTCGGGTTTGCTATGAAACATGGAGTGGGATGTGAGTGATCAATATGGAATTTGCCCCTCCTTTGGAGAGATATCTCTGGGCCCCTCGAGGTAATGGATTATGGAAATGCATGGCCATGCTAAGTTGATTGAGGAGTCAATCAATAGACAAATAATCCAATACGGTTCGAGTGAATGGTTAAGCTATTGAAGGGATGACACATATCTTGCCTATAGCTTAATTGGTATCGTGAGGCAAAGGGATCTGTGTACACATTACAGGTTCGAGCCGATATTATATTCTTGTATACTATGGTGTCAATATGTGTTGCTAGGCGTCGTTATTAAGGTCGGGCGAGTTGGACTCGAGCCGACGATCGGCTAAGTTAGACTATAGCCAAAACCAAGTATATCTGAACCTACGGGGTCGCACGCTTAAGGGGATAAGAACAGGCATTCGAGTTGGACTCGGATACGGCTCGATCGGATAGGGATCCGATTGGATAGAGTCCTATGGTCTTACGACGTATGGGCGGCCAACTCTATGAGATTCGGATGAGATCCGATTCAAAATAGAGTCCTGATCGGCCACTAGTCCCGTCGGCCAACTCTATATAAAGGGGTGAGGGGTGGAGAGCTGAGGTACGTCAATTGAATCGCATTGCGCCGAAATCAATCGATCACACGCGGCTTTAGAAGTCGGCGAGATCAATCTCCACGGAAACCCTCCCCACTTTCGAGCCAAACCCTAGCCCTGCATCGCATGCTAGCACACGGGTGTTCGGCGTTCTTTCCCCGGACGTGTGGATACCGATAGAGGCGTTGCTACGTTGCACGCTGTTGATCGGCTACGAATCGGCCTGTCGAAGCAAGGTGGCTGCAGGCGGTCGGCGAGCGAGAACGCGGTCGGACTGACTCGGGTCGAGGCTGCGACATCGCGAATCGGTGATTAGTGAATCGGTTGTCCCCGGGAATTGGCTATCATCGGCAAGCACAGTTCCAGATCGGATAGTCCTGATTGGCTATTTCCGCTGCATACTCCAATCAGTAACGATCTATCGGCCCTTACTTGCAAGTGTTCTTGGTTTGCGCGGTAGAAAAGTTTTTGTTTTCGGCTAGCGTAGCCTCCGCGTAACCCTTCATTTTCAAAATGTTTTGAGAGAGACTTAAAATTTTTCCCAATCCCAAGGAAACAAGACCCATTTTCCTGAAACTATTTTCAAAAGCCGGGGCTTATGCATATGAAAAGATTCGGGGGCTCCTAGGGTTTTTCCGTTTGGCTTTTCCTACGGTGCGGAAATTGGCTCGATACCAACTTGTCACGCCCGAAATTCAGACCCGAATTTCGAAGCTATATGTGTATTTAAATCCCGTCCGGGACCAGCCGGGGTACACATACGACAATTGTTGATATTACGGTTCCACGTCTTAGAAACAATACAAAAAGATTACAAAGGAGCAAGAAAAAGGAAAAGGGCCTAAGCCTAAGCTTGACGCGGCCACGCGGCCGACCACTCCACGGCGGCTTCCGAGTGTAGGACAAGCCTACTCCACATCGTCTTCTTCTTCAGCTTCTGGCTCGGGTTCGGTGAAGAGGCAAGGATGAGTACTTCCACGTACTCGGTGAGTCACACCGGAAGAGGAGAGGAATGAATGCGGGGAGAAAAGGGTTTGGCTAGGGTTTGCTTTTGCGCAAACAACGGGGGTTTTTTCAAACAATACGATTTTTGAACACGAGACAAAACAACATAATTTGAGTAATTAAGGCATTTTGAATCCAACACTTGTCCAATGTTATTCCCACGTTGGGACAGGCCCGACCATCCACCATTACTAGTCATGTTCCAAAACTTAGGGTGTAAAAGTGTGAGACTAATCACGGAGAGCTCGGTCGATCGCCCCATTACTGCGGGCACGACTATTCGAATAGATTTACTCGATCGAGGTGTACAACTATACCCACAAGACACGGCCCCACAACACGAGTCTCCCGTGCGCAATGCCACCGTGGTATCCTGGAAAGGGAACCGTGATAGGACCTTCGTAGAACCCCCACTAACCAAGCGAACCCCACCAAGGTTTCGCCCCACTCTCGGACCACGGGAGTGGGCAGCCCCCGAGTGCCTCGGTGAATCCGCGCCCGCCAACCCTTACACCGGGCCGGCGAAACTCCATCCCGCTCACCCTTGCCGATGGGTTCGTCGGCTAGGAGAGGCTACACTACGGGACCTACCTTACCCATTTCGGCTTGTGGTTTGCACGGTCATTCTCCCGAGGGGTCCCGTGAACCGGTCCTTAATTGCTATGGGTGCCGCTAACCAAAACCATAGCACCCACACCCACCTTTTGTCATATTTTAGTTATTAGTCCGGTTCACCTAAAACTAATTATTAATCCTCGAACGAGAGTCCGGAGAGATAAATTAAGTGAGAATGACCCATTTAGTGAGCTAGCGAATCTAAGCCGGAGCTAAGCATAACCTACTCCGAATCTACTCATATTATTTACCCAGGTTTGATCAAAGGATTTGGGGTGTCAAACCTAAGGCATAAAGTAAGCATAAGGTGTCTTGTTTCCAATAAAATGACAATATAAAATACATGCAATTTCATAGAATAAAACAGGTGTTTTAGCAAAATGGGAGCAATATGATCAATAATATGGTACGACTTGCCTTGCTCTTCGGCTTGGGAACTTCGCGACGACTTGAAAGTAAACCGGGACGGAGGGACTACCGGATCTACACGGCAAACAAGCACTTCAACAAAACAGGCTAAAAAGCTACTAAAATAGGGAACAAAACCATTTTTAATGGATTCTTGGCATTTTTATGAATTTAATGAAATTTGAATGGACTAAAACGGAGGTCGGATTGAAAAGATATGATTTTTATAAGTTTTTGGGTTTTTTACTAAAACAGAAAATCCTTAATCGATTTATTGCGCAATAAATCCTGGAATTGCGTCGGTGTAACATCCCGAAAATCAAAGGAATGGAATTCGGAACGTAAAATTGGAACTCACAAAAACTTTTTGGAATCATTGCTTCTTATCGTGTTCTTCGATCTTAATTGCCGTTCAGCGGTATAAGATTTTTCTCTAGAATTACTTTGAGGTAAAATGGGATAAAACCCTAAGCTTTGCAATCCCAGTAGGTGAAAACAATTTCAAGATATACTTGTGCGTACCACGAAAAGAGCATATAGATATATATAATTTGGTGCATTACAAAAAGGATATATTAATGTTTAAACCCTAATTGATAAGGGAAATATAATGAATGATTGGAATTGGATGGCAAAAATATTTATGAAAAAGGAGAAATGAAATTAGAAATTTATCTCTAATCAAAATCCTATTTTCTTGAAATTCGAGAAGAAACAAAATAAATATGAAAAATATATTTTGAAAAGTAGGAAGAAGTGTAAAATATAATTTTAGGGATTGTTTTGAGAATACAAAAATTTATTTGGGATTTTTAGGAATAAAGGAAATAGAAATGGGGAAATAGGTTTTTAATTCGGGAAAAATAGGAAAGGGCACTATTCATTGATCGCGGGTGTTCGACCGGTTCCACCACCCCGTTCGCGCCGCGCGCGCCCGCCGTACCGAGATCTCGCGCGTGCACGTTCCCAACGTCATCGGCTCCGGTCACGCACGGGAATCGCCGTACGGTCGCGCCATACCGATTGCTCCCAAAGTCGCCGCCGTACACGCTAGCCATGCCGCCCACGTTAGCGCCGCGCATGCACGGTCCGCGCCACGCCGTCCTTGCCACGGCGCTGCACTCCCGCCCACGCGCCTGCCCCCACCGCGCTCGCCGTCGCGCGCGTTGGCTGCGTGCCGCACGCGCCGCGACGTGCGCGCGCTCGTCGCCTACCACCGCACTAGGTCGCCCAAACCATCTCACCGTCGACCGCCTATAAATCGGCCTCCCGGACCCAGTGACCACATAGCAAATCTTCCCAGTGCTCACTCGTGCTTTTCCCCGATTTTTCCCCAAAAGTTAGCCATCGCATTGCTTGAATTTTGGGAGGAATCGAGCTCGGCGGAAGAACCCTAACTTGACCGCCGTGCAACACTTCGAAATTCGTCACCCTCGGCCGATTTCTTCCCGAATTGAAGGTACCATCATTATCCCCGTGCTCTAAGTGTTATTTCCCCTAAGCTTCCCGAGCCAAATGGTCGCCGGAAAATCGCCGGCGACGAGCCCCCTCGAATTCCCTGTCTTGGCCGCCGCCACCCCGCCGTCGCCGCGGCACGCTGCAGCGCCCTCCCGGCCGAACCAACCCCCTTTAGCATCCCTAGGGCTCACCGATGCTCGTAGACCCCTTACTTTGGCCGAACCTCGCCGGAGTTTGCTGCCGACGAGCGCCACCGCCGCCGAACCACCTCGCCGTCGCCGCCCTCTTCGCGCTCCCGGTCTCGGCCGAGTGGAGAAATGGAACCCCGTGGTCCCAAGATGGTGAAAAGCCCCTCTTTTCCCTAGCTCCGGCCCTCCTCACCGTCGGCGCCCCCTCCCTCGCCGTCGGCCGCCGGTGGAAGCGAGCAAAGGAAGAAGGGGAAGAAACAGAGGAAAATGGGAAAAAGAAAAAGAAAAAAAAAAAGAAAAGAAGGAAAAGAAAAATAGTAAAGGAATAGGGGTAAAGGTAAAAATTATTTTGGAAATATTTTAGGATAAAATAAGGTTTTTGAAATATTATTATTTAGGAATAAGTATAATATTCTTTTCCCTTCCAAAAAGAAATACTTTGTGAAAATGATTTATAGATTAAATTTTTCCTTTTTATGAATTCAAATATTGTCCAACCTTTAAATTGTTATCGAAGTTCACATGAGACCTTTTTAAATATTGGTTAAGCACGGATGACATTATCCTGTCGTTAGAATTTCAAAAACCCTAATAAATATAATTGCAACATTAAAGATCAATTATTGAAGATATAAAAATTAGAAACCTAATTATTCTAGGATATCTTCAAATTTAAGTGCAAAATACATATTAATTACAAGATGGTTCGCTCGGTTTAAGCTGAACTCCTTTTCGTTGATTCAACTTTTAAGATTTCGAAGTTTGAGGTTGTGTTTGGAATCCGCTTTCCACGATCATTTTGAGAACTCTTTCTTTTTCGTTGATGTTGTTGAATTCTAATTGGATTCAACCCTTCTTTTCGCACGTACGGATAGCGTCCGAAGAGGTGAACACGACTACGCGGAAGATCCCACTCAATCAGCGTGCGAGCAAGGCAAGTCTTCACACCCTTTGAACATATCGAACCCAATTGCGAAATGATGTTATTTTAAACTCTAAACATGCATGCTTTACAGAGTTACCTATACTTGTTATGCCATACCTTGCTATTGATTACCTTTAGAATTACTCCTTGTAACTCGCGATGTGATACAAACAACCGAAGAATAACTTCGGTAACCTAGCCATGCTATACTTAGATTTATGCATACTCATGACTTTATGAAAAAGCTTTGTGCTTGGGCAACTACCTTAGGGAAGGTAGTTGAGATACGGCATGTGGAGACATGAGCGCCACATGGCCATGAGAATGACGAACTAAGTTTGATGAAAATTGAAAGTACTATACAAATGTTTTAGGCTGGGGGTGGATGATTTGGGTGGATTCCGGAAAAGGCAAGTGCCGACCACTGGTCAGTTAAGGACCGAGCCATGAGATAGCCGGGAAACGAGCCAGTACAACCGTACTTCTCGAATGGGTATAGACCTAGGCGACTAGATAGCCGAGCGGAGCGGTATCCTTGCATAGATGGTTCTCTATGATGTGGCTTATGTGATAAGAATGGGGCTGCGGCCTTTGTTGTGAATGGTGGAATTGAATCGATATTAATTAAAGTTAAAGATTGAGAAGTTTTCTCTTACCCGGGTGCGCGAACTCCTCTCACTGCTAGAAAAGGACGGCTAGAGTGCATGAGGGCTTAAGTTCATGGAGCGGAGTGCGCCAAAGTGAGGTTATCGAAAGGTTTTGCCGTGACCGTCTCATATAAAGGGATGTAGGCTCATTCAATGGGCGATCGCGGAGTACGGGTAAAGTGTACATCCACTGCGGTGTGAATGAATCAATCTATTCGAATAGCCGTGCTCGCGGATATTGAGCATCGTGACAAGACTTTCACTTGGCTAGACTTTGAACCTAAAAATGCTTGGGATGGGCTGCATGATGATTTCATTAGCGGTGGATCAACTTCTCGGGATGCGAGAAGGGGTAGACTCCCGAGAAAATCATAACGAAACGGAGGCGGGAAGCCATCCTTGGAATCACGATGGATGGTAGACGAACCGTCACCGGATTAATGAACTGTGAAATTAAAACTTGTTTTGGCTAGTTGATAGGCTGTGAAAAGAATAGTGAAAATTGGCTTTATGCAAAAGAACCCCACCATTCTCTGAATAACCCTATCATATGCATCAATTCGTGTTGGCTTGCTGAGTACGGTTGGTACTCACCCTTGCTATACGCACAAACCTCCAGTGATGGAATTGAAGAACCGAAGACCCATACGCGTATCACCGGGAGGAAGAAGGAATTGATGGCGCATATTAGACCTTAGCTCCGGTCGTTGCTGTGGCAATTGACAAGCCGCCTCTTTCGCGCCTTATCTAAATTCTGTTTTTATGTTGTATTCGGACCATAAGGTCTTGTGGGATGAACAATGCCTTCGGGCCTATTAATGTAATAATGGTAATGTAAGACTATTCGTGCATGTGCACTTGATTATCCAAGATCTTGTATTCGTGGGTACCAACTACTCGATCCAGGAAATGGTACTATGAACACGAAAGATTCCCGCCTCAAAATCGGGGTCCACGAGCCGGTATCGAGCCATGCGACCGTAGGCTAAGACCAAATGGCGCCCTACCCCTAACTAGTTGGCTAAAGGAAAATATCCCTACAATAGGATCAGTTTTAAACTATTATTTCCGAAAATGCAAATATACCTTTTCTACATCTGTATTTCTTTTTTTTACCAAATGATTATGATAGCTCTCTCCCGCTAACCCTAAGTTGCTTACAAAAGCGAGATGTCAAACCACGACGGAACACGGAAGTCACTATCCCGCGAGACGAGGGGTTTGTGGTACAACTTCGGTCCCTACTATGGTGTTTGAGGTACCGGAACCACCCACCTATCACACCAAGAGGCATGGCTCGAAGAGTATCCAGCACGGGGCGGCCGTATCCATAGAAGCCTGCATGGGAAGTGAGACATCCTTCGCTTCCACACTCGCTACCACCGGGACCTAGCGAAGCGGCTATTCGGGATGCGGCTCGCGAGGCCTTCCTTCGCCTTAATGCGATACACCGTGCCGAACTCACGGTGACGAGTTCGTGCATCATCCTTATCGTGAAGAGGGCAACCCGATGCACTGCTGTGGAGGCTACCCCTGCTGCTACAACCCGATGGTCACGCGTCATCACGTTGGGCGAGACGGCGAGACGACATTACGAGGAGGCCACGCTCGAGATCAACGACCAGCGATCACGCCTCAATGATCGGTCACGACCACCAAGGCGTGGAGACCAGATAAACATCTTGCAGAACTCAGCAGGCCAATGGTGCCCAGTATGAGCAACTCTCGGACCGCTATATGGCCCGTGGGGAAGCTCGGTAGAGCTGGAAGAGCAGCTCGGGAAGAGCAAGCGGCAAATCAACCGGTGGAGGAGCATTGCGTACTCGTCTGTCTATCTTGCAGTACTTCCACCGAGCTGTACCATCACCTCCGCCCCTGTGCCCGACCACTATTACCTTATGACTCCAGCATGCTTAGATACTTTTCAAGCTATGATGGAGCAAGCTTTATGTTGAGCACGAGCACACCGCGTACTGTAGACCCCACTTCTTGCCACATCCATGGGACCCACCCCGAGCTCCGTACCGGTACCATCCGAGCCGGGATCGGGAGAGGGTAACCCCATCCAGATCTACATCGACACGGAGTCGAGGCGAGCCCATGGAGATCAAATGGGAGTCTAGCGACACCGACTCAATGGAGGAGGAAGCTCCCCTCGTCGCGACTCACACGGGAGGCCCCTCACCCGCGGACCGCTCGCAAGAGTACGCGGCCACCGAGTCGGAAGATTCGGCGTGACTCCGAGGCCACCACCTCCGAGCCATGGGGACTTCGGTTTGCTTCAGCGCGGACCACCCACTTCCGGCGCTGGCTCTTGCGGATGGTTGGATGACTAGGCGGGAAGGACCTTCCCGGCTCGGCGGCACGAACCACTCCCTATTTTCCCCTTAATTAGTTGATGTAGTTGGACGATATAATTATTGTTGCTATCTGGCATGAAGGCTGTGTGTGTACAGTCCGTGTACCCTTTATGTAATATGATGAACTGAGCATCGCTTTGCGGTGTCTTAATTCGTAAGCTTATTATTATTTCACCCTGTCCGTTGATTGAAGATCATTCAAAAGAACTTGAAGAAAAATCCCCTGGAAACTATACCTAAACTAGTCCGATCTCTTAATTCATCTACCTTCTTCGGATGGCACATCGCCGCAGAGCCGCGGCAACCAACGAGAACCCGCGGAACCCAACCCCTCCACCCGGCGGAGGTCATGGCTTTGCGGACCCAGCTACTCCAAGCGATTGCTAATAATCAAGGAGGTCGAGGAGGATCGAGTGCAGGAGAATTCATGAGAGCTAAGCCACCCACTTTTCCACGGCCGAAGAGCCTATGGATGCTTGAAGATTGGCTAAGAGTGATAGAGAAGAAGCTAACCCTCGTCGGAATCCGAGAAGGCGATAGAGTTGTCTTCGCTACTAACCACTGGAGGGCCCCGCAAGTGACGGTGGGACACCTACAAGGAAACACGAGCTGAAGACGCCGGCGAACCAACATGGGAGGAATTCACGCTGCGTTAGTGAGAATTTCGTGCCAGTGCGGTTATGAGGATGAAGAAAACGAGTTCCGCGAGCTGCGTCAAGGGAACACCTCGGTACAAGAATATTTGAACAAGTTCACCCGGCTTGCCCGTTACGCCACCGGTGACACAGCGGACGAAGAAGAGAAGATAGACAAGTTCATTGAGGGACTAAATGACGGCGAGGGACCAATGATCGGGCGGGATCACACCGGTTTCCAAAGCCTCATCAACAAGGTCGTCCGACTTGAGCATGACCAAAAGGTGGTAGACAATAACCGCAAGAGGAGGCTCGCTATGGCTCGCCCATTTCGGGAACGCCACAACGCCCCAAGGGAGCCACCCCGTCGGATGGAAGCCAAATGTTCGGCAACCGGACGTTCTCCCGCTTTCGACCATGTCAACGAGTCGGCTACACCTCGGCTTCGTACACCCACACCAACCCTAGCCGCTCAGGGAAGAAAGAATGTGAGTGCTTCAATTGCGGAGAATTCGGGCACTACTCCAATAGCTGCCCAAAACCACGCAACGCCCCATGCGCACCGGCGCCAATGCAACGCCCGTCAGGAACCCCCACCCCTGCGCGGGGCGAGAGTGCATTCGGGACCCCGCTAACCAACGAGGCCGCCACCGGGTTTCGACGTGGCCGGGTGAATCATGTGCGGGTGAAGAAGCTCGGGAGGACCGGAGCGTATTGATGGGTATGTTCTCTATCAACTCGCACCGTTAAAGTTTTATTCGATTACTGGAGCCTCACATTCATTCATATCTTCTCGAGTAAGCAAACAACACCACCTACACCAAGTAGCACTTAGAAGACCTATCTTTGGTACACTAACCGGGAGACATAACCGTACCCCATGCCTGCATTAATGTGCCCATACGGATTAGAGACGTGGTGTTTCTCTCAAACCTTATGGTGCTATCACCCCAAACCATAGATGTCATACTCGGAATGGATTGGTTGACCAAAAATAATGGAATTATAGATGCAGTCGAAGGGAAGTCACGGTATCCACCCCATGGGGATCACCGATGAGCATAACTATGGATCAAAACCCAAAGCTATGTGATCAAGCTGCGGGAGTTTTCACCATGCTACCCCTAGGCGGAATGCCGGTAGTACAAGAGTACCGGATGTGTTTCGAGGAATTACCAATGCCCCGGATCGCGACGTAGAGTTTATCATCGATCTAATGCACAGTATCTTGCCCCCATATCCAAGAGGCCTTATCGAATGCCGGCCAACGAGTTAGAGGAACTCAAGAAGCAAATAAGGGAACTACAAGAGAAGGGATTTACGCCCCGGCTCTTCTCCTGGGAGCCCGGTACTCTTCGTCAAAAGAAGGATGGGAGTATGAGAATGTGTGTGGACTACCGATCGCTGAATGAAGTAACTATCAAGAACAAGTACCCGCTACCTCGAATCGATGACCTATTCGATCAACTTAAAGGTGCGCAGGTGTTCTCAAAGATTGATCTACGGTCGGGATATCATCGGTTGAAGATTAGAGCCGAGATATTCCTAAGACGGCGTTCTCTACACGTTACGGCTTATATGAGTTCACGGTGATGTCCTTTGGATTGACCAATGCCCTGCATACTTTATGAACTGATGAACAAGGTATTCATGGAATACTGGACAAATTCGTAGTGGTATTCATCGACGATATACTTATCTACTCCAAGAACGATGAGGAACACGCGGAGCATCTACGACTTGTCTTGGAAAAGCTACGAGAGCACCAGCTGTATGCAAAGTTCAGCAAATGCGAGTTCGGCTCAAGGAAGTCACTTTTCTTGGCCACGTGGTTTCAGCCGGAGGAGTAGCGGTAGACCCCGCCAAGGTCGAAGCCGTTATGGAATGGAAGGCACCCAAGTCGTGACGGAAGTTCGGAGTTTCTTGGGCTTGGCCGGTTATTACCGACGGTTTATCGAAGGGTTTTCCACTGTAGCCCGACCTATGACTCAACTTCGAAGAAGGAAAAGAAGTTTGAATGGAACGAGAAGTGTCAAAATGCTTTCGACCAACCGAAAGAAAAGTTAACCACTGCCCCAATCTTAACCTTGCGACAACCGGAAGGATTTCGTGATGTCTTGTGATGCATCCCGGCAAGGATAAGGAGGAGTATTAATGCAGGATGGGAAGGTCGTAGCCTATGCCTCGCGACGATTCACGACCCCATGAGGAGAATTATCCCACACACGACCGGAATTAGCCGCGGTCGTTCACGCATTGAAGATGGAGACACTATCGATCGGAAACCACCGTGATGTGTATACCGATCACAAGAGCCTAAAATATTTCTTTACTCAGCTGATCTCAACCTACGACGAGGGCGATGGTTGGAGTTGATCAAGGATTACGATCTAGGAATCCATTATCATCCCGCAAGGCAAATGTAGTGGCCGATGCGGCGAGCCGCAAAGCCCAGTGCAACCACATGGGATTGAAAGGTATGGCTAATGAGCTCCAAGAAGAAATGGCTCGACTTAATCACTTGATTCCTCACGGAGAAGTACACTCACTTGGAAATCCAACCCCTTCCGAGGACTCAAATAGAAGAAGCCCAAAAAGGAATGAGGAAACCCGGAAATCAAGGAACGCATGGCGCGGACGCGCTAAGGAGTTTTCAATAGACGACGGGGAATCTGTGGTACAAGAAACGAATCGTGTGCACGAACGAGGCGGTTTGAGAGGATTGATCTTAAAAGAAGCCCACGAGTCGGCATATTCGTTACATCCAAGCACGAAAATGTACCGGGATTTGAAAGGAGAATACGGGTGGCCCAATATGAAGAGAGATGTAGCCGAATACGTAGCCGTGTGCGATGTGTGCCAAAGGGTGAAAGCGAGCATCAACGGCCGGTGGCTTGCTGACCACTCAAGATTCCCGAAAGGAAATGGGACGAGATAGGCATGGATTTCATAGTGGGACTACCCAAAACTACGGCGGTTACGATTCCATTTGGGTAGTAGTAGATCGGCTCACCAAGGCTGCGATTTATTCCCGTGAAAACTAACTACAACGGTGCCAAGCTAGCGAGAACTATATATGAGTAGGATTGTATGTCTCCACGGTGTACCAAAGAGGATTATATCGGATCGTGGTACCCAATTCACATCTCATTTTTGGAGCAAAGTCCACGAGGCACTCGGAAGTCATCTCGCTTTCGCACGCTTATCACCCACGAGGCCAGACGGGCGGGCGAAAGGACAAATCAAGTACTAGAAGATATGCCGAGAGCCTGTGCATTGGATTTCACCAAGGATTGGGAGAAATGCTTGCCGTACGCCGAGTTCTCTTACAACAATAGCTATCAAGCGATCGAAGATGTCGCCAAACGAAGCTTTATTTGGTCGCGGATGTCGAACCCCATTGATGTGGTCGAGACCGGTGAACGAACCGTATTCGGGCTGACATAATCAAGGAGGCTGAGGAAAAGGTTCGCGATCCGGACCGACTACAAGCTGCTCAATCACGACAAAAGAGCTACGCGGACACCCGTCGAAGAGAATTGGAATTTAAAGAAGGTGACTACGTGTATCTAAAAGTCTCACCACTACGGGAACTCGGAGATTCAAAGTCAAAGGAAACTCGCACCACGATACGTGGGCCCATTCTTGATAAGCGCTAGGAGGGAGAGGTGGCTTACCAATTGGAACTGCCGAGAACCTCTCCGATGTCCACCCAATTCCACGTGTCGCGGTGAAGAAATGTTTGCGGGTACCGGAAGAGCAAGCCCGTTAGAAACCATCCATGTCCACAGTGATCTTACCTACCGGAGCATCCAATCAAGATACTAGACGAGGCGAAAAAGAAGACGCGAACCAAGTCATGGCGCATGTACAAAGTACAATGGAGCAATCACACGAAGAAGAAGCTACGGGAGAGCGAAGAGTTTCGAGGACAGAATACCCACACCTATTCGGCAAGTAAGAAATCTCGGGGACGAGATTTATTGTTAGGGGGTAGGTTTGTAACATCCTGAAAATCAAAGGAATGGAATTCGGAACGTAAAAATCGAAACTCACAAAAACTTTTTGGAATCATTGCTTCTTATCGTGTTCTTCGATCTTAATTGCCGTTCCGCGGTATAAGATTTTCCTCTAGAATTACTTTGAGGTAAAATGGGATAAAACCTAAGCTTTGCAATCCCAGTAGGTGAAAACAATTTCAAGATATACTTGTGCGTACCCGAAAAGAGCATATAGATATATATAATTTGGTGCATTACAAAAGGATATATTAATGTTTAAACCCTAATTGATAAGGGAAATATAATGAATGATTGGAATTGGATGGCAAAAATATTTTTGAAAAAGGAGAAATGAAATTAGAAATTTATCTCTAATCAAAATCCTATTTTCTTGAAATTCAAAGAAGAAACAAAATAAATATGAAAAATATATTTTGAAAAGTAGGAAGAAGTGTAAAATATAATTTTAGGGATTGTTTTGAGAATACAAAAATTTATTTGGGATTTTTAGGAATAAAGGAAATAGAAATGGGGAAATAGGTTTTTAATTCGGGAAAAATAGGAAAGGGCACTATTCATTGATCGGCGGGTGTTCGACCGGTTCCACCACCCCGTTCGCAGCCGCCGCGCACGCCCGCCGTACCGAGAGATCTCGCGCGTGCACGTTCCCAACGTCATCGGCTCCGGTCACGCACGGGAATCGCCGATACGGTCGCGCCATACCGATTGCTCCCAAAGTCGCCGCCGTACACGCTAGCCATGCCGCCGCGTTAGCGCGCGCATGCACGATCCGCGCCACGCCGTCCTTGCCACAGCGCTGCACTCCCGCCCACGTGCACTGCCCCCACCGCGCTCGCCGTACGCGCGCGTTGGCTGCGGTTGTCGCACGTCGCCGCGGCGTGCGCGCGCTCGTCGGCCTACCGCCGCACTAGGTCGCCCGAACCATCTCACCGTCGACCGCCTATAAATCGGCCTCCCAGACCAGCTGACCACATAGCAAATCTTCCCCGGTGCTCACTCGTGCTTTTCCCCGATTTTCCCCAAAAGTTAGCCATCGCATTGCTTGAATTCGGGAGGAATCGGAGCTCGGCGGAAGAACCCTAACTCGACCGCCCGTGCAACACTTCGAAATCGTCACCCTCGGCGATTTCTTCCCGAATTGAAGGTACCATCATTATCCCCGTGCTCTAAGTGTTATTTCCCTAAGCTTCCCAAGCCAAATGGTCGCCGGAAAATCGCCGCGGCGAGCCCCATCGAATTCCCTGTCTCGGCCGCCGCCACCCCGCCGTCGCCGGCCACGCTGCAGCGCCTCCCGGCCGAACCAACCCCCCTTTAGCATCCCTAGGGCTCACGATGCTCGTAGACCCCTTACTTTGGCCGAACCTCGCCGGAGTTTGCTGCGACGAGCGCCACCGCCACCGAACCACCTGCTGTCGCCGGCCCTCTTCGCCGCTCCCGGTCTCGCCGAGTGGAGAAATGGAACCCCGTGGTCCCAAGATGGTGAAAAGCCCCTCTTTTCCCTAGCTCCGGCCCTCCCTCACCGTCGGCGCCCTCCCTCGCCGTCGGCCGCCAGGTGGAAGCGAGCAAAGGAAGAAGGGAAGAAACAGAGGAAAATGGGAAAAAGAAAAAGAAAAGAAAAAAAAAGAAAAGAAGGAAAAGAAAAATAGTAAAGGAATAGGGGTAAAGGTAAAAATTATTTTGGAAATATTTTAGGATAAAATAAGGTTTTTGAAATATTATTATTTAGGAATAAGTATAATATTCTTTTCCTTCCAAAAAGAAATACTTTGTGAAAATGATTTATAGATTAAATTTTTCCTTTTTATGAATTCAAATATTGTCCAACCTTTAAATTGTTATCGAAGTTCACATGAGACCTTTTTAAATATTGGTTAAGCACGGATGACATTATCTGTCGTTAGAATTTCAAAAACCCTAATAAATATAATTGCAACATTAAAGATCAATTATTGGAGATAAAAATTAGAAACCTAATTATTCTAGGATATCTTCAAATTTAAGTGCAAAATACATATTAATTATAAGATGGTTCGCTCGGTTTAACTGAACTCCTTTTCGTTGATTCAACTTTTAAGATTTCAAGTTTGAGGTTGTGTTTGGAATCCGCTTTCCGTGATCATTTTGAGATCTCTTTCTTTTTTGTTGATGTTGTTGAATTCTAATTGGATTCAACCCTTCTTTTCGCACGTACGGATAGCGTCAGAAGAGGTGAACACGACTACGCGGAAGATCCCACTCAATCGGCGTGCGAGCAAGGCAAGTCTTCACACCCTTTGAACATATCGAACCCAATTGCGAAATGATGTTATTTTAAACTCTAAACATGCATGCTTTACGAGTTACCTATACTTGTTATGCCATACCTTGCTATTGATTACCTTTAGAATTACTCCTTGTAACTCGCGATGTGATACAAACAACCGCGAGAATAACTTGACGCTTAGCCATGCTATACTTAGATTTATGCATACTCATGACTTTATGAAAAAGCTTTGTGCTTGGGCAACTACCTTAGGGAAGGTAGTTGAGATACGGCATGTGGAGACATGAGCGCCACATGGCCATGAGAATGACGAACTAAGTTTGATGAAAATTGAAAGTATTATACAAATGTTTTAGGCTGGGGCGTGGATGATTTGGGTGGATTCCGGAAAAGGCAAGTGCCGACCACAGTCGATTAAGGACCGAGCCATGAGATAGCGGAAACGAGCAAGTACAACCGTACTTCTCGAATGGGTATAGACCTAGGCGACTAGATAGCCGAGCGGAGCGGTATCCTTGCATAGATGGTTCTCTATGATGTGGCTTATGTGATAAGAATGGGGCTGCGGCCTTTGTTGTGAATGGTGGAATTGAATCGATATTAATTAAAGTTAAAGATTGAGAAGTTTTCTCTTACCCGGTGCGCAACTCCTCTCACTTGCTAGAAAAGGACGGCTAGAGTGCATGAGGGCTTAAGTTCATGGAGCGGGTGCGCCAAAGTGAGGTTATCGAAAGGTTTTGCTTGTGACCGTCTCATATAAAGGGATGTAGGCTCATTCAATGGGCGTCGCGGAGTACGAGTAAAGTGTACATCCATGCGGTGTGAATGAATCAATCTATTCGAATAGCCGTGCTCGCGGATATTGAGCATCGTGACAAGACTTTCACTTGGCTAGACTTTGAACCTAAAAATGCTGGGATGGGCTGCATGATGATTTCATTAGCTGGTGGATCAACTTCTCGGGATGCGAGAAGGGGTAGACTCCCGAGAAAATCATAACGAAACGGAGGCGGGAAGCCATCCTTGGAATCACGATGGATGGTAGACGAACCGTCACCGGATTAATGAAGCGTGAAATTAAAACTTGTTTTGGCTAGTTGATAGGCTGTGAAAAGAATAGTGAAAATTGGCTTTATGCAAAAGAACCCCAGCCATTCAATGAATAACCCTATCATATGCATCAATTCTGTGTTGGCTTGCTGAGTACGGTTGGTACTCACCCTTGCTATACGCACAAACCTCCAGTGATGGAATTGAAGAACCGAGAAGACCCATACGCGTATCACCGGGAGGAAGAAGGAATTGATGGCGCATATTAGACCTTAGCTCCGGTCGTTGCACATGGCAATTGACAAGCAGCCTCTCTTTCCATTGCCTTATCTAAATTCTGTTTTTATGTTGTATTCGGACCATAAGGTCTTGTGGGATGAACAATGCCTTCGGGCCTATTAATGTAATAATGGTAATGTAAGACTATTCGTGCATGTGCACTTGATTATCGATCTTGTATTCGTGGGTACCAACTACTCGATCCAGGGAAATGGTACTATGAACACGAAAGATTCCCGCCTCAAAACCGGGGGTCCACAGTCAGCGCTAGGCCTGACGACAGCGATGGTGTCATTGGCCGCGGGAGCACCGGTCCACGGTGGACCGGGTCCACGGGCTGAGAGAGAGCGGTGCACCACGTGGCGCACATGTGGTGCCGGCGTGGTGGCCACGCGGCGTGCCACGCGAGATCGGACGGCGGGAGAGGGCGCGGTCGGCCGGCGATGGCGCACGGTGGCGGAGACCGGCCAGCGCCATTTGGGCGGTAGCGTGGGGCGGCGGAATGCTGCGGCTCACGCGCAGGCGGAGCCGTGTGCACTCGGGACCGGTTGCGCGCAGTCGGCCGAGAGAGGAAAAAGGGAGGGGCGCTCACCACGGGTCGCCGGAGGTGAGGGACACGATGGCGACGGCGGCGAGGGAGATGGCAGAAGCACTCGGGGAGGGGTGGCCGTGTTAGTGTTATGCCCTAGAGGCAACATGGAGATGTTGGATATCACGTCAATGTTTATGTATAAATGAATAAAGTGTTATTCAGTTCCATGAAATAGACATCTTGTATTGATCAATAAGTACGTGACTTATTTATGAGACTCGATATGTATGAATCTATTTCTAAACGATCCCTGATCATATGTCATATTGTTGGAACAAATATGATTCTAAGATCGGCATGTTTATTGATTGATGATCATGTCTCATAGATCATGGGTATGGAGATACCAAATCAATAAACATGGACATATGTGTTAGAGAACACATTGTTGGATAGACCCACCATGAGACACTACGGGAATTAATGTGCCATTAGTTGGTCTCGGTAGTGTTGGTACAAAGTCCTTAGACTGATATCACCATGGATTCCAACATGTGTAGTAGCCTACTTTGGGACTACCAAACGCTATTCCGTGCTGGATAGTTATAAAGGTAGTTTTCGGGTTTGCTATGAAACATGGAGTGGGATGTGAGTGATCAAGATGGAATTTGCCCCTCCTTTGGAGAGATATCTCGGGCCCCTCGAGGTAATGGATTATGGAAATGCATGGCCATGCTAAGTTGATTGAGGAGTCAATCAACGGACGGATAATCCAATACGGTTCGAGTGAATGGTTAAGCTATTGAAGGGATGGCACACATCTTGCCTATAGCTTAAGCGGTATCGTGAGCAAAGGGATTTGTGTACACATTACGGTTCAGAGCCGATATTATATTCATGTAAACTATGGTGTCAATATGTGCTTGCTAGGCGCCGCTATTGACAGGTCGGCTGAGTTGGACTCGAGCCGACGATCGGCTAAGTTAGACTATAGCCGAAACCGAGTATACCTGAACCTACGGGGTCGCACGCTTAAGGGGATAGAATAGATATTCGAGTTGCACTCGGATACGGCTCGATCGGATAGGGATCCGATCGGATAGAGTCCTATGGGCTTACGACGTATGGGCGGCCAACTCTATGAGATACGGATGAGATCCGATTCAAAATAGAGTCCTAATCGGCCACTAGTCCCAGTCGGCCAACTCTATATAAAGGAGGGAGGGGTGGAGAGCTGAATAGACATCAATTGCATCGCGTGCAACAGAAGTCGCCGAGATCAATCTCCACGGAAACCCTCCCCACTTTCGAGCCAAACCCTAGCCTTGCATCGCGTGCTAGCACACGGGTGTACGGCGTTCTGTCCCGGACGTGTGGATACCGGTAGAGCGGCTGCTACGTTGCGCGGCTGTTGATCGGCTTCGGATCGGCTGCAATCGGAGCGATCGGCGTGGTGGAATCGGCTGCGGTCGGGCGCATCGGAGCGAGCGTGAGCGCGGCCGGACGGCTCGAATCGGCTGATTGGCGAATCGGCTCGAATCGGCTGATTGGCGGATCGGATTGCCACGATTGGTTATTCCGTTGCACTCTACTCCAATCGGTAACGATCTATCGGCCCTTACATGCAAGTGTTCTGGTTTGCGCGGTAAAAGTTTTTGTTTTGGCTAGCATAGCCTCCGCGTAACCCTCGGTGGTATCGAGCTAATCTTGCTTAGTTCGGGTTTTAGATTGGATCGGAACAAGTTTTGCGCACGGGTTGATTAGATCAATCGGTTTTACGGGATCTGTTGAGGAGAGTAGATGGTAATTGCGTCCCTTGATAGTGTATCGGAACGACGTAATGTGATTACGTCGAAGCAATTTCCAAATAACTTGGTTTGAGTTGGGTTCGAGATAGCGTTCCTTGATAGTGTATCGGAACGGTATATTGTCATTATACGAAGCTATCTCGTAGTCCGACTTTGTTGCTTGCCTCGCGCCTACGCAAACCATGTCCCTTGATAGTGTATCGGGACGGCATAATATGATTATGCCGATATGGTTTCCATAAGCGATTTCATAGATTGGATCTATGAATTTCCATAAGCGGGACCGCCATGTGCGTACCCCCTTATAGGTCGTCTCGATGCCGTATCTCTGCGATAGGTAGAAAACGTTTCTACGCCTAACTTGTTTTTGCGAGAGAATGCTTTGAGATGGTATGGCCCTATTGTATGTATGAGATGCATGTGATGCATGTAATATTCTTTCATATGTGCAATCCTGTAATATTCTTTCATACGTGCAATGCTTGTAATATTCTTTCACGACCTGCGAGTCGATGTAATCTTCAATTAGAGCTTCTATAGTAGTAGCTTAGTTTGAAGATATCAAGCATTCGACACTTGGAAGATGGTGCGAAGATGGAGATCCTCGGCGCCGACATGGAGATGGAGATCACCATGTGAAGGGGGCCATACTATTTCATTATATGCTATTCTTCTTGCTTTCATATGTGATATGTTTGTTTGATAGGATAGCATCCCTCTCAAAATTAAGTAGTAATGATGCCCTTCCAAATGTTGCACCCGTCACCGTTATGCTCGTCAATGGTGGGTACGCCAAACCAGAGTGCCATTCTCTATCATAACACGAGGGGTATATGTCGGACATATACATGCGGGAGCATTTGGTTTACTTAACAAGGCTATCAAAACAGTTTTGGGCCTTGGGGCATAGGTTGGCGCCGGGGCATGGAGATGCCACACCAACAACAAGAGTCACATAGTGATGTGATTAGCAAGGTGTTGCTTACCGATGTTACTAATTTTCTAGCGGTGATGCCAAAGCTCACTAGAAAATTAATTAACATGTGGATCTTGACCCAATACGTAACCTAGAGGGAAGGTGGAAAATACGTAATGGGAGTCTAATGTTAAATTGTTTAACAATAGACATAGCATAAACATTGTGCTAAACTTTGCTTTTCATTTGTAGAATAAATGGCGGCTAATACTACACCCAGTACCTTTAATTTGCGATCTATTCTCGAAAAGGAAAAATTAAATGGAACAAACTTTATGGATTGGTATCGCAACTTGAGAATTGTTCTCAAGCAAGAGCGTAAGGAGTACGTTCTTGAAGTACCCTATCTGAGGATTTGCCAACTAATGCCACCGCACGCACGGAGGGCTTATGAGAAGCACACTAATGATGCCTGGATATAAGCTGTCTCATGCTTGCTACAATGTCCCCGAGCTTCGAAGCAATATGAGAGCGGCGATGCTCACACTATTATTCGGGGCTGCGTGACATGTTTGAGAACCAAGCTCGGGCCGAGAGGTTCAACACCTCAAAGTCCTTGTTTGCGTGCGAGCTTGTTGAGGGGAATCCCGTCGATCCGCATGTGATAAAGATGATTGGCTACATTGAGAGTCCGGAAAAGCTGGGTTTCCCCTTAGCCAAGAGTTGGCTACGATGTGATTCTCCGGTCGCTCCCTCCGAGCTTCGAGCCATTCATATTAAATTATCGCATGAACAATATGGATAGGACCTTGGCTGAATTGCATGGGATGCTAAAGACATGAGGAGAGTATCCGAAAAACGGTCATCATGTGATGATGATGCGAAGGCTAAGCGCAAACCACTGTCAAGAAACTTTGCACCGAGAGGAAGTTAACTCCCGATGAGATCGTGAGTGCCTCTAATGCAAAGAAGGGCAAGAAGGGTCGGCGGCATCGGATGCCGTTTGCTTCTACTGCAAGGAGACAGGCCCTTGGAAAAGGAACTGCAAGAAGTACATGGAGGATCTCAAGAAGAAGCAAAGTACGACTTACGCCGGTATTAATGTTATAGACATTAATCTTGCTACTTCACCTACGACTCTTGGGTATTTGATACCGGATCGGTAGCTCATATTTGCAAATCGTTGCGGGGAATGAGAAGAAGTAGAGGATTGAGAAGGGGCGAGGTGAACTGCGCGTCGGCAATGGAGCAAGCGTTGCTACGATTCTTGTCGGCACGTACCACTTCATCTACCTTCGGGATTAGTTTTGGAATTAAATAATTGTTATTGTGTTCCAACACTATGTCAAAACGTTATTTCCGCTTCATGTTTGCAAGCGGAAGGATATGATTTTAGATCAATGAACAATGGTTTTTCAATATATCTCGAGATATATGTTCTATTTTCATGCTCCATTGGTGAATGGATTATACGTTTTGAATCTTGAAGCGTCTCCCATCTATAACATTAATACGAAAGGCAACTCTCTAATGATATAAACCCCACGTTTATCGGCATTGTCGCTTAGGCCATATAAATAAGAAACGCATGGAGAAGCTCCATAAGGATGGATTGCTTCACTCTTTTGATTTTGAATCATTTGAGACATGTGAGTCTTGTTTACTTGGTAAGATGACAAAGGCACCTTTCACGGGACACGGTGAAAGAGCAAGTGACTTGTTGGCACTCGTACATACGATGTATGTGGACCAATGAGCTCAACGGCCGAGGTGGTTATCGGTACTTCATTACCTTTACTGATGACTTTAGTAGATATGGTTATATCTACTTAATGAGGCATAAGTCCGAATCCTTTGAAAAGTTCAAAGAATTCCGAATGAAGTACTGAGAATCATTTAGGGAAAACAATCAAGTTTCTACGATCGGATCGTGGAGGGGAATACTTGAGCCAAGAGTTTGGTAATCATCTGAAAGATTGTGGAATTGTTCCACGCTTAACTCCGCCAGAACTCCACAATGGAACGGAGTGTTCGAACGGAGAAATCGCACCTTGTTGGACATGGTGCGGTCGATGATGAGCCAAAGTGATCTTCCGTTATCTTTACGGGGATATGCTCTTGAAACATTGCACTCACACTAAATAGAGTTCCATCTAAGTCGGTTGAAAAGATACCATATGAGATATGGACAGGGCAACCCCCTAGTTTGTCTTTTCTCAAAATATGGGGATGCGAAGCTTATGTAAAACGTTTACTGGTCGACAAGCTCACACCCAAATCGACAAGTGCTTCTTTGTGGGATATCCTAAGGAAACTAAGGGATATTACTTTTATAATCGGGAACAAGGCAAAGTGTTTGTCGCCGACACGGTGTCTTCTTGGAGAAAGAGTTTCTTTCAAGAAGGGTTAGTGGGAGCAGGGTGCATCTTGAAGAAGTTCAAGAAACACCGAGAAAATGTTTCGGCGACCACGAGAACCACAACAGAGAGGTGCAAACGTTGCGCCACCGGTTGTAGATACACCAGCCCCACGGAGGTCGAAAGATCACGTCGTGCACTGACAGTACACAGTGCGGAACAACATGATATATTGTTGTTGGACAAGGATGAACCTAAGACCTATGAGGAAGCGATGGTGGGACCCGATTGCAACAAGTGGCTTGGAGCCATGAAATCCGAAATAGAATCCATGTACGACAATCAAGTTTGGAACTTGGTTGATCCACCGATGGTGTCAAAACCATTGAGTGTAAATGGGTTTTTAAGAAAAGGCCGATATGGATGGAAATGTTCACATCTATAAGGCGCGATTGGTGGCGAAAGGTTTTAAACAGATTCAAGGAGTTGATTATGATGAAACCTTCTCGCCCGTCGCAATGCTTAAATCTATTCGGATTATCCTAGCGATTGCTGCATATTTCAATTATGAGATATGGCGAGATGGATGTCAAAACGGCTTTCCTGAATGGAAACCTAAGCGAGGATGTATACATGATACAACCTCGGGGTTTTGTCGATCCGAAATCGCTGGAAAGATATGCAAGCTACGAAATCCATTTATGGATTGAAGCAAACATCTCGGAGTTGGAATATTCGTTTTGATGAAGTAATCAAAGGGTTTGGTTTCATCAAAAATGAAGAAGAGGCTGTGTTTACAAAAAGGTCGAGTGGGAGCGCAATTGTATTTCTAATCTTATATGTGGATGACATATTGCGATTGGAAATGATATCCCTATGCTTGAATCAGTCAAGTCTTCATTGAAAAATAGTTTTTCCATGAAAGACTTAGGGAGGCAGCATATATATTGGGCATTCGGATCTATAGAGATAGATCCAAGAGGCTAATTGGATTAAGCCAAAGTACATACATTGACAAGGTGTTGAAAAGGTTCAACATGCATGATTCCAAGAAAGGTTTCTTGCCTATGTCACATAGCATCAATCTTAGCAAGAATCGGTGTCCTCGGACACATGATGAGCGGAATAAGATGGGTATGGTTCCATATGCTTCGGCAATTGGATCCATCATGTATGCCATGCTTTGTACACGCCCGGATGTCTCGTACGCTTTGAGTGCTACGAGCAGATACGTCGATCCAGTGAAGGTCAGCTGGACTGCGTAAAGAATATCCTTAAGTACTTCGAAGAACTAAGGATATGTTCCTAGTCTATGGAGGTGAGGAAGAGCTCGTTGTAAGTGGTTACACCGATGCTAGCTTCCAAACAGACAAGGATGATTATAGATCGCAATGCGGGTTCGTGTTGCCCGAACGGAGGCGCGATCGGTGGAAGAGTTCCAAGCGGATACTGTTGCTGATTCTACAACGGAGGCCGAGTACATTGCGCTTCGAAGCCAAAGGAGGCTGTTTGGATCAAGAAATTCGTTTCGAGCTTGGTGTGATGACTAGTACGGCGGTCCAATGTCTCTCTATTGTGACAATAGTGGAGCCATTGCGCAAGCCAAGGAGCCGAGGTCACATCGAAGTCCAAACACATACTTCGGCGATATCATCTCATCCGCGAGATTGTGGACAGAGGTGATGTCAAGATATGCAAAGTGCACACGGATCTCAACATAGCCGATCCGCGACAAAACCTCTCCCTCGTACCGAAGCATGAGGCGCACACAAGAGCAATGGGTATTAGATACTTACATGATTGACTCTAGTGCAAGTGGGAGATTGTTAGTGATATGCCCTAGAGGCAACATGGAGATGTTGGATATCACGTCAATGTTTATGTATAAATGAATAAAGTGTTATTCGGTTCCATGAAATAGACATCTTGTATTGATCAATAAGTACGTGACTTATTTATGAGACTCGATATGTATGAATCTATTTCTAAACGATCCCGATCATATGTCATATTGTTGGAACAAATATGATTCTAAGATCGGCATGTTTATTGATTGATGATCATGTCTCATAGATCATGGGTATGGAGATACCAAATCAATAAACATGGACATATGTGTTAGAGAACACATTGTTGGATAGACCCACCATGAGACACTACGGGAATTAATGTGCCATTAGTTGGTCTCGGGTAGTGTTGGTACAAAGTCCTTAGACTGAGATCACCATGGATTCCAACATGTGTAGTAGCCTACTTTGGGACTACCAAACGCTATTCCGTGGGATAGTTATAAAGGTAGTTTTCGGGTTTGCGATGAAACATGGAGTGGGATGTGAGTGATCAAGATGGAATTTGCCCCTCCTTTGGAGAGATATCTCTGGGCCCTCGAGGTAATGGATTATGGAAATGCATGGCCATGCTAAGTTGATTGAGGAGTCAATCAACGGACGGATAATCCAATACGGTTCGAGTGAATGGTTAAGCTATTGAAGGGATGGCACACATCTTGCCTATAGCTTAACGGTATCGTGAGGCAAAGGGATTTGTGTACACATTACAGGTTCGAGCCGATATTATATTCTTGTATACTATGGTGTCAATATGTGCTTGCTAGGCGCCGCTATTGGCAAGTCGGCTGAGTTGGACTCGAGCCGACGATCGGCTAAGTTAGACTATAGCCGAAACCGAGTATACTGAACCTACACGGTCGCACGCTTAAGGGGATAGAATAGATATTCGAGTTGCACTCGGATACGGCTCGATCGGATAGGGATCCGATCGGATAGAGTCCTATGGGCTTACGACGTATGGGCGGCCAACTCTATGAGATACGGATGAGATCCGATTCAAAATAGAGTCCTAATCGGCCACTAGTCCCGATCGGCCAACTCTATATAAAGGAGGGAGGGGTGGAGAGCTGAATAGACATCAATTGCATCGCGTGCAACAGAAGTCGCCGAGATCAATCTCCACGGAAACCCTCCCCACTTTCGAGCCAAACCCTAGCCTTGCATCGCGTGCTAGCACACGGGTGTACGGCGTTCTGTCCCCGGACGTGTGGATACCGGTAGAGGCGCTGCTACGTTGCGCGCTGTTGATCGGCTTCGGATCGGCTGCAATCGGAGCGATCGGCTCTGGTGGAATCGGGCTGCGGTCGGGCGCATCGGAGCGAGGCGTGAGAACGCGGCCGGACGGCTGAATCGGGCGATTGGCGAATCGGGTGTCTCAGGGAATCGGCTACACATTCCGGATCGGATTGCCACGATTGGTTATTCCGCGCACTCTACTCCAATCGGTAACGATCTATCGGCCCTTACTTGCAAGTGTTCTGGTTTGCGCGGTAAAAGTTTTTGTTTTTGGCTAGCGTAGCCTCCGCGTAACCCTTCAGGCCGAAGTGGCGCGGGCACCGGCGATGAGGAGAGAGGAGTCAACGGAGCTCGGGACACCTCAGAGCAGTGGGAAAACACGGCCGAAGCTCGGCGACGAGGTCCGAAGCAAAGGCGCACGCTGCGGGTGCAAAGGAGTGCGAGAGAACCTTGGGTGAGAGCGTGGGGAGCTCGGGTAGGGTGCAAGGAGGCTTAAATAGGTCGCGGGGAGGGCGTCGGCGGCCGGATAGGGGCGGAATTACTCGCCGGAGTGAATGGGGAGAGAGAAATGGGAATTGATGGCCGGCGATCAATTCCGGCCATAAAGGCGCGGGAGGGCGGCGGGGCTTTTAAACATATGCGGATGCGGAGGGGAGTAAAGGCAGCGAGATCCGATCGTGCGGGAGAAGCGGTCGGCCGAGATCCGCGCGGAGAGGGGCCGCGGAAATGGCGCCGGGGCGGCCGGAGGTAGAGGACGATGGTCTAACAGGTGGGCCCCACCTATCGGTGTCCCGGGGTAGAGGGGAGGCAAACTGGACTTATACGCGGCGCAAGAGGCTGGCGGCCGTGGCCTTTCGGCCGGCCCACGAAGGAGAGAGGCGCACGGGCGTGATCGGCTAGGCCGATCGGCTGGCGCCCGCGGGAGGATGGGCCGTCGGCTCGGGCCGACGGCCCACGGCCGAAAAGAGCGGGAAACGAACGGGAGGAGAGAGAAAAGAAATTCCTGGGATTTATTTATTTTGATTTTGATTTTGAATGGTTAAAATTATTTCTTGTGCTCTGAAAATTCCACTAAAAATCTTGTTAGTGTATTTTGACATGTAGAATTTAAGAAAAATCCCACCATGCCATTTCCATTTAGCATTTGGCTTTTAAAATTATTTATTCTCTCCAGTTAATTCCAACAATTTTCTTTTATGATTTTTCTTTTGGATTTTTAAAAGGGGAAAACACCTCAGGGTGATACATTTGTGGTCTTCGAAAAAGTCCTGGTGAATCGGCCCGAGCCGATCGTGCACGACTATCGCCATTGTTTTAGGGCGTGCATTGGTGGGTCCTGTACTCGTCCTCATGATATTCACTTTGCGGCGGGCGTTGTCTATCGTCCGCGGCTTTAATCATGATTCCCAACAGAATCGGAAAAATTCACACCGCCAGTGCGGATCGATGTCGCTGTGATGCCTAATGTATTGGAGGCATGTAACCTCGGGCTTCCTCACATAAGGCCTGTTGCGTCGGGCTTCTTCCTCCTGCCAAAACCGCTGCTGCAAGCGGCGTCGGCTGTCCATGCGGATCGGCCGTTGGTCAGCCGATCGGTCAGGGGGATGCACCATGTTGATTGGCGCAGCTTGGTCTCTAGTCGGGCTCTTTTCTGCCTTGACCCCCTTGAGAGTTTCGGCTAAGATGTACGCCATTCTGTTCTGTCGATCAGCTCGCCTGGGGCCGGCTTGAACCATGTTGACCGAGAAGGGATTTCCATCCACTTTCATCGGCCGAGGTGAATCGGCAAACTTGAGCTTCCCCGAACTCGATTGCCAATTGGATTTGCTGCCTGAAAACTTTACAATCGTTAGTGCTATGGGAGGTGGAGTTGTGCCACTTGCAATACTACTTCTTTTGAGTTCTTTAGCTGATGGGATCGTGTTGTTGGGAGGAAGCTGAATCTGCTTCTCCTTTAGCAATAAATCAAAGATCCTATCGACCTTGGTGATGTCGAAGTTGTACTTCTCTTCCTTAGCTGTTTTCAGACCATTGTGACGATGGCCTTTTTGTTTTTGGTCCATTCGGTGCAGCAACTTCTGCGTCATCGTCACTTGTTTCGAATCGGATTCGACGATGACGTGGGCAACTTTCTTGACGGCCTTCCTTGATTCCTGAAATCGTTGCTTGTGGGCCGTCACCTTCTGTGCCAGGTGGGCTAGGCTATCGAAGTCTTGAGCCAAAAACCTTTCACGGATCGGCGCGGCGATCCATGGAAAGCCAAATCGGCTAACTCGGAATCGGACGGCACCGGCGCGTAGCATCGGTTCCTCATCTCCCTAAACCTCGAATGTAGTCCTTGACCATTTCTTCATGCTTCTGCCTAATGCTTGTCAGGTCTGATAATTTCATCTCGTGATTGCCGGTGTAGAAATAACTGTGAAATTGCTTCTCAAGATCGGCCCAGCTTTGGATGGAATTGAAGGGCAATGAAGAAAACCATGTAAAGGCTGATCCCGATAGCGAGAGTGGGAACAAGCGAACCCTCAGGGCGTCTGTAGTCGATGCCTCTCTGCATTGCGCCAGGAATCGGCTGACAAGCTCGTATGTTGAAGTGTTGTCCTGTCCCGAGAATTTGGAGAAGTCCGGGACCTTGTATCGGTTGGGCAATGGTACCCTCTCAAAGTGCTCTGGGTATGGATACCGATACATGTTCCCATAATTTTTTGGCTTAAGGCCGAATTGATCGCGCATAACGTCGGCAATCAAATCGGCCCAAGTCATGTTGTCTTGAACCTGTTGTATCGGCTCGTACTGATCATACTGTATGGGTGCTTGCCGATACTAAGGTGGCGTCTAAGGCCGATAATGCTGGTCTTGATGGCCTCCCTGGTACTGATACTGAAGTGGGTTGCCGACGGGAGGCGGCCGATTCGCTGGGGTGTCGGCGGATCTGGAAAGAGCTGTTGGCCACCAGCATTGTACTATGCCCCAAGAATGAGATTGGCAACCGGCTCTTATTGCCGATTGAAGTTGAACATACCGGCTAGCTGCTCCTGGGATGAAGGTTGTTGCCGGTTCAGAACGATGGGTGGTGGTCTTGAAGCCGATGCGGCTGCAGTCGGCTGATTGAGGACTCCTCCTGGTGTCCTTGGCTATATCGGAGGCGGGATCGGCCGGTTCTGGGTTGCCAAGACCCTGTAATTGGTGAACTGGCCGTCTATGAAGTAGGTTGGCCCCCGCTGCAGCTGATCGGCAATCTTGGAATCGACCACGGTGGCAATCATGTTATTCAGAGTGTTGACCAAGATGCCACTTTGATTGACGAGTGCATGATGCACAGCCGAATCAATCCGGTCTTGCAGTATGCAGTTTCGAATCATCTTGTTCTTGCTTCGGCTCCTCCATCTTGTGTTTTCCTTTTGTATCGTCTGAGGAGGATGCCTTGAAGTCGTCTATGCTGAATTCGTACTTTTGGTGGACGGCCCCAGACCTGGTCTGGGCGAAAGATTGCAGATAGTTGGCCTGCAGTTCCTCCACCATCTTCTTGTAGTCGACCAATTGTTCAGCCGACAACTGTTTCATCTTGACAGGAACTGTGTTTTCCTCACTGATTTTGGGGCTCTTGACGTTAACCATCATGTGACTTTGTTGCTTCTTTCTACCCGAGCTGATGGTCCCACCGGGCGTGCCAAGAATCGTGTTGATGAGAAATTACTCTAACTCGCTGGCCTCGGAGATCTGCTTAGCTCCAGTGCAGGTCCGTCTTTGGCTACCTGTGATGAACTAGGCGTGCTAATTGGTTTGATCTGCTAACCAATAAGAAATAATAAATAGTTACATGCGTTAAGGTTAAAGTTAGATCCTACCGAATCAGCCTAGGGAATCAATTTACATATATTGGCTATCCCGAAGCATATTTAAACTAAGTGACTGGGATAGATCGGCTATGCCGAGACAGCATAAATCACATAATCTAAATATACATCAGGGCAACAAATAAATGTATTTATAACCTAGCCGATGCTGCAGATCTAATGTGTATCGGCTATTACTCCGATGTATCTTATAAAAAGATATCAATCTAACCTAAATGTGTTAAACCTAGATCAATCGGCTATCGGCCGGTGTCAATAGACTGATACTGACTTAAAGCATTTAACCAGATTGAGATCTTAATATAAGAGGCAGTTTACTATATCTAATAGTAAATAATGCAAAAAGATAATTAAAACATATAAGGCTGGCTGAAACCCCAGTACTGTCTCTAAAAGTAGGCATCTAATCAAATAGTTCTAAATACTTCTAAAAGCGACTTAACAGATCATAGATGATGCAGCATTAAGTACAAAAAGATAGTATTAGATCTATATAGACTAATGTAAACCCCTCAAGACGGTAGATACAACATATAACCTAGTCCAACATCTAGATCTCGCTCTATGGGCTGCTGTCTCCCGAGAGAAACAAGCCGACGTCGAGATAGATCTAGACATTGTTCTAGATTATATGCCGTATATGATAACTTGCGTGGTCTACAACATCAAACCTAGAGTATCATGACGATGTAAGCACTAGATTAGACGGAATAAACCACTAATGATGAGAATTTACCTTATTCAGGGTTCGAATTGATGCAGCCCAAAGCCGGATCAAGAACTCGTCTAAAAGAAAATAGGAGGCGATGCGCCGAAGTTGTATTGATGTGATTGATTGTTCTTTTACAGGGGGTTCCGGGTCCTATTTATACCCAAGTACAACAAAGTCCATGTAGAACACGGTATCTATCTAATCTACTATTCAAAATAAGACAATATCTCGGAATACAATCCCATGTCACATTACAAAAGGAAATATCTAAACAAAACCCTATTTTACAGATAAAATTGCCGTTACAGGACTTTATCCATAGATAGCAATATCTTAACGAACATTTGGGAACCGAATCTTCCTTTTATCTTCAAGCTTCTTTATCGGAAACGGTTCCATCTTCTCTGAATCGAAATCGGCTATCGGCTGTCCATGTCCGATTCGGCCTTAGCCGACTGGCTTCCCAGCCGATTGAGTCGTAGCCGACATGGCCTCAGCTTCCACGCAGACCACTTTCCCAATCCTATTCCGCTTTTGGCTTGGACATAGGGATTTGGTTAGCAAATTTGGTCGTTAACACCATCAAAACAAAAAGTATATAAAAGTGTATACTTTATGTATAGAAATACCTCTTAAATATTTATACAAAGAATAAACAACTTAGTACACACTTTAACTTGTAAAATTTATACAAAATTCATCTTTATACCTTTTTAAGTGAACTAAGTTTCTGTAAGACCAGCAAGTAATGAACTTCAATTAAGAATAAAATATGGCTACTCATACCTAAATATGTCAGTAAAACTTTAAATTAATAACTTAGGTACTAAACACAATGATGGTAGTTAAGCACTATATGTGAGTATATATATATATGCACCTTAACTCCAAATAAATCTAACTAAAACTTGATAGACCAGAAAAGCTTTAGGTTAATATAATGTATTGCTAGACTAGACTAGAGCACCCCTAGTTTATAAAGTATGAACCATGATAATAAAGACCATAGACTTATGAACTAAAAATGGTTTAGTTAACCAAGTTATTCCTTTTATTCAATCAAATATAAAATTAACATGTTCTGAACATCCAATTCTTAGACTATGCGCTTATAGAACGCTATATGCCTAGGACACGATATAAATTGTAACACATATAAGGAATTCATAGTAACTCTAAAAATTATGAAACTGATTGTGTTATTCGTAGGAAACATACCTATTCACCAATGTGAAATCAAAGTTAATAAAAATCAATTTATAGAAATATTTTGTAACACTACCTAATTAAATACTACCCTATACTAAGTAAACTTCTAAAATTCATAACTCCTAAATAGAGTAAGATAAATTAGAAATTATTTCACCTAAATTCATTTTAGATCAGTAACTACTCATTGTGAACAAATCATGCATTTTAGAGCATTTTGGATTTTTGCCTATTTTTGGTGTTTAATCGCATATCGTGTATTTTATTTAGATAATTGCAAAAACGGTGAAGGAGTGGATTAGGTGGTAACATTTCTCAAGATCAAGGCAAGCTTTTCCCCTTCCATACTTTGAACACATTGAATCCTATGATTTGAGGGATGAAATTATTTGTTTGCAAAACTGCATATGAACTTAGACTATATTCATATTTAAAATTTGGTTATGGTAGTTATGCCCTATTTGCTGCATACCCTACCTTGAATAATTGTAATCCTTGTTGTTTGTACCCCTAAAAATGGTTAGAGTACATTCCTTGTGCTCAAATGGGTTTATATATATGCTTTATGCAACTACTTGCTTAGCCTTGCTTAGAATTATGCAAATGTTCATTCCATCGATAACTAAAATGTGATTTTGATCAGTGAACCCTTGCTGAAATGGGTTGAATATGATGAGTATTTGTGAACTAAAATGTGTAAAAATGTGATTTTGACTTGGGCGGCAAGTGACATGCATATGGTGTTTTGTATGCCGATAGGGGGAGAGATGTTTGCCCAAGTCCATAAGGACCGAACTTGTGTCACCAACTTAAAGTTATCCGTACATCCACATGTGCTAGTATAGGATGGTCTAAGCTGAATAATCTACTTAGCACCTAGCCTTGCACTCTGGTAGGCCGGTGTGTATGGGTTCATATAACCCAGAGGAACTTCCTATTTACCCTGAAGTGGTAGTTTAGGCGAGTAAGTATGTCCAATACAATGATATTGTGCCATATGGGTGGGTTCCTGTTGCGTCCGCCACCACGGTGTTAAGTTTAAGGCGTGGGTCCGCCACTTAACGATTCTAGGTTACATTCCAGTATGCCTAGGATGGAGGAACATGTATCGTGTTGGTGCAAGGCAGATATTAAGTAGTGTAAAGGCTTTGCTATGACCTCTAGACCACATTCAATATGAAGAGTGTGTTAGTCTTGCAAACTCAAAACAAACTATAGTGCTCATATCATGTGGGTAAAGCTGTATAAACTCTACAGAGTTCTCTAAACTAATCGATTAGTCGTGCTCACGGTCAAGAGCCCTTTGGTGAAGTGTCATGAGTATAGACTCTATTGTTTCAAAAAGATGTAAACATGTGACTTATTTTGAAAATGACAAATTGTGTTAAGTTGTGTGAGTGAGGTGATATATTATGACTTGTTGTCATGGAGGACAACAAGATGATGGTAATGATGGAATCATAATGAAATTAATGATGAAACTTAAAACTTGTTTTTGTTAATTGAATCATCCACCCCTTTGTAAAATAATTGTGAAATAAAACTTGCTTTATGCTGAAAAATGAGCTACACATAAAGCCTCCTCTGAATATATGCCTTACATGTAGTATGTTAGGTTTGTCTTGTGCTTGCTAGTACATTAACTTGTTTAATGTACTGACTCTTGCCATTGGAATATCCTTGTTTGCAGGTTTAGACTTAGTCCTTGAGTGATGCGGATTTTTGATTCGCTTCTTCTAGGATTTAAACTTAACAGGTTAAACCCTTAGTTGGTGTGCTTGTGATTGGGTAGTCAAGCTTCCATTGTTCTCTGAGTTATATATTTATTTGGCTAGTCGGCCTATGTAATTATTCAGTTGATGCAAGTCTTTAAGTTTCTTTCATCTTAATTGTGTTTGCTATGTATGTCCATGCTCAAGATGAAAGTGTGAATCTAGTGTACATCCTGAGAACTAGGTTCATGTGAGTATGAGTTAAGGATATTTGAGATGTTGTAGATCTTTAGTCATTCGTGTCAAGTCTCCTAAATGTGTAACACATCTGGTTGCCGCCTTCGAGTGGTTTGACGGGTACATCTCAGGCTGAAGTTGACTGGCAGGCTAAAGGCCCAGCAATGTCTCCAATATTCTTCTCTCGGGGCTCCGGACGTTCTGTTATGTTTGTTAGATAAGTTGAAGCATTTCACTTCACCGGGCCGACCCAACTCCATCACGCCCACCCTCACTATGGTACGTCAGCTAGAGACAGCTATACTACAGATCCAGCCATTACCCATGCTGGCTTGTGGTATTGTTAATTACCAAATTTGATAAGCCAACCATTGGATTTGGAGTTAAGGCCAAAGCCAATTTGGAGGAAATTGGGATTCTTAGAAACAGAGTGCGCGGCAGTTGCAGACCGAATCGGCTAAGAAGTACGTCGGCTGATATCGAATCGACTAAGGTGTTCGTCGACCGATACCAAATCGGATAGGGTAAGTCGATGTAGCCGATTCCGGCAAGATGACATTGGGATCGTTATCGGATCAGATTAATGGGGTTCATTAGGATTGCCATACATGGATAGAGTCTAAAAAAGGCAATTGTATCTATTAATTAGATTATTTTAAAGAGTCCGCCTAAGGGACTTATTCATATTTTGAATTGTAATAGAGATAAGAGTCGTGTCTGACAGGGACATATTATGTAATTGGGTATAAATATAACCCAAGGCCGTGTAATCAAGACAACAATCAGTTCAATACACCTTCAACCCATCGCCATCTTTTTCCTTTCATTTATTTCGACGAGTTCTTGCTTTCGAGTTGGACTGCATCGGGTTTGATCTTCGACAAGAGGTAAAGCTTGTTATGGCAGCTTGTGCTCTCGGGATTAGTGCTTACATCTTTACGACACTGTAATCCTGTTTACATAAATCATCAAGTTATCATATATGCTATATAATTTAGATCGTTATTAACCCTAATCGGCTAGCGTCTGTTACTAGACAACAGCCAATAGGTTTAGATATCAATGTCAACTTAGATTATATAGTGTATCCACCATCTCAAAAGGTTTTCATTGACTTGTTTAGATCTTATGCTTCACTTTATGCTTAGTGCTGCATCGGTTGAGTCTGACCTACAAAGTATTATCTAGAATCATAATATCTATCTTGTCCCATGATTATTATTAGAGATAGTATCGGGGTTTCAGCCGATTTTATCAGGTTTAGCTATCTTGTTTCCTACATGTTTACTTGATATGCTAAATCTGCCCTTTATATTAAGATCTCATTGTGTTAAAATATATTAAGCTTGTTATCGATCTGTTAGGTTATCTTAACACCTGGTCGGTTCTTGTTTAATGTATTTAATCCATAATGATATCTTAGTATAAAGTGGTATCGAAGTACTAGTCGATACATGTTAGATTTATGACATCGGCTATGCTATAAACACATATAATCTTTGTCTTAAAGTACTTTTAGACATAAGTGATTTATACTGTCTCGGCATGCTGCCGATCTATCTCAGTCCCTTGGTTTAAATGTATTTTGAGACCTAGATTATATTTTATTGATATCTAGAGCAGATCGAGTAGATCTAATTTTCCCTTTGCCGATTCAGTGCATATTGCATCGGCTCGACATTAAACGATGAGTCATCGGCTATACCCGATCGACTATCGTTTATGAATTTAACTCTGTTTTCTTTCTTTAGTTTCTTGTTGGTTGTAGGATCAAACCAACTGGCACGCCCTTGAACCCCAAAAGCAAGATTACAGACCTACACTAGAGTTAAGCAGATCTCTCAGGCCAGTGCATGTATTTTCAACACCGACACACTTTTGGCACGCTCGGTGGGACACGATCAGAAGTCAGCCATCATGGTGGGCCTCAAGTCAGGTGATGTTGACCCAGAGAATATCATCCCCATGATAATGGACAAATTAACGCCAGAACAAAGTGCTGAGTTTTAAGAGATGATTAACAAACTGTAGAGTCAATTTCTGCACTCATTTGTTCAGGCTCGCTCGAGCACGGTGGTCCGGAGGTATAAGGTAGCTTTCCCGAGCAACGATGAGCCTGAGACAAGTTCTGGCAAGGAGGCTAAACCTGAGGATCTCAAGCAAGAAGAAGGCCCTTTGGAGTTCTACAATTTACAAGATCGGATTGATTATGTTGTGCATCATGCCTTGATCAACCAGTTTGGAATTCTTGTCAATACTTTAAATAATATGATTAGTTCTGTGGTTGATAGTAAAATTGCTACCAGTTACCGACAATTTTCCTGAGGGCAATTTTCCACAATATAGGAATCTAGTTACTGGCAAACAACAGCCTATTCCAGGGGTGGTCCTAGAACAGCCGATGGCATCAGCATTGGCTCCTGGAAAGCCGATTGCATCATCATCGGCACAAAAGCAACCAGAGTTCAATCCTTTTCTTTTGGTCAAACAACAACCTCAATACATAGGACATAAAATCCCTCAGGTTACCCAAGACCAAGTTGCGGCCATGTTCAGGACAAACCAACTAGTCGTTGAGCCGATTCCGCAGATACAGATGAGGCAGCAAACACCAATTCAGCAGCAGCATCAGCCTATCGGCACTCGGTTTGTTCCTGATCAACAAGCCCATATGGTGCATCAGTCTACTCAACATCACATGGGGGATAATGTTAATTTCCAATATCAGCCTCATTCACCTCAAATTCAGTATCAGCCAGGGGCATCTCCTCAACCCCAGTATGTGCCTCAGTTTAATCAATTTGAGCTGATACAGCAGCAGGTTCAAGGAGCACCTCAGCAAAAGCCTTGGGTTGATATGATAGCCGATGTGATGAGGGAATAGTTTGATCTCAAGCCCAAAGACACTGGTAACTTGTATCGGCATCCATACCCGAAATACTTTGAGAGGGTACCATTGCCAAACCGATACAAGGTCCCAGATTTCTCAAAATTCTCAGGGCAAGATAATGTATCAACCTATGATCATGTCAGCCGATTTCTGGCTCAGTGTTGCGAGGCATCGGCTACTGATGCTCTAGGGTTAGATTGTTTCCCTTATCTCTATCTGGATCGGCTTTTACATGGTTTTCATCTTTGCCATACAATTCTGTTCAAAGTTGGGCCGATCTGGAAAAGCAGTTTCATAAGTACTTCTACAGTGGGATCCATGAGATGAAACTATCTAATCTGACAGCAATCAAGCAAAGGCATGATAAATCTGTTCAAGATTACATTCAGAGGTTCAGAGATATGAGAGACAGATGCTACAGCTTGATTTTATCAGATTCTCAGTTAGTCGATCTTGCTTTCCAAGGCTTGTTGACACCAATCAATGAAAGATTTTTGGCTCTAGACTTTGAAAGCCTGGCTTACCTGGCTCAGAAGGTGATAGCACATGAACAGAGGTTTCAGGAAGGGAAGAAAGCATTTAAGAAGATTAACCACGTTGCATATGCTTCTGAGTCCGAAGAAGAAGATGACTCCGAAGTAGCAGCAGCCGAATGGGCCAAAAATAAGATGGTTGTTTCATGTAAATGGGTCAAAAAATTCTGAAAAGGAGGAAAAATATGACTTTGACATTAACAAGGCTGACAAGATCTTCGATTTTCTACTTCGGGAGAAACAAATTCAACTGCATGCTGGTCATGTGATTCCATCAGTCGATGAGTTAAGGAAGAGAAAATATTGCAAGTGGCACAATACTGGATCTCACGACACAAATGACTGTAAAGTTTTCAGGCAGCAGATCCAACCAGCTATTGAACAAGGGAAGATTAAATTTGAAGATTCAAAAAGGCCGATGAAAGTTGATGGTAATCCTTTTCCTGTCAACATGATTCACACAAGTGGGAGAGCAGCCGGAAGAAAGGATTATTGGTCCATGTAGTGTAATTCTGTCAGAATCATTGATAAATATGAGAAGAAGCATGATAGGCAGGAAGAGATATATGAGGAAGATGACAGTTTTGATCCCCATTGGAGTTGTGAATTCTTCAAATTTTGCTGGAATGAAGGAATGAGACTGTCATTGATAGAAGATTGTCCAGCATGCAGCAACTACGATGAGGATTATGCTGGAGAACAAGCCGATCTTATCCAAGAGAAAATTGGCTATCACAGAGGAAATTACCTATTCATCAGAGATTGGGTCCAGTTCATCAGGTTTTTTCACAAGAGGATTTTGATGAGGATGAAGATGAGACCATGAACCCTCAATGGTGTCCTTCTGGCATATTCATTAAGAACCAGAGGAGGAGGGTTCAAAGGATGAGGAGCAGGGAACGTTTCCAGGAAGTACAATAGGAGATCAATCATCGGCTGAAGAAGAAAAAGCAAGAACACGTAACGAAAGAGTGGCGTGTCAAGAGCAAAGTACTTTCAGCCGATGAAGTTAAAGTCGATAAGGCAAAAAGGCTGGCTAAGGGGAAGGCTATTATTTCTGCATCGGTCAATATGGTTTTGGAAGAATATGAGGCTACTCAAGCCGATGTAGATGTTATGGAAGAATCCTTGGCCAGATTGGTGTTATCTCCAGAACAAGCTATCTTTGAGAAGCCAGAAGGATCAGGGCATCGACACCTCAAGCCATTGTATGTCAAGGAATTTGTCAATGGCAAACCGATGTCTAAGATGTTGGTTGATGGTGGAGCTGCTATGAACTTGATGCCATATGCTACATTTAAGAAGTTGGACAGGAATTCAGATGATCTCATCAGGACCAACATGGTTTTCAAAGACTTTGGTGGCAATCTATCGAAAACCAAAGGAGTTTTAAATGTAGAGTTGACAATCGGCAGCAAAACTGTCCCTACCACGTTCTTTGTCATCGATGGGAAGGGTTCATATAGCCCGTTGCTTAGAAGGGATTGGATTCACGTAAATTGTTGTATTCCTTCCACCATGCATCAAAGATTGATCCAATGGCAAGCTGACAAGGTAGAAATCGTGCTAGTCGACAGGTCAGCCAATATTGCCAATGCCGATTTAACTCTTTGGGAGATGGATGGAATTGATTGCTTGTCTGGAAAAGTTTGGGAAGGAGATTATCTAAAAGTGTCCGATTGTGACATACAACCAATTGGAGATGAAGAACCCTAATTATTGCTTTGAGGGTGTCGTGGAGGGTTCAAATTTCTCGATGGCAAATTGGGATAAGGTTTCATGTCGGCCGATGATTTGGAAGAAGTGGATATAGGTCCAGGGGATAGGCTTAGGCCAACTTTTATCAATAAAAATTTGTCTTCTCATTTTAGAACCGAGCTAATAGAACCTTTGAAAGAATACAAAGATTATTTTGCTTGGGAATATTTTGAGATGCCATGGCTTAGCCGATCAATTGTAGAACATCGGCTTCCTAACATACCAGGATATCGGCAATTAAACAACCACCTAGAAGATTTAAAGCCAATATGTATGATGCCATTAAAGCCAAAATTTTGTGATTATATGATGCTGGTTTCGTTCGGCCATGCCGATATGCTGAGTGGGTTTCCAATATAGTTTCAGTTATCAAGAAGAACGATAAACTTAGGGTTTGCATTGATTTTCGAGATTTAAACAAGGCTACCCCTAAGGATGAGTACCCAATGCCGATTGCCGATCTATTGGTTGATGCTGCTTCATGACATAAGATTATAAGTTTTATGGATGGTAATGCTAGATACAATCAGATTTTCATGGCAGAACAAGATATTCATAAGACTGCTTTTAGATGTCCTGGTGCAATCGGCTTGTATGAGTTGGTTGTGATGACTTTTAGCTTAAAGAACGCTGGAGCTACATATCAAAGGGCCATGAACTATATATTCCATGATCTGATCGGCTTGTTGGTTGGGATCTATATTGATGATAAGGTAGTGAAATCGAAGAAGATTGATGACCATATAGCCGATTTGAGGAAAGTTCTTGAAAGAACAAGGAAATTTGTCCTGAAGATGAATACCACGAAGTTTGCTTTTGGTGTATCGGCTGGACAATTCTTGGGTTTTCTTGTTCGTGAGAGGGGGGTTGAGGTAGCATAGAGGAACATCAATGCAATCAAGAATATCCAACCTCCAGGGGACAAGAAGCAGTTGCAATCTTTGGTCGGCAAGGTGAATTTAATCAGGAGATTTATTTGGGGGGCAGAGCAACAAAAGGCCTTGGATTACATTAACGAATATTTGAGTTCCCCTCTAGTTCTGATTTCTCCACAAAAATGAGTATATTTCAAGTTGTACTTGTCAGCCAATGAGATCGGCTTGGTCTTGATCATGGAATTTAAGGGAAAGGAGAGAGCAATCTTTTATTTGAGCAGAAGGCTTCTGGATGCAGAGACAGTATTCTCCAGTGGAAAAGTTGTGCTTGTGCTTATATTTCTCTCGCACAAAGTTGAGGCATTATTTGTTATCCAATGAATGTACTATAGGCTGCAAAGCCGATGTCGTTAAGTACATGTTATCGGCTCCAATATTGAAAGAGAGAGTTGGAAATGGATCTATGCCTTAACGGAATTTGATATCAGATATGAATCACCCAAAGCAGTTGAGGTGAAGCTGTAGCCGATTTTATTGTTGAATATCATGATGACTCAATCGGATCGGTTGACATAGTGCCTTGGACATTGTTTTTTGATGGATCAGTTTGTACTCATGGTTGTGGTATCAGCTTGGTCATAATATCACGTAGGAGCAAGTTTTGAATTTGCTTATACTATTAAGCCTTATGCCACCAATAATCAAGCTGAGTACGAGGCAGTTCTCAAGGGATTACAGCTCCTAAAGGAAGTTGAAGCCGATGCTGTTGAAATCATGGGTGATTCTTTGTTGGTCATCAATCAGTTAGCTGGGGAATATGAGTGCAAGAATGATGCATTGGTGATCTGCAATGAGAAGTGCCGAGAATTGATGGATAGTTTTCGGCTGGTAACTTTGAGGCATATTTCTTGAGAGCAAAACATTGAAGCTAATGATTTGGCTCAGGGGGCATCGGGATACAAGCCAATGGTCAAAGATATCGAGGTAGAAATCACTACAATCGTAGCCGATGACTGGAGGTATGATGTGTTTAATTATTTGAAGAATCCTTCACAATCGGCTTCGAGAAAATTGAGATATAAAGCTTTGAGATATGTCTTGTTGGATGATGAGCTATATTATTGGACGATTGATGGGGTATTGCTAAAATGTTTGATCAAGCCAAGGTTGTGATGTGAGAAGTACATGAAGGTATATGTGGTACTCATCAATCGACCTACAAGATGAAATGGTTGCTTCGACGAGCTGGGCATTTTTGGCCGACAATGCTAGAGGATTGTTTCAGATATTATGAAGGTTGTCAAGATTGCCAAAAATTCGGAGCAATTCAAAGAGCACCAGCATCGACTATGAATCCCATAATCAAGCCATGGCCATTCAGAGGATGGGGAATCAATATGATCGGCCAGATCAATCCACCTGCGAGCAAAGGACATAAGTTTATATTGGTGGCAACCAATTATTTCACAAAGTGCGTGGAGGCGATACCATTGAAGAAGGTTGATTCTGTGGATGCAATTCAGTTTGTTAAAGAGCGCATTATATACCGATTTGGTGTTCCTGAGACTATCACACCCAATCAGGGATCTATCTTTGTATCCGATGAGTTTGTCCAATTTGCAGAAAGCATGGGGATTAAATTGTTGAATTCTTCACCATATTATGCACAAGCTAATGGACAGGCAGAAGCATCCAACAAAATTTTGATTAAGTTGATTAAGAGAAAGATCTTTGAATTTCCAAAGCAATGGCATAGCCAATTGGCCGAGGCATTGTGGTCTTTGAAGGGTTACGCGGAAGCTACGCTAGCCGAAAACAAAGGATTTTCTACCGCGCAAACCAGGAACACTTGCAAGTAAGGGCCGATAGATCGTTACCGATTGAAGTATGCAGCGGAAATAGCCAATCAGGGCTATCCGATCTGGAACTATGCTGGCCGATGACAGCCGATTCCCGCAAGCCGACAGCCGATTCCTGGGGACAGCCGATTCGCCGATGTAGACGACTCGCCGAGTCGTCTGACCGCGTTCTCGCGCCTCGCTCCGATGCGCTCGACCACAGCCGATTCCACCACAGCCGATTCGTAGCCGATCAACAGCGCGCAACGTAGCAGCGCCTCTACCGGTATCCACATGTCCGGGAACAGAACGCCGAACACCCGTGTGCTAGCACGCGATGCAAGGCTAGGGTTTGGCTCGAAAGTGGGGAGGGTTTCTGTGGAGATTGATCTCGGCGACTTCTCTTGCGGATTCGGTTCAATGCGATACAACAACTCTCCACCCTCGCCCCTTTATATAGAGTTGGCCGACGGGACTAGTGGCCGATCGGACTCTATTTTAAATAGGATACTATCCGAATCTCACGAGTTGGTCGCCCATACGTCGTAAGCCCATAGAACTCTATCCGATCGGATCCCTATCCGATCAAGCCGTATCCGAGTCCAACTCGAATATCTATTCCATCCCCTTAAGAGTGCGACCTGTAGGTTCAGGTATACTCGGTTTCGGCTATAGTCTAACTTAGCCGATCGTCGGCTCGAGTCCAACTTAGCCGACTGTCAACAACGGCGCCTAGCAAGCACATATTGACACCATAGTATACAAGAATATAATATCGGCTCGAACCTGTAATGTGTACACAAATCCCTTTGCCTCACGATACCGCTTAAGCTATAGGCAAGATGTGTGCCATGCCTTCAATAGCTTAACCATTCACTCGAACCGTATTGGATTATCGTCCGTTGATTGACTCCACAATCAACTTAGCATGACCATGCATTTCCATAATCCATTACCTCGAGGGGCCCAGAGATATCTCTCCAAAGGAGGGGCAAATTCCATCTTGATCACTCACATCCCACTCCATGTTTCATAGCAAACCCAAAAACTACCTTTATAACTACCCGCACGGAATAGCGTTTGGTAGTCCCAAAGTAGGCTACTACACATGTTGGAATCCATGGTGATCTCGGTCTAAGAACTTTGTACCAACACTACCCGAGACCAACTAATGACACATTAATTCTGTAGTGTCTCATGGTGGGTCTATCCAACAATGTGTTCTCTAACACATATGTCCGCGTTTATTGATTTGGTATCTTCATACTCATGATCTATGAGACATGATCATCAATCAATAAACATGCCGATCTTAGAATCCTATTAGTTCCAATAATATGATATATGAGCGAGGATCATTTAGAAATAGATTCATACATATAGAGTCGCATAAATAAGTCACATAATTATTGATCAATACAAGATGCCTATTTCATGGAACCGAATAACACTTTATTCATAAATACATAAACATTGACGTGATATCCAACATCTCCATGTTGCCTCTAGGGCATATCACTAACAATCTCCCACTTGCACTAGAGTCAATCATGTAAGTATCTAACACCCATTGCTCTTGTGTGCGCCTCATGCTTTGGCCGAGGGAGAGGTTTTGTCGGCGGATCGGCTATGTTGAGATCAATGTGCACTTTGCATATCTTGACATCACCTCTATCCACTATCTCGCGGATGAGATGATATCGCCAAATTATGTGTTTGGACTTCGATGTGATCTCGGCTCCTCGGCTTGCGCAATGGCTCCACTATTATCACAATAGAGAGACATTGGACCAGCGTACTAGTCATCACACCAAGCTCACAAACGAATTTCTTGATCCAAAAAAGCCTCCTTTGCGCCTTCGAAGCGTAATGTACTCGGCCTCCGTTGTAGAGTCGCAACGATCCCGCTTGGAACTCTTCCAACCGACTACGCCTCCGTTCGGGCGAACACGAACCCGATTGTGATCTATAATCATCCTTGTCTGTTTGGAAGCTAGCATCGGTGTAACCACTTACAACGAGCTCTTCTTCACCTCCATAGACTAGGAACATATCCTTAGTTCTTCTCAAGTACTTAAGGATATTCTTTACGGCAGATCCAGCTGACCTTCACCGGATCTCGATCGGTATCTCGCTCGTAGCACTCAAAGCGTACGAGACATCCGGGCGTGTACAAAGCATGCATACATGATGGATCCAATTGTCGAGGCATATGGAACCATACCCATCTTATTCCGCTCATCATGTGTCCGAGGACACCGATTCTTGCTAAGATTAATGCCATATGACATGGGCAAGAAACCTTTCTTGGAATCATGCATGTTGAACATTTTCAACACCTTGTCAATGTATGTACTTTGGCTTAATCCAATTAGCTTCTTGGATCTATCTCTATAGATCTGAATACCCAATATGTATGCTGCCTCCCTAAGTCTTTCATGGAAAAACTATTTTTCAATGAAGACTTGATGAATTCTAGCATAGGGATATCATTTCCAATCAACAATATGTCATCCACATATAAGATTAGAAATACAATTGCGCACCCACTAACCTTTTTGTAAACACAGGCCTCCTCTTCGTTTTTGATGAAACCAAACCCTTTGATTACTTCATCAAAACGAATATTCCAACTCCGAGATGCTTGCTTCAATCCATAAATGGATTTCGTAGCTTGCATATCTTTCCGAGCGATTGCGGATCAACAAAACCCTCGGGTTGTATCATGTATACATCCTCGCTTAGGTTTCCATTTAGGAAAGCCGTTTTGACATCCATCCGCCATATCTCATAATCGAAATATGCAGCGATCGCTAGGATAATCCGAATAGATTTAAGCATTGCGACGGGCGAGAAGGTTTCATCATAATCAACTCCTTGAATCTGTTTAAAACCTTTCGCCACCAATCATGCCTTATAGATGTGAACATTTCCATCCATATCGCCTTTTTCTTAAAAACCCATTTACACTCAATGGTTTTGACACCATCAGTGGATCAACCAAGTTCCAAACTTGATTGTCGTACATGGATTCTATTTCGGATTTCATAGCTCCAAGCCACTTGTTGAAATCGGGTCCCACCATCGCTTCCTCATAGGTCTTAGGCTCATCGTTGTCCAACAACAATATATCACGTTGTTCCGCACCGTATACTGTCGGGTGCACGACGTGATCTTTCGCCTCGTGGGGCGGTGTATCTACAACTAGTGGCGCAACACTTTGCTCCTCTGTTGTGGTTACGTGGTCGCGAAATATCTTCGGTGTTTCTTGAACTTCTTCAAGATGCACCCTGCTCCCACTAACCCTTCTTGAAAGAAACTCTTTCTCCAAGAAGACACCGTGTCGGGCGACAAACTCTTTGCCTTGTTTCCGATTATAAAAGTAATATCCCTTAGTTTCCTTAGGATATCCCACAAAGAAGCACTTGTCAAATTTGGGTGTGAGCTTGTCGATCGTAAACGTTTTACGTAAGCTTCGCATCCCCAAATTTTGAGAAAAGACAAACTAGGGGTTGCCCTGTCCATATCTCATATGGTGTCTTTTCAACCGACTTAGATGGAACTCTATTTAGTGTGAGCGCAGCTTTTTCAAGAGCATATCCCCGAAGGATAACGGAAGATCACTTTGGCTCATCATCGACCGCACCATGTCCAACAAGGTGCGATTTCTCCGTTCGGACACTCCGTTCCATTGTGGAGTTCCCGGCGGAGTCAACTATGGAACAATTCCACAATCTTTCGGATGATTACCAAACTCTTGGCTCAAGTATTCCCCTCCACGATCGATCGTAGAAACTTGATTGTTTTCCCTAAATGATTATGTACTTCATTCTGGAATTCTTTGAACGTTTCAAAGGATTCGGACTTATGCCTCATTAAGTAGATATAACCATATCTACTAAAGTCATCGGTAAAGGTAATGAAGTACGATAACCACCTCTCGGCGTTGAGCTCATTGGTCCACATACATCGCATGTACGAGTGCCAACAAGTCACTTGCTCTTTCACTTTGTCCCGTGAAAGGTGCCTTTGTCATCTTACCAAGTAAACAAGACTCACATGTCTCAAATGATTCAAAATCAAAAGAGTGAAGCAGTCCATCCTTATGGAGCTTCTCCATGCGTTTCTTATTTATATGGCCTAAGCGACAATGCCGGATAAACGTGGGGTTTGTATCATTAGAGAGTTGTCATGTTCGTATTAATGTTATAGATGGGAGACACTTCAAGATTCAAAACGTATAATCCATTCACCAATGGAGCATGAAAATAGAACATATCTTTGAGATATATTGAACAACCATTGTCCACTTGTTCTAAAATCAAATCCTTCCGCTTGCAAACACGAAGCGGAAATAACGTTTTGACATGTGTTGGAACACGTAACAATTATTTAATTCCAAAACTAATCCTAAAGGTAGATGAAGTGGTATCGTGCCGACAAGAACGTAGCAACGCTTGCTCCATTGCCGACGCGCGCAGTTCACCTCGCCCCTTCTTAAGCCTCTACTTCTTCTCATTCCCCGCAACGATTTGCAAATATGAGCTACGATCCAAGTATCAAATACCCAAGAGTCAGTAGGTGAAGTAGCAAGATTAATGTCTATAACATTAATACCTGAAGCGAAGTCGTACTTTGCTTCTTTTTGAGATCCTCCATGTACTTCTTGCAGTTCCTTTTCCAAAGTGGCCTGTCTCCTTGCAGTACAAGCAAACGGCATCGATGCCACCGACCCCTTCTTGCCCTTCTTTGCATTGGAGGCACTCGCGATCTCATCGGGAGTTAGCTTCCTCTTGGTGCAAAGTTTCTTGACAGTGGTTTGCGCTTAGCCTTCGCATCATCATCACATGATGACCATTTTTCGGATACTCTCCTCACTGTCTTGCATCCCATGCAATTCAGCCAAGGTTCTATCCATATTGTTCATGTGATAATTTAATATGAATGGATCGAAGCTCGGAGGGAGCGACGGAGAATCACATCGTAGCCAACTCTTGGCTAAGAGGGAAACCTAGTTTCGAAGACTCTCGATGTAGCCAATCATTTTTATCACATGCGGACGACGGGATTCCCTTAACAAGCTCGCACGCAAACTAGGACTTTGAGGTGTTGAACCTCTCGGCCCGAGCTTGGTTCTCAAACATACCACGCAGTCCCCGAATAATAGTGTGAGCATCGCGCTCTCATATTGCTTCGAAGCTCAAGGGACATTGTAGCGAGCATGAGACGGCTTATATCTAGGGCATCATTAGTGTGCTTCTCGTAAGCTCTCCGTGCGTTGCAATGGCATTATTAGGCAAATCCTCCGGATAAGGTACTTCAAGAACGTACTCCTTACGCTCTTGCTTGAGAACAATTCTCAAGTTGCGATACCAATCCATAAAGTTTGTTCCGTTTAATTTTTCCTTTTCGAGAATAGATCGCAAATTAAAAGCACTTGGGTGTAGTATTAACCGCCATTTATTCTACAACAAAAAGTAAAGTTTAGCACAATGTTTATGCTATGTCTATTGTTAAACAATTTAACATTAGACTCCCATTACGTATTTTACACCTTCCCTCTAGGTTACGTATTGGGTCAAGATCACATGTTAGTTAATTTCTAGTGAGCTTTGGCATCACGCTAGAAAATTAATAACATCGGTAAGCAACTCCTTGCTAATCACATCTCTATGTGACTCTTGTTGTTGGTGTGGCATCTCCATGCCCCGGCGCCAACCTATGCCCCAAGGCCCAAAACTGTTTTGATAGCCTTGTTAAGTAAACCAAATACTTCTGCCGTATATGTCGACATATACCCCTCGTGTTATGATAGAGAATGGCACTTTGCTTTGGCAGACCCACCATTGATGAGAATAACGGTGACGGGTGCAACATTTGGAAGGGCATCATTACTACTTAATTTTGCGAGGATGCTATCCTATCAAAAAAACATATCACATATATGAAAGCGGGTAGAATAGCATATTATGAAATAGTATGGCCCCCTTCACATGGTGATCTTCATCTCCATGCCGGCGCGAGGATCTCCATCTTCGACACCATCTTCCAATGTGCATGATGCTTGATTTCTTCAAACTAAGCTACTACAATAGAAGCTCTAAATCAAGATTACATCGACTCGTAGGTCGTGAAAGAATATTACAAGCATTGCACGTATGAAAGAATATTACAGGGATTGCACATATGAAAGAATATTACATGCATCACATGCATCTCATACATACAATAGGGCCATACCATCTCAAAGCATTCTCTGCAAAAACAAGTTAGGCGTAGAAAACGTTTTCTACCAATCGCAGAGAAACAGCATCGAGACGACCTATAGGGGGTACGCAAAGGGGGTCCAATCTATGAAATCGCTTACGGAAACCATATCGGCATAATCACATTATGCCATCCCGATACACTATCAAGGGAGATGGTTTGCGTAGGCGTGAGGGCAAACAAGATCGGACTATGAGATAGCTTCGGTATAATCACATTATACCGTTCCGATACACTATCAAGGAATGCTATCTCGAAGCCGACTCAAACCGAGTTCTATGGATATTGCTTTGACGTAATCACATTACGCCGTTCCGATACACTATCAAGGAACGCAATTACCATGAACCCTCCTAAACAAATCCCGTAAAACCGATTGATCTAATCAACCCGTGCGCAAAACTTGTTCCAGATCCAATCTAAAACTCAAACTAAGCAAGATTAGCTCGATACCACTTGAAGGGTTACGCGGAAGCTACGCTAGCCGAAAACAAAGGCTTTTCTACCTCGCAAACCAGGAACACTTGCAAGTAAGGGCCGATAGATCGTTACCGATTGAAGTATGCAATGGAAATAGCCAATCGGGGCTATCCGATCTGAACTGTGGCCGGCCGATGACAAGCCGATTCCCGCAAGCCGACGCCGATTCCTAGGGACAGCCGATTCACCAATCAGCCGATTCGCCGATGTAGACGATTCGCCGAGTCGCCTGACCGCGTTCTCACGCCTCGCTCCGATACGCTCGACCGTAGCCAATTCCACCACAGCCGATTCGTAGCCAATCAACAGCGCGCAACGTAGCAACGCCTCTACCGGTATCCACACGTCCGGGACGAACGCCGAACACCCGTGTGCTAGCACGCGATGCAAGGCTAGGGTTTGGCTCGAAGGTGGGGAGGGTTTCGTGGAGATTAATCTCGGTGACTTCATTGCGGATTCGGTTCAATGCGATACAGCAACTCTCCACCCTCGCCCTTTATATAGAGTTGGCCGACGGGACTAGTGGCCAATCGGACTCTATTTTAAATCGGATCCTATCCGAATCTCACGAGTTGGCCGCCCATACGTCATAAGCCCATAGAACTCTATCCGATCGGATCCCTATCCGATCGAGCCGTATCCGAGTCCAACTCGAATATCTATTCCATCCCCTTAAGCGTGCGACCCGTAGGTTCATGTATACTCGGTTTCGGCTATAGTCTAACTTAGCCGACCGTCGGCTCGAGTCCAACTCGGTCGACCACAACCGCGGCGCCTAGCAAGCACATATTGACACCATAGTATGCAAGAATATAATATCGGCTCGAACCCGTAATGTGTACACAAATCCCTTTGCCTCACGATACCGCTTAAGCTATAGGCAAGATGTGTGACATCCCTTCAATAGCTTAACCATTCACTCGAACCGTATTGGATTATCATGCGTCCTGATTGACTCCTCAATCAACTTAGCATGGCCATGCATTTCCATAATCCATTACCTCGAGGGGCCTAGAGATATCTCTCCAATGGAGGGCAAATTCCATCTTGATCACTCACATCCCACTCCATGTTTCATAGCAAACCCGAAAACTACCTTTATAACTACCCATTACGGAATAGCGTTTGGTAGTCCCAAAGTAGGCTACTACACATGTTGGAATCCATGGTTATCTCAGGTCTAAGGACTTTGTATCAACACTACCCGAGACCAATTAATGGCACATTAATTCTGTAGTGTCTCATGGTGGGTCTATCCAACAATGTGTTCTCTAACACATATGTCCACATTTATTGATTTGGTATCTCCATACCAATGATCTATGAGACATGATCATCAATCAATAAACATGCCGATCTTAGAATCCTATTAGTTCCAAGTAATATGATATATGATCGGGGATCATTTAGGAATAGATTCATACATATAGAGTCTCATAAATAAGTCACATACTTATTGATTAATACAAGATGTCTATTTCATGGAACCAATAACACTTTATTCATAAATACATAAACATTACGTGATATCCAACATCTCCATGTTGCCTCTAGGGCATATCACTAACGTCTTATCGGATGGCTTATCATGGATCAATCCAGGTTCCTCCTTACAAGCTAGTTTATGGGCATGAAGTCGTGTTACCATGGAAAAGTGTCATCAGCTCGAGGAGGATTGATTTACAAGATGAGTTGACAGCCGATGATTATCATAATCTCATGGTGGATGAATCAAAAGAGTTGGTTCAGTCTAGGATGCGTGCTTTGGAAAAGTGACAAGGGATAACGAGAGAATCGCTCTTCATTACAATAAAAAAGTTGTGCCAAAATCTTTTTCAGAAGGCGAGTTGGTTTGGAAATTGATTCTGTTGATTGGAACTCGTGATAATAAATTCGGCAAGTGGTCACCGAATTGGGAAGGGCCTTTTTGGATTTACAAGTCCGTTTCTAAGGGAGCTTATATGTTGCAAGGGCTTGATAGAGAAGTTTTTGGAAGGGCTCTCAACGGGAAATACTTCAAGAAATATTATCCGAGTGTTTGGATCAATTAATGATTCGGCTATGTTATGCCGATAAATGGTAGCCGATGTTGACATCGCCTTTAGATGGCCGATATAAGTTATATCGCCCTTAGTTTTTTTAACTTATCATGATCGGTTGTGTTCTGCCGATGTGTGATGGCCAATATTTGCGATATCGCCCTTAGTCAAGCCATAATTTTATCAATGTTTTACATTGTAAAATTAGGGGGGCATACATACATGCATACATACAAAAATATGTATGTGGGCTTCAATTTTTTTTGCAAGTTATATTACAAGAATCAGTGCAAGCAAGTTATATCACGGAAGTTCACAAGAGTTTACAAGAATCGGCATCGGCATAAGAGGTTACAAAAGTGCTAAGCTCCTATTACATAGATTGGTTCATCCAGACACCAGCTTGTTGATAGCCGATATTGCCCTTTGCCTAATTTGTTCTTCGATGGCTTGGGCGTCGGTTGCATCAGTTCGTGGGATCACCTTCAGAGACTTTGTAAGATCTAACAAATGCTTGACAGAAGTCTTCAATTTGGATTTTTGCTCTTCAATTGCCCTGGGAAGATCGGCAAGTTTCTGCTCCTCTGATGCAACCTCGACGTTGCACTTCTCAAGCTCGGCTAGTAGCTCCTTTTTGCGATTTTTGCAGCCGATCAATGCTGGTCTGAATTGAGCTTGGCCCTATAGTCATCTCGTCAAGCTTAGCCTTGTCTTCGGTGATTGATTGCCGATTGGCTTCGATGGTGGCTTCAAGAGCTTTTCTCTCTCGCCGATTGGCAATCCTTTGTCGTTCCCTTTCCAGCTTGTGTCGGTGTTGTTCAAGGTATGCTGCATGAGAGATGATGTCGGCAAGGTTATCTGGGATTTGATCTTGTATCTCTTCGAACCTAGCTCTGATCAGCCCGCAATTGATGACTAGGTAGTCCAAGGAGCTCTCTAGCCGATGAGCCATGTCTAACAGCTTAGCCTTCAAGTCATCGGCAATAGGAGCTAGAGCTTTACTTGTGTTATCTTCCTCATCATCCAGGAACTGCCCTATGTCAAAGGAGAACATATCGGTTAGAACCTAAAAAAGAAAGCATTGAGATTGTTAAGTGTTGGAAAGCTTAAAATAGCCGATATGGAGTTAAGAAAAAGTGCTTACAGGGATGACAGGAGCTGCTTCTCTTGATTCGTTCTGGGCAGGTGCTGGAGAACGAGGAGGCTTCACAAAAGAAAAGGAACAAGTTTGGTTCAGAATCGGTTGATTAAAAGCCAGGGAAGATTTTGAGTTCAGGGATACTGATAGGGGTGGAGTCGGTTTCTTCTTGGTGGCCAATTTCTTTTTTCCAAAGTGAAGGAGTTTGTTCATGAATTGAAATGTGAATATTTTAAAAAAACTCCAGAAAAGTACATACCGGCTAAGGATGAGGTTGGCATCTTGGAGGAGTTGGAGTTTTCTGAGTTGGGTCATCGGCTAGCAGCATCTGCATGGTTCTTCTTGTTTCACTTGTATCAACAGCAGCATTGTCTGCGGCTTCCTCCATTTCTTCTTGATTGAGGAACTCCTCCACGTCTCGGTCTAGGGACGGCAGATCATCGGCTGCAACTGTCTTTTATTTCTTGCGAGCTTTCTTCTTTGCAGCCGATGGATCGACAGCCAATGGCTTGGTCCTTTTCCATCTTCCAGCTTCATAGGGGATCGGCTGGCTGGTTTGACCATGAAGCAAAGAGGTCGTCTTGGGGGCATCATAGCCGATCCTTGAAGGAGCCAGTCCACCGCCATTTGGAATAATCCAGCAGCATAGCAGGTGGTTGCTCCAGTATTGCTGGCATGAGAAGGAGAGGAGTCGGTAGTCTGCAAGCAAATAGAAAGTTGTGGTTAAATAATGAAGAGTGATTGCCGATAATGAGGAATTTGACAAAAGAAAGAATGCTTACTTGTGAAACCGACTCCGGATACATAGTAGTCAAGTACGTTGAAGCCGATTGATGGAAAAGATGTTTCTTCCACTCTATCCACCATCGGTCAAAAGCTCCACTCCTCATTATGGCCAATTCAATGTTGTCAATATTGCCAAGTGGAGGGCCTTGAAGGTTTAGCAGTCTGTCCATCGTGAGGCCTGAAGTAATTTCACCCCTGACTTGGATCTTGTCGGCAAAGTATAACCCGATTGGCAGCTGACTCATCCCTAATTTTCTGGCAGCACTCATCGGATGGTAGAACGCATATGAAACCTGGACTTTTTTGCCCTGATGGATGCCGACGGGGAGGATGCAGGGAGATATGGAAGCTGTGAAGACTTCTCTAGATTTTTCAAACTTCTCGAAGTTAATCTCTTTGAATATGAAATCGGCCGAGAGCTCGAAGTCTTCAGAGTGTTCATAGGCAAACCAGATCCTTGAATCCCTTGGAAACCCCTCGTAGAAGTTGCCGACCAGTCTCTGAAGAGGTTAGCCGATAGTTTTGATCCAGCGTATGAAGATGTTGCCTCTCCAAAAGACATGCATCGGTGTGTCGTGACCTCATCACCATCCTCATCTGTGATCGGCTGTGCTCTTGGGAAATCGGCCTCCACTAATTCTGGCCTCTCAGCAACCTTGTGAGTATGCAAGTTGAGCCAAATTTGCAATAGCCACCAAGGGCCACCAGTGCCGCTAGCAGAGTCGGTAGCGATCTTAGCCGATGCAAAGTTCAGAGTCTGGTAGAGGTATCCTAGCAAATATTTGCCCAAAGGAAGTTGCCTTTTCTCTACCAGGGCTTCTGCTACATGCTGCCAGTTGGTTGTAGGGCCGAAACTTGGACCACAAATAAGAACTTTTCCAACCACATCAACAAGAAGGTTGTGTGTTCCCTAGGGCCTACTGGGCCAGTTCCCATGTTCTGCAAGATGAATCCATTCCAGCCGCCGATAGCCCAGGTCTTGAAATAAAATTGGCCCTTGGTGTTCAAGCTCACTGGATTAGCCGATGATGTAATGTCCAAACCCATGATCATGACCATGTCCAGGAGAGTTGGTATCATTGTTCCTTGGTTGAACAAGAAAGCGTTCAAAGTGTTGGACCAGAAGTAGGTAGCAGCCGAAAGCATAGGCTCGTCTTTGGTCATATTGGCTATGGATAAGGCTAGGCACTGCGCTATCCCAAGCTTTTCCCAGTGACTTTGCTTGCTAGCCGAGACCCTGCTGTACCACTCTGGCCAAGTTTTCTCGATGGATGGCCAAGACTTGAAAGTTCCAGCCCAATGTACCAAACTAGGGTTTGTTAGTCTAAAAGAAACCCTATTGGTCTCTACGTTTATTAACTTGGTGGGGTCTGAATTGCCAATTGGGCCTAGGAAGAATCGGTTGGGGTGAACAAGGCTAGGGACTGCAATTTGGTTGGCGAGATGCTACAATGGAAAATGGCGAATCATGAAAAGCAAAAACAAATCCGCAGCAAGGAAAGGAGTTATAGACGATGGGGCTTACCTCAGGGAATTCAGCCGACGACGCACCAAAGGGAATAGTTGAGGTCGACATCGTCGGGGATGGAGTCGTCGCCATAAGGGGGTTGTCTATAGGTTCGCCGAGGGCTCTGAGGAAATCGCCGGTGAAGATTGAGAGCGGCTATGGCTAGAGCAGTGAAAGCATGAGTGATGGCGTGAAAAACTTCAAGGCGCTGGTTATTATTTAAAGAGGTTGGGTAACGGCCGAAACGGTAAGCCCTAAATTTTCACGGAGATAAGATCAAGCAAATCCGCAATATTACAAATATAACGGACTTGGGGGGCATGTGTTAACGACCAAATTTGGTAAGCCAACCATCGGATTTGGAGTTAAGGCCGAAGCCAATTTGGAGGAAATTGGGATTCTCAGAAACAGAGTGTGCGCCAGTTGCAGACCGAATCGGCTAAGCAGTTCGTCGGCTGATACCGAATCGGCTAAGCTATTCGTCGACCGATACCAAATCGGACAGGGTAGGCCGATGTAGCCGATTCCGGTAAGATGACATTGGGATCGTTATCGGATCAGATTAATGGGCTTCATGAGGATTGCCATACACGGATAGAGTCTGAAAAAGGCAATTGTATCTATTAATTAGGTTTATTTTAAATAGTTTCCTTATAGATTGTGTTGGTAAGAGTCCGCCTAATGGACATATTCGTATTTTGAATTGTAATAGAGATAAGAGTCGTGTCCGACAAGGACATATTATGTAATTGGGTATAAATATAACCCAATACCGAGTAATCAAGACAACAATCAGTTCAATACACCTTCGGCGCATCGCCACCTTTTTTCTTTCATTCATTTTGATGAGTTCTTGCTTTCGAGTTGGGTTGCATCGGGTCCGATCTCCGACAAGAGGTAAAACTTGTTATGGCCACTTGTGCTCTCGGGATTAGTGCTTACATCTTTATGACACTCTAATCATGTTTATGTAAATCGTCGAGTTATCATATATGCTATATAATTTAGATCGATATTGTTGTCTAACCCTAATCGGCTAGCATCTATTACTAGACAATAGCCGATAGGTTTAGATATCAACGTCGACATAGATTATATAGTGTATCTGTTGGAAAATTTTTTGGCCAAAAATTTGATCACGATCGGGACACCTAAACGCCTTGCGGTGATATGGAGTTGCCTACCACCCCGATCTAGCCAAAGGGCCAAATCAAAATGGGTTTTGTCGAAGACGGTTAAACCGGCTAGAGGAGCTGATTTAGATATCAAAATCAGTCTATAGGTCGATTTATATCGATATGAGGACAACTACCCATCTCGTGCGCAAACGGAAGGTTTTTAGTACAAACCTACAAAGAGATGTCGCCTTCTCGTAGCGACGGTGGACAGTTTACGGTGCAAACCGACAAAGATGGACTAAACTAGGGTAAAGTAGAAAACATGGCTGAAAAATAAAAGAACAATTCAATTGTAGAGATTGGGGGATAGATTGTGTGTCCCAATTGAACCGGCCTTGGCCCTTAAATAGCGGTTGGACTTGCCTCCTACAGGTCCTCCTCCACGTCCAATTCGGGGTAGATACCTTAGAAAACCCGAGACATACCTTATGGAGCAAAGAAACCCGAGTACCGATGAAAATCGACTCGGTCTCGACTCTGCCGGTCAAACCGGCCACATGCCGCCGGTCTGACTGGCCCTTAGGCCCGGTCTGACTGGCCCATACATAGCGGTCAGACCGGCCCTCTGGAGGAAACCTGCAGATTTTCCAAACATTGGCAATTCTCCCTATTTCCACCCTAGGTGCCAATTTTGGGTGTAAACACATGCCCCCTTGCCTTTTATGATGAACATCGTGAATCTAAAAGCATAGAACATGTTTATCTCAGTGCGATAACCTAATTACTGGCCATAGAACTTCCTAAGCATCTTACCAAATGCTCGAGAGGTATTTCTTCAAGTATCTTCTTGAAATGATCCTGCTTTCACCCTTTTGTTGTAAGTCTTAACCATCCACTTCTTCTCTTTCTCTATTTCTTCCAAAGCCTTCAAACGCTTGTCGATCACCTCATCAAGATTATCTCCCATCAAAGTCTTGTAGTCTTCAACCAACAAATCATCTTGCTTTATATATCAAAGAGAGCCAAGATTCACCTCAACCGGTAAAACAGCTTATTGTCTGTAGACCAACTCAAAAGGGGGTACCTTGGTGGCACCATGTTTGGATATCCTATGTTCCTATAATGCCTCAGAAATCACCTCATGCCACCTCTTTGGATGTTCTTCAATCTTCTTCTTGACTAGCTTTAACAAAGTTTTATTACTTGACTCGGCTTGTCCATTAGCCCGAGCGTAGTAAGGTGAAGAACTCAATAATTTAATACCATAAGATTCGGCAAAACTTCTCACCTCCTTGGACATAAAAGAAGCTCCTTGATCCGTAGTCAAAGTTTGAGGAATACTGAATCTATGAACAATATGCTCCAAGATAAAGTCAATTACCTCCGTGCGTGTCATATTCTTGAGCGGCACAGCTTCGGCCCACTTAGTGAAGTACTCCACCGTAACTAGCACGAACCGATGCCCTTTCAATGACGAAGGATATATTTGACCTATGAAATCAAGCCCAACCTTGGAACGACTCCAAGACTAAATCTTTTCAAATACTCAATCAAAGGAATTCTCTAGTCTTCTTCTGTCTCCTGGGCACAAATGTCAGAATTTACAATTAATTCAGCCTTTGAATCGAGTGTATCGTGCCCCCCAGCTTCCTGTTCAAACCCGGACCTACCGACCATGCAATGCTGGCCAAACCTCTACCTCTCACCGGACAGACCGGCCACACAAAGCCGGTCAGACCGCCGGCAGTCTGTGAGGCGCCGGTCAGACCGCCCACAGTCTGTGACTTCTCCAATTTTGCCTAAAGAATTAAAATCAAGCACCGGCTTTTCTAGTATTAAAAATACTTCAGATGCTTGGTATATCAAATCATTGGACCAAAATTCCTTCTTTTTTGCCTTAGCATCCAACAAACGGCGGCTCAAAGATGTGATGTTGTATCCATCGCTGTTCATCTTTCTTGATTTCTTAATGAGCATATTAATGTCTTGCCCCCCCGAGTCGGCTTTCTTGATTGCACGATTTCTAAGGCAAGATAAACACCTTAGTAGCATCCATAGCAACATGTGGAGGAGAGTTTTCTCTAATGACCGAAGATTCTTCTCTCTTCAAATTGGATTTACTACTACTCTGGAAAATCACCGGTCTCTTAGCTTTTACTTTCTTAGGTCTCCACACATGCTTATGTGTTATCGAGGCTTCAAATCATCATATGTCTTGTTTTACACGTCTTCGGCCTTCTTTTCCTTTTGACCTATGGCTCGAAGACGTTGTAGCCTCCTCTTTTGAGAGCGAGATAAACCGGAAGGTATCCACTTCGGTTGTGGTTGTTTCTAGGAGCCAAGCAATGATTTTTGATATTTGTGGTCGAATTGGAAGCTCCTGTGTTGCCCTCATTCTTCCCACTCATCTCAAATGCCTCCCGGTTAGACCGGCCTCTAGGCCCGGTTAGACTGGCGCCATGCTGTCGGTTAGACTGGCCTGATGGTCCGGTCAGACCGGTAGTAGGCTGGCGGTTAGACCACTCAACTGTCTCGGTCAGACCACCATTGTTGGCAGTCACGATCTCGGCTTCGGTCTTCTCTGCTTCTAGATTCTTTGTCGCATCTCTAGTAGGTACTTGAACATCTTGAGACTCCTCCTTGATAGTATGAACCTCCAGAGCTTTGACTTCTTTTCTCACCCACACCTTCTTCACCTTGTTCGCCTTTGATCCACCGGACCGATTCTTTTGTGAGAAACGGTCTTATCTTGAGTTTTATGAATGTTTTGGTACTGACCTAGGCGATTCTTTCCATTCTTGATGAAACGGCATAGGTGGTTGAGGCATCCACGACATATAATACATAAGAGGATAACCAAACGGTGGAATTGGATATGGATACCATGGCGTCACAACTGGAGGTTTGTATGAAGTTCATATTGTTGCTGGTTCCGATTGCTTCGGCGTTTGACCAAATCTCTTTCTAGGAAGCGATCTTGGTCTTTTTGTATCACTAGTATGATTATCAAATCATTGACCAGCTAATCCCTTCTTGCATTTAGCCATAAGCATCTCAAAAGTGAGCTTTGGCTTTTTAGTCTTTATAGAACTATATGACTCATCTTTTGTAACTTCACGATCTTTGGCCTTAGCATTATTGGTCCTAATTATTTCGAGCCGAGGATCCCTAATAACAACATTTTTCCCTTTTGTAGATTCGGTTTGGATAGACCGAATCAACACTTACTTGTCATCAAAATCAATAGGAACAATAGGAAGAGAATCATGAATAATTCCGGTCTTAGCAATAGGTGTAACTAAAATAGTATCACAATTGACTGATGAATTATCAATCGGTCTTTGCTCCATCAAGCTCACATCTTTAAAATAATCATGAAACTTATGCTCCATTTGTGACCATGTAGAAATTGAATTAGGAGCAAGTAAACTAAACCATATAGATGCAAAGTTTGACAAAGAAAGAGGAAACAATTTTAACTTAAGCACATCATTACTACCAGCCTTACCACGTTGATCAATAAATTGGTTGATATGCTCCTTCATTGTTCTAGCATCCTCACTTGTGAATTTAAGCTATTATCATCTACTCGGCTTTCCTGAACCAGAGCTTCATGCAACATATGATCAATATCAAGAAATATTTGGCCATTCAATCTCTTTAATAGAATCAAGCAATCCATTATATGCAATGTTGGCCAAATCCTTTCGAGTTATGTTCAAACTAAAACATCGGTTTCTAGCATCTCTAAACCTTTTGATATAATCAATGACAGATTCATCGTATTTTTGCCTAACCGATGTTAAATTAGACAACCTAACCTCAGTTTTACCAGCATAAAAACAATCATGAAATTGTTGTTCTAATTGAGCCCAAGTATGAATAGAATTTGTCGGTAAAGAAGTAAACCATGTAAAAGTAGTACCAGACAAAGACAAAGAAAACAAATGCAATTTGAGAACATCATTGGTACTAACTTCACCACATTGTGCAAGAAATTGGCCTATGTGTTCCCAAGTAGTCCTATTATCCTCACCACTAAATTTAGTGAACTCAGGAACTCTATAACCACGAGGATATGATATATTATCAAAATAATCATGATACGACTTTTGGTAAACCTTAGCACGGTTCCTTGGCTCAATTCCAAATGATTCTCTAATGATGTTTCTAATTTGCTCTTCCATATTCTCAGGCCTTGGTTGTGGATTTGATGGCCTAGGAATAGGTGGTTGTGGCGGCACAATATGATTATACTGGCCATAACGTGTGTTTTGTGCCAATCCATCTACTTGATGATTTTGTACTGGCTCACAGCAATTGTTGGCACAAACAGCATATGAATGTGGAATAACATGACTAACAGTATTAACAGGTGACGAATTAAAATCAGTACTGCTAGTCATGGTATGAAAACTTGGCGAAATTTCCAGGAAACCGGTCTGACCGGCTATAGATAGTCCGGTTTGATAGGTCAAGCACCCGGTCTGACCGACCCATGGCTCGATCTGACCGGTGGTCAGTGGCGCGGTAAGACCGGCCGCAGGAGGCATGGTCTGGCTGAGATAGGGCATGGTCTGACCGGCTATAGTAGGCACGTTCTGACCGGCATGGAGTGCGGTCTGACCGGCGTCATGCGTGGTCTGACCGTTGTCTAAATTTTTTGTATAACCAATTCCTAAGGAATCGGCTGTGTAAATGCTCGTGGATCCATCCATACGCATTGATCAATATGTTTCCGAATAGCAATAGATGGATCGGGCGGATTGGAGGTTACCTTGAATTTAGGAGGAGGTCCAGGCTTGAGAACCACACCTTGATGGGTCCTGATGAGCGATCTTGCCAAAATCTCCTCCAATATGATCTCTTTGATCTCGTTCCCGCTCACGATGGTTGATGAAGAAATTCCTTGATTAATTTCGGCCATATAGCTCATAACCGAAAATTGACCAAATAGACTAATATATGGTCTCGATTCTTCCTCGAGAAAAATTAGCAAGTGCTCTTAGATAAATTTGGAAATTGATACTTTATGGGAGCAACCGATACAGATATGAACCGACATAGTTTTATTTTTTTAATAACTTTACTCGGTCACTGTGCACAGCAAGAGGTAGAGACCAAAACTATTACTGCTTGTCTCTTGGTAGATTGGCTTTGATTCACGCCTGATCCCTTTTTTTATTTTTGGAACACGTGTACACAGCAGACCTAATTGGATTGGGTATCTGATTTTCAGACCGAACACAACAAGAATTCTTCTCGGTAGTGTACACGTGTACGAAAACAATGTCGTTGTTGTTTGCCTCGGCGCACGGAAGCACAGACTGTTGCTGCTGAACGTCTTGCTGCACGCGTGGATGCAACAGGCCTTTGTTTGTAATCCGCGGCTGTAGTCCTGTAGATGGCAAGGAATTTGATGATGGCCGGCTATCGTGGTCGATGATAATCATACTCACGGCCGATTGTGTAGATTGATTTCAGCCTTTTGGCCAAAACTCTTGATGATGAAACAACGGCCGAATAGATCGATTCCCTAGTGAAGTCGTCAAAAATCGTGTTGGCAATTTTTTTGGCAAGAAGACAATCACGATCGGGACACCTAAACGCATTGCGGTGATATGGAGTCACCAACCATCCCGATCTAGCCAAAGGGCCAAATCAAGATGGGTTTTATGGAAGACGGTTAAACTGGCTAGAGGAGTCGATTTAGATATCAAAATCAGCCTCTGGGCCGATTTAGATCGATATGAGGACAACTACCCGTCTCGTGGGCAAACGGAAGGTTTTTAGGACAAACCTACAAAGAGATGTTGCACTCTCGTAGAGGCAGCGGATGGTTTACGGCGCAAGCCGACAAAAATGGACTAAACTAGGGTAAAGTAGAAAACATGGCTGAAAAATAAAAGAACGATTCAATTGTAAAGATTGGGGGAATAGATTGTGTGTCCCCAATTGAACTGGCCTTGGCCCTTAAATAGGGGGTTGGACTTGCCTCCTACAGGTCCTCCTCTATGTCCAATTCGGGGTAGATACCTTAGGAAACCCGAGACATACCTTATGGAGCAAGGAATCCCAAGTACCGATGAAAATCGACTCGGTCTCGACTCTGCTGGTCAGACCGGCCACATGTCACAGGTCAGACCGGCCCTTAGTCCCGGTCTGACCGGCCCTGTGAAGGAAACCGGCAGATTTTATAAATATTAGCACTTCTCCCTATTTCAACCCTAGGTGCCAATTTTGGGTGATCTCAAAAGGTTTTCATCGACTTGTTTAGATCTTATACTTCTCTTTATGCTTAGTGCTGCATCAGTTGAGTCTGACCTACCAAGTATTATCTAGAATCATAATATCTATCTTGTCCCATGATTGCTATTAGAGATAGTATTGGGTTTCAGCCGATCTTACCTGGTTTAGCTATCTTGTTTCCTACATGTTTACTTGATATGCTAAATCTGCCCTTTATATTAAGATCTCATTGTGTTAAATTATATTAAGCTCGTTATCAATCTGTTAGGTTATCTTAACACCTGGTCGGTTCTTGTTTAATGCATTTAATCCATAATGATATCTTAGTATAAAGTGGTATCGGAGTACTAGTCGATACATGTTAGATTTATGACATCGGCTATGCTATAAACACATATAATCTCTGTCCTAAAGTACTTTTAGACATAAGTGATTTATACTGTCTCAGCACACTGCCGATCTATCCCAGTCACTTGGTTTAAACGTATTTTGAGACCTAGATTATATTTTATTGATATCTACAGCCGATCCAGTAGATCTAATTTTCCCTTTGCCGATTCAGTGCATATTGCATCGGCTTGACATTAAACGATACGTCATCAGCTATACCCGATCGGCTATCATTTATGAATTTAACTCTATTTTCTTTCTTTAATTTCTTGTTGGTTGCAGGATAAAACCAAATTGCATGCCCTTGAACCCCAAAAGCAAGATTACGGACCTGCACTAGAGTTAAGCAGATCTATCAGGCCAATGAGTGTATCTTCAACACCGACAGGTATGCACAGTAATTCTTCCAGGGTTTCCCGAGAACCGGTCCTTAACTGCCATGGGTGCGACTATCCAAAACCATTGCACCCATAGCCCACCATTGTCATATTTTAATATTATTAACATAGTATCACATACTTGGCATCATCTCTATAATAATCTCCATTGTAATATTTAGATAATGTGATTCCCTTAAATGAACTAATTGATCCAAGCCAGGCTAAGCATGTCCTAAACCAATATCTAATCATATTGAACCCAAGTTATCAATGTTATAAGGTAATCAATTCCTATAGCTGAGTACAATAGGTACAATAGTCCCATGAAATGACATTCTAAATCAAATGCAGTATTTGAGAAAAATAGGACATTTAGATAAAATAGGTACAATATAATCAATGTAAAGTATGACTGCCTTGCTCTAAAGATTGGGGAACTTCGGTGACTATTTCGAAGTAAACGGGATCGCTGGAATTACCAGAATCTACATAACAAACAAAGCACTCAACAAAACATGCTAAAAGTCTACTAGAACAGCACAAGAAACTATATTTAATGGATTATTGGCATTCTTATGGATTTAATGAAATTTGAATGGACTAAAACGGAGCTCGGATTAAAAAGATACGATTTTTAGACGATTATTTGTGTTTTTTACTAAAACAGAAAAGTCCTTAAATTATTTATTGTGTAATTAAACCCCGGGACGATGCAACCGGCTGGCGCACTGGTCAGGCTGACGTTAGCATGACGCGAGCGCTGACGTGACGCTGACGCAAGCGAGGGCTGATGCAAGCGACGCACGGGCGCCGATCCTCGGTGGACCGGGTCTACGGGAGCGACAGCGACGGTGCACCATGTGACGGCACACGTGGCTCCGACATGGTGCCATGTGGCGCCATCACAGCGGCGAAGCCGCGCACAGGAGCGGACGGCCCCGATCTAACGCTCGGTAAATCGGACGACTCTGGTCGCCAGGGTTCTACGTGGGCCGCGGCGGAGCTCGGGATGCTGGCCATGGCCATGCGGTGGCCGGCTGGCTTGCCAGTTATGCGAGCAGCGACGGCGGACAGTGGCATGCGAGGCTCGGGAAGTTGCACGGTACGGTGCTAGGGCTTTGGGCGGGCGATGTGGGGACGCGAGACCGACGCGCTAGGGTTTAGGGAACGAAAGGAAGGAGAGAGGGAGCTCACTGGCATCGGGGACGAAGGTGGCAGCGCACAGCGGCGAGATTTGCGCGTCAGCTAATTAGGGCACAAAATCAATCGGTGCAAACAGGAAAACAATGTGGGGTGCTTGCACGTTTTATAGGGATGGTTCGGAGTCCGGATTGCGCATGAATCACCCACAAAATTCTCGCCGTTTGATTTGGATATGGAGAGAGAGGAAAAGAAGCGGCGACGGTTAGGGTTTGCGACTCGGGCTTGGATAAGGGTTGATTTTAACGACACTTGTGCGGAAAAGAGGTGACGCAACGCAGGCGACGTGAACTCGACACGGGGACGGCAGAGATAAGCGGGGTGGCGTTGGTGCAGGCAAGGTGCATGCTGCTGCGGCGACGCGGGAAGAGGACGACTGGCAGGTGGTCCCCACCACACGCCGACTCCGGCACCAAGGACGGGAGATGGAATTCGGCAGGCGTGGAGGCGATTTGTGGGCTGCAGCCCATGGGCGAAGAGGAGCGCGCAGCGCGACGGGAGGAAATGGGCCGACGGCCCGATTAGGTTTGGGCGGGAAAAAGGACTACGAAAAAAAAAAAAATAGGAAAATGTTTTCCCAGTATTTAATTAATTCTGACAATTTGTTTAATTGGTTAAAAATTATTTCGAATGCTCTAAAAATTCCACTAAAATCCAGTTAATGTATTTTGACATGTAGAATTTAAGAAAAATCATACCATGCAATTTCCACTTATTAAATATATTTTAAAATTAATTGCTTGCTCAAGGTTAATTCAAAATTAAAAATTCTTTTTGGGGAATTATTTAAATGATTTTTAGGGGCAGAACTACAGGGTGTGACAAACCTACACCCTTAAACGAAATCTCGACCCCGAGATTCGGAGGTGCTAGTGAAAAGGTGCGGGTAAACGGCTTTCAACTCATCTTCCCTTTCCCACGTAGCTTCTTCTTCTGAGTGATGAGTCCACTGAACTCTGTAGAATCTGATAACCTTGTTTCGAGTTCTTCTCTCACTGGTTTCAAGGATACAGGTTGGTTTCTCCACGTAGGTCAAGTCCTCTTGAATCTTTAACTGAGAAACATGGAATACGTCATGAATACCAGTCATGTTGGATGGAAGCTCAAGCTGGTAAGCAACTTCCCCTCGACATTCCCGAATTCTGTACGGTCCCACAAAACGTGGTGCCAACTTGCTTTTGGTTTGGAAGCAGTGCACTCCCCGAAGAGGTGTGACCCAAAGATACACATAATCTCCTTCTTCAAAAGTGAGGTCTCTTCGACGGTTGTCCGCATAGCTCTTCTGCCAAGACTGTGCAATCCTCAACCTTTCCCTAATTGTTCGGACTTTCACTTCTGCTTCACTTATCACTTCCGTTCTGAACAACTGACGCTCACCAGTCTGATCCCAGAAAAGTGGTGTTCAACACTTCCGCCCATACAATGCTTCAAACGGTGACATTTGCAGACTGGCTTGGAAACTATTGTTGTAGGAGAATTCCGCATAAGGCAAACTCTTGTCCCATGCTCCTCCAAACTCAAGCACGCATGCTCTCAACATATCCTCCACAATTTGGTTTACTCTCTCAATTTGGCCATCAATCTGCGGGTGATAGGCTGTACTGAAGTTCAACCAAGTACCAAGTTCTTCTTGCATCTTCTGCCAGAACATGGAAGTAAACTGACTTACTCGGTCAGACACGATCTTTTTAGGCACCCCATGTAAGCACATAGTCCTAGAAAGGTATAGTTCTGCTAACTTCTTTCCCAAATAAGTGGTATGTACCAGGATGAGATGAGGCTTCATGAGTCGATCCACGATGACCAAATCGAATCATGTCCCGACGATGTTGGAGGTAAACCTGTGATGAAATCCATTCCAATCTCTTCTCATTTCCATTCCGGGATTTGGAGGGGTTGTAACAGTCCTGTGGGCCATTGATGTTCTGCATTGACTCGCTGACAAACATCACAGAGCACGACGAATTTAGCAATTTTTGTCCTCATAGTGACCCACCAAAACTTCTCCTTGAGATCTTGATACATCTTTGTACTCCCCGGATGGATTGAATATTGGGTCTGATGGGCTTCCGTAAGGATCAGTTTCTTCAATTCTTTGTCTTCCGGTACAATATTTTTGCCATCTAGATTGTTCCATGCTCGTCTTTAGTGAAGTCGCGAGTTTTTCCAACTCTCATGTTCTTTTTGAGTTTAGCTATCACAGGATCTGATGCCTGAGCAGCCCGAATTTGGTCTGTGAGAGTGGGTTGAGCTTCAAGACCAGCCACAAACTCCACAATTCGCAGGTTTGGGCACTCAAATTCTTGCTGCAACTGGTTACACATTCCCTCCCTGTTAATACACATCCTAGCCCTTTGCGAGACACATCACAATACACTTGGAAATCCTTGGTAGGATCTAGCAATATTAAGACTGGCGCAAAGACCAACTTCTTCTTAATCTCTTCAAAGCTCTTGTTAACTTTTGTGGACCACTTGAATTTCTTATCCTTCTTAAGCAATTGCGTCATTGGTTTGGTAATTCTAGAGAAATTCTCGATGAACCTACGGTAATAACCCGCGAGTCCAAGAAAACTTTGAACCTGAGTGACTGTCTTCGGTGGGGTCCACTTGGTAACAGACTCCACGTTCGACGGATCCACGGCTACTCCTTGGGCATTCACAATGTGGCCGAGGAGCTGCACTTCCTTTAACCAGAAGGCACACTTGCTAAACTTGGCATAGAGTTGATGATCTCTCAACTTCTCGAGCACTAACCGAAGATGATGCTTGTGTTCCTCCTTGGTCTTGGAGTAGATCAGAATGTCATCAATGAACACCATGACAAATTTGTCCAAGAACTCCATAAACACATTGTTCATCAGGTTCATGAAAAAGGCCGGTGCATTGGTAAGTCCAAAAGACATGACCTTACACTCGTACAAACCATATGGAGTGATGAAGGCAGTCTTGGGAATGTCCTCTTCCCAGATCATCAATTGATGATAGCCTGATTGTAGGTCTATCTTGGAGAATACCTTTGCCCCCTTGAGTTGGTCAAACAAGTCATCAATCCATGGTAGAGGGTACTTGTTCTTGATAATAACTTTACTGCGTGCGCGATAATCGATGCACATTCTCTTGGTCTTGTCCTTCTTCTCTACAAAGATCACCGGAGCACCCCAGGGTGACGTGCTCGGGCGGATATAACCTTTCTGCAACTATTCATCAACTTGCTTCTTGACTTCCACCAACTCGTTGGCTCCCATTATATACGGTCACTTATGGATTGGAGCAGTTCCTGGTACTAGGTCGATCCGAAATATGATTTTTCTTTTTGGTGGCATCTTAGTTAGATCTTTCGAAAAGACTTCAGGATATTCTCTAACTATGGGAATGTCTTCCAATTTCATAGGGGTCTTTGCTGCTACTTTAGACGATTCCCCGGTAGAAGTTTGATTCAAACTCGCTACAGTCTTTGGTGGCATTGGGGAACGAAAAGTGATCTCCTCTCCTTTTCCGTTGGTTAAAGTGATCGTGCGACTAGCACAGTCAATCACTCCCTTTTGTCTTGTCAACCAATCCAGCCCAAGGATGACATCTAGACCTTTTGATTTAAGAAGGATAAGATTGGCTAGAAATTGGGATCCCTGGATTTCTATTGCCACCGAGGGACAATAGTGAGCAGTGTCCAAATGATTTCCAGGGGTTTGAACCCGCATAGGTATCTTAAGTTCCACTACTAATAACCCATGTGCCCCAACAAACTGTTTAGAAATAAATGAATGCCTAGCACCATAATCAAATAGTATTGTAGCGGGAGTGAGATTCACAGGAAACGTACCTAGTATAACCTCGGGCGCAGCCTACATCTCTTCTGCAGATGCATGATTGACACGTGCCTGGATGAATCTGGGTCCGGTGCGCTTCAGCTTCGGACATTTATCTACAAAATCCCCAGACTCACCACAGTTGAAGCAGACACCCGGCTTTCCTCCGGAGTCCTTCCTTGGGGGTGGTGGCTTGGTCTGTTGCTGGGGTGGCGCGGTTGTAGGACGCGGAGTTGGATTGCGTTGCTGCTGTCCACTACTACTGCCACTATTGCCAGCTTGAAAGTTTCCTGGGTGGTAAGACCGATGCTGGCGGACAATCATGGTGGTAAGCGTGGCCTCTGCTGATTGCTCTGCTGTGGTGGAGGTTTGTGCTATACTACTTTTCTTTTTCTGAGGATTTTGTTGCGCTGGTCTTCTTGGCGAATGGCCTTGTCAACCAGCTTCTAAAAGTTAGCATATTCTCCCGAGATTAGCTTGTCTGTGAGTTCATCATCAAGACCGGCCATGAACTTCTCCTGCCTTTCTGCATCTGTGCGCATGTCCTCTGGGGCATAACGTGCAAGACGGTTGAACTCATGCAGGTATTCAGTAACCGACCTATCGCCCTGCTCAAGATATCGGAATGTTAGTGATATGCCCTAGAGGCAACATGGAGATGTTGGATATCATGGTCAATGTTTATGTATACATGAATAAAGTGTTATTCAGTTCCATGAAATAGACAACTTGTATTGATCAATAAGTACGTGACTTATTTATGAGACTCTTTATGTATGAATCTATTTCTAAATGATCCCTGATCATATGTCATATTGTTGGAACAAATATGATTCTAAGATCGTCATGTTTATTGATTGATGATCATGTCTCATAGATCATGGTATGGAGATATCAAATCAATATACATGGACATGTGTTAGAGAACACATTGTTGGATAGACCCACCATGAGACACTACAGAAATTAATGTGCCATTAGTTGGTCTCAAGTAGTGTTGGTGCAAAGTCCTTAGACCTGAGATCATCATGGATTCTGATATGTGTAGTAGCCTACTTTGGGACTACCAAACGCTATTCCGTAATTGGGTAGTTATAAAAGTAGTCTTCGGGTTTGCTATGAAACATGGAGTGGGATGTGAGTGATCAAGATGGAATTTACCCCTCCTTTGGCGAGATATCTCTGGGCCCCTCGAGGTAATGGAATATGAAAGTGCATGGCCGTGCTGAGTTGATTGAGGAGTCAATCAACAGACAGATAATCCAATAAGGTTTGAGTGAATGGTTAAGCTATTGATAGGACGACACACATCTTGCCTATAGCTTAATTGTTATCGTGAGACAAAGGGACTTGTGTACACATTACAGGTTCAGAGCCGATATTATATTCTTGTATACTGTGGTTTCAATATGTGCTGCTAGGCGCCACTATTGACGGTCGGCCGAGTTGGACTCGGGTCGAAACCGAGTATACCTGAACCTACAGGGTCGCACGCTTAAGGGGATAAGAACAAGCATTCGAGTTGGACTCGGATACGGCTCGATCGGATAGGGATCCGATCGGATAGAGTCCCAATGGGCCTATAGGCCCAGTCGGCATCTCTATATAAAGGGGCGAAGGGTGGAGAGCTACGGCATCACATTGAACCAAATCAATCTGATTTGGCGCAACAGATTAAAACACGTGCGGCTTCAAAAAGTCAACGAGTTCAAGATCTCCACGAAAACCCTCCCCATCTCCGAGCCAAACCCTAGCCTTGCATCTTGTGCTAGCACACCGGTGTTAGGCGTTCTATCCCTGGACGTGTGGATACCGGTAAAGGCATTGCTACATTACGGTGCTATTCGGTGGTTGTGAATCGGCTGCGGTCGGGCGCATCGGAGCGAGGCAGGCGCAGTTGGGCGATTCGGCGAATCGGCGAATCGGCTGTGGTCGCATCGGCTGCGGCATCGGCCAATCGGTTGTGGTCGGATCGGCTACGGCATCGACAAATTGGCTGTAATCAGATCGACTGCGATCAGGCGACTTGGGAATTGGCTATGATCGGCCAGTACTGTTCCGGATCGGATAGCTCCTGGTTGGCTATATCCGCTACACTCCACTCCAATCAGTAACGATCTATCGACCCTTACTTGCAAGGTTCCTGGTTTGCGCGGTAGTGTTGGTGTGATTTTTTACACGCACTGGCCTGGGAGATCTGCTTAACTCCAGTGTAGGTCCAAAATTGGTCGCCTTTGGTGATCGAGCGGGTGTGCAAGTTGGTTTGACCCTGCAACCAACAAGAAACAAAGAAATAGACGTTTGGTTAGGGTTAGATCTTACTCGATCGGCTATGGACATCAATTAATATACAATTGCTATCCCAAAGCACATTTAGATTAAGTGATTGGGATAGATCGGTAGTATACCGAGACAGTATAAATCACTTAGATCCAAATATACACTAGGACCACAATTATATATATTCATGACCTAGCCGATGTCGCAGATCTAATGTAAATCGGCTAGTACTCCGATTTGTTTTATAAAAAGATGTTATTCTAGATTAAATGCGCTAAACTAAGATCAATCGGCTGTTAATATAGCCTAACAGATTGATACAAGCTTAGTACATTTAAGAAGATTAAAATATTAATATAAAAGGCAGTTCTAATACATTTATAAGTAAAAACACATAAAAACAATTAGAACAGGTAAGACCGGCTAAAACCCCGGTTCTATCTCTAATAGCAAACATTGAACCAAATAAATCTACATAGCTCTAAAAGCGACTTAATAGGTCGATTACATGCAGCATTAAGTACCTAAAGAATTATGAGATCTATGTAGGCTAATGAGAACTCTTCGAGATGGTAGATACGCCATATAACCTAAATCAACCTCTGGATCTAGCTCCGTCGGCTGCTATCTTCAAAGAGATATTAGCCGATCGCGAGATAGATCTATACATTGATCTAGATTATATGCTGCATATGATAAATTAAGCAGTTTGCAACATCAAAAATCAGAGTGTCATAATGATGGAAGCACTGGCCCCGATACCACAAGCCGCTTGTGACAAAAAATTACCTTTCGTGGAGATCGAAGTCGATGCAGCCCGAGGTCATGCAAGAACTCGTCAAGAAAAACGTAAAGCAAAACGTTGGTGATGCGCCGAGATTGTATTGATGTGTGTTGATATGTTTTACAAGGTCTCAGGTCATATTTATACCCGAATACACAATGAGTCCATGACGGACACGATACCTATTACAGATTAAATCTCTAAACAAATCGACATTATCACAAAAGGAAACTATACAAGATATCCTTACTTAAAAGATACAATTGTCGTTGCAGGACCTTATCCGTAGATGGCAATATTTTTAACGCACTTTGGAAACCGAATCCAATACCTTATCTTTAAGCATTCCCTTCGGGACTGGCTTCACTTCTATCTTCAGTCAGAATCGGCTATCGACTGTCCTAGCCCGATTCGGACTTAGCCGACTGGCTCCGGAGCTGATTCGGATTCAGCCGATGCAGCCTCTGTCTTATCGCAGAGCGTGCATTCCCTGAATTCCACTTCAATCTCAGCATCGGACCCAGGGATTTGATTACCAAATTTGATCGTTAACAGGTAGAAAATTTTGTTATTAGCTATCGTAGCCTCCACGTAACCCTTCAGTGGTATCAGAGCTAATCTTGCTTAGTTCTGGTTTTAGATTGGATCTGGAACAAGTTTTGCACATGGGTTGATTAGATCAATCGGTTTTATGGGATCTGTTGAGGAGAGTTGATGGTAATTGTGTTCCTTGATAGTGTATCAGAATGGCGTAATGTGATTACGTCGAAGCAATTTCCATAGAATTCGGTTTGCGTCGGATTCGAGATGGCGTTCCTTGATAGTGTATCAGAACAGTATAATTTAATTATGCCGAAGCTGTCTCATAGTCCGACCTTGATTTTCGTCTCGCGCCTATGCAAACCATCTCCCTTGATAGTGTATCAGGACGGCATAATGTGATTATGCCGATATGGTTTCCATAAGCAATTTCATAGACTGGATCTATGAATTTTGCGGGACCACCGTGTGCATACCCCCTTATATGTCGTCTCGATACCATATCTCTGCGATAGGTAGAAAACATTCTACGCCTAACTTGTTTTTACAGAGAATGCTTTGATATGGTTTGGCCCTATTGTATGTATGAGATGCATGTGATGGTGTAATATTCTTTCATATGTGCAATCCCTGTAATATTCTTTCTTACGTGCAATGCTTGTAATATTCTTTCACAACCTACAATTCGATGTAATATTCATTTATAACTTCTATAGAAGTAGCTTAGTTTGAAGAAATCAAGCATTAGGCACTCGAAAGAACGGTGATGAATATGGGTATCCTCTACACCGGCATGGAGATGGAGATCACCATGTGAAGGGGCCATACTATTTCATTAAATATTGTTCTACCTGCTTCCATATATTGATATGTTTGTTTGATAGGATAGTATCCCTCACAAAATTAAGTGGTAATGATGCCCTTCTAAATGTTGCACCCGTCACCGTTATGCTCGTCAATGGTGGGTCTGCCAAAGCAGAGTGCCATTTTTCTATCATAACACAAGGGGGTATATGTCGGACATATACAGCAGGAGCATTTGGTTTACTTAATAAGGCTATCAAAACAGTTTTGGGCTTTGGGGCATAGGTTGGCGCCGGGGCATGAAGATGTCACACTAACAACAAGAGTCACATAGAGATGTGATTAGCAAGGTGTTGCTTACCCATGTTACTAATATTCTAGCGTGTGGATCTTGACCCAATACGTAACCTAGAGGGAAGGTGTAAAATACGTAATGGGAGTCTTATGTTAAATTGTTTAACAATAGACATAGCATAAACATTGTGCTAAACTTTGCTTTTTCTGTTGTAGAATTATAACAGCTAATACTACACCCAGTACCTTTAATTTGCGATCTATTCTCGAGAAAGAAAAATTGAACGGAACAAACTTTATGGATTGGTATCGCAACTTGAGAATTATTCTCAAGCAAGAGCGCAAGGAGTACGTTCTTGAAGTACCCTATCCTGATAATTTGCTTAATAATGCTACTGCTACTGCACGGAGGGCTTATGAGAAGCACACTAATGATTCCCTAGACATAAGCTGTGTCAAAGACCCATTTAGTCTTCCTCGCATCGACCAAGTGGTAGACTCCATGGCCGGATGCGAGCTCCTCTCCTTCCTCGACGCCTATTCGGGTTATCATCATATCACACTCAACAAACACGATTGCCTCAAGACTTCGTTTATTACTCCCTTCGGCACCTACTGCTACATCACCATGCCCTTCGGCTTCTAGAACGTCGAGGCGACTGATCAGAGAACCATGCAGAGATGGCTACACAACCAACTCGGCTGCAACATCGAGGCTAATGTAGACGACATCGTCATCAAATCCTGAGTCAAGAAGATCTCATCGCCGACTTGGAGGAAACATTCAATAGCCTGTGTGCATTCAAGATAAAGATTAACCCAAAGATATGTACTTTTGGCGTGCCATCAGAAAAACTACTTGACTTCATGGTGTCCCATCGCGGCATCGAGGCCAACCCAGGCAAGATAGCTACCATCCAGTCAATGGAGCTGCCTGCTGACTTGAAAAATTTACAAAAGTTGTCGGGTGCATGGCGTCACTCAGCCGCTTCACATCTCGATTTGGCGAGCGCAACATGTCGTTCTTCAAGCTCCTCAAGAAATCTGACAAATTCACATGGACTCCAGAAGCTCAAGCCGCCTTTGACGATTTTAAGAGGTACCTGACAAGTCCACCCGTCCTCACTGCTCCACTCCCAAAAGAGCCCATGCTCCTGTACATCGCCGCTACCACAAGTGTAGTTAGCACAACCCTAGTGGTCGAAAGGGAAGAAGACAGGTCGGCACAGAAGGTTCAATGTCCAGTATATTTCATCGGCAAAGTCCTCAACAATTCAAAGATGTGGTATACCCATATACAAAAGATGCTATACGCAATATTTATCACGGCTCACAAACTTACTCATTACTTCCAAGCTCACCCAATCTCGGTCGTCACTGCTTACCCCCTCCGAGACGTCATGTTCAACAAGGAGGCCACTGGACGCATTGCCAACACTACAACACATATAGCCTTCTATGATGATTTTAGAATGACATTGTAGATATTCGTCATTGAATCGCTTCGTTTATGACGTTTTATGTGAGGCAAGGTCGCTTAGTGACGAAAAAAATTAGCGTCACAAATCCAACTAGAAAATGTCACGCTTTGTTGTGCCAAACCTATTAGTGAAGAATTCTGTGATGTTTCCTTTGTCATTAGACTTTTAAGATTTTTTTAAAAAAATAGAAGCCCAGTGTCCTACGTCGCAACTGTCCTACATGGAAACTAGTGCCACATGTGCATCCTACTCAGTAGAGGGTCCCACGTGTCATTGGGGCTTAATTCACAGAAAATGGAAAAAAAACCACGCGGCTAGGTCCCACCCGTTAGTCTAGGTAAATTAAATAAAAAACTATAGTCCACATGTAAGTGTGCTGCCTCCTACAAGATATAGGGTCCCACCTGTAAGTCCGGGTGAATTAAAAAAATACTCGCACCAAATAGGATTCTAACCCGCGACCTAGATGCCAAAGCAACGGATGCTCGCGGATGCTACCACTATGCTACAAGGTTGATTATGGTATGTTCTATTAGTTACTCCTATGTATCCATTACTTTTTCGGCCCAGTGCGCAACACGGTCCGCAAGAGCAAGCCAAGTCCAGCTGGCCCCAGTCAGCCCCCGCCTTTCACGCGCCCCTCATCCAGCCCAAAGATCAGGAAAAAATGATGCAAGATATAGGACTCGAGCCAAAGACCTTGACACTATCACTACAACCAAAGAACCACTGCGCCAGCTCTCTTCTCTGATAGATTGAAAAGACTAAAGTTCTTTTGTCAAGCACTACAGCGGTTATATGATGTTTCCGTTTGTTTTTGAACAATACGCAGTTTCATTTATCAAAACCATTTGTAATTTTTATGACAGGTTTATAGATCCAAGATATGTTGCCATGCTAGTTTGTAGAATTTTTGAACCAAATTTAGATATGTTTACAATTATTGTTTTGCAATTTAGAGATTGAAGGTTCAATTATGAAGGATTACACGAAGGCTACGCTAGCTAAAAACAAAACTTTTCTGCCGCGCAAACCAGGAACACTTGCAAGTAAGGGCCGATAGATCATTACCGATTGAAGTAGAGTGCAGTGGACTAGCCAATCAGGACTATCCGATCCAGAACAGTGCTGACCGATGACAGTGTTAGTGATATGCCCTAGAGGCAACATGGAGATGTTGGATATCATGGTCAATGTTTATGTATTTATGAATAAAGTGTTATTCGGTTCCATGAAATAGACATCTTGTATTAATCAATAAGTATGTGAACTTATTTATGAGACTCTATATGTATGAATCTATTTCTAAATGATCCTAATCATTTATCATATTATTGGAACTAATATGATTCTAAGATCGGCAAGTTTATTGATTGATGATCATGTCTCATAGATCATGGGTATGGAGATACCAAATAAATAAACATGGACATATGTGTTAGAGAACACATTGTTGGATAGATCCACCATGAGACACTACAGAATTAATGTGTCATTAGTTGGTCTCGGTAGTGTTGGTACAATCACCATGGATTCTAACATGTGTAGTAGCCTACTTTGGGACTACCAAACGCTATTCCGTAAGGGTAGTTATAAAAGTAGTCTTCGGGTTTGCTATGAAACATGGAGTGGGATGTGAGTGATCAAGATGGAATTTGTCCCTCCTTTGGAGAGATATCTCTGGGCCCCTCGAGGTAATGGATTATGGAAATGAATGGCCATGCTAAGTTGATGGAGGAGTCAATCAACGGACGGATAATCCAATACGGTTCGAGTGAATGGTTAAGCTATTGAAGGGATGGCACACATCTTGCCTATAGCTTAATTGGTATCGTGAGGCAAAGGGATTTGTGTACACATTACAAGTTCGAGCCGATATTATATTCTTGTATACTATGGTGTCAATATGTGCTTGGTAGGCGCGCTATTGATCGGTCGCGAGTTGGACTCGAGCCGATGATCGGCTAAGTTAGACTATAGCTGAAACCAAGTATACCTGAACCTACGGTCGCACGCTTAAGGGGATAAGAACAAGCATTCGAGTTGGACTCGAATACGGCTCGATCGGATAGGGATCCGATTGGATAGAGTCCTGTGGTCTTACGATGTATGGGCGGCCAACTCTATGAGATTCGGATGAGATCCGATTCAAAATAGAGTCCTGATCGGCCACTAGTCCCAGTAGGCCAACTCTATATAAAGGGGCGAGGGGTAGAGAGCTGCGACACATTAGTTGAATTGCATTGCGCCGAGATCAATCTCCACGGAAACCCTCCCCACCTTCGAGCCAAACCCTAGCCTTGCCACGCGTGCTAGCACACGGGTGTTCGGCGTTCTGTTCCCGGACGTGCGGATACCGGTAGAGGCACTACTACGTTGCCGCGCCGTTGATCGGCTACGAATCGGCTGCACGGAGCGAGGCGGCCGTGGCGATCGGCAACAAGAACGCATCGGCGACTCGGATCGGCTGCGGCATCTGCGAATCGGCTGATTGGTGAATCGGCTGTCCCCGGGAATCGGCTGTCGGCTTGCGAGAATCGGCTACAATGTTTCGGGTCGGATAGTCCTGATTGGCTATTTCCGCTGTATACTCCAATCTGTAACGATCTATCGGCCCTTACTTGCAAGTGTTCTGGTTTGCACGGTAGAAAAGTTTTGTTTTCGGCTAGCGTAGCTTCCGCGTAACCCTTCGGTGGTATCGAGCTAATCTTGCTTAGTTCGGGTTTTAGATTGGATCGGAACAAGTTTTGCGCATGGGTTGATTAGATCAATCGGTTTTACGGGATTTGTTGAGGAGAGTTCATGGTAATTGCGTTCCTTGATAGTGTATCGGAACGGCATAATGTGATTACGTCGAAGCAATATCCATAGAACTCGGTTTGAGTCGGCTTCGAGATAGCATTCCTTGATAGTGTATCGGAACGGTATAATGTGATTATGCCGAAGCTATCTCGTAGTCCGATCTTGTTAGCTGCCTCGCGCCTACGCAAACCATCTCCCTTGATAGTGTATCGGGATGGCATAATATGATTATGCCGACATGGTTACCGCCGTGTGCGCCCCCTTATAGGTCGTCTCGATGCCGTTTCTCTGCGATAGGTAGAAAACGTTTTCTACGCCTAACTTGTTTTTGCAGAGAATGCTTTGAGATGGTATGACCCTATTGTATGTATGAGGTGCATGTGATGCATGTAATATTCTTTCATATGTGAAATCCGTAATATTCTTTCATTCGTGCAATGCTTGTAATATTCTTTCACGACCTACGAGTCGATGTAATCTTCAATTAGAGCTTCTATAGTAGTAGCTTAGTTTGAAGAAATAGAGCATTCGGCACTCGGAAGAACGGTGATGAAGATGGAGATCCTCTACACCGACATGGAGATGGAGATCACCATGTGAAGGGGGCCATACTATTTCATTATATGCTATTCTACTTGCTTTCATATATGTGATATGTTTGTTTGATAGGATAGCATCCTCGCAAAATTAAGTAGTAATGATGCCCTTCCAAATGTTGCACCCGTCACCGTTATGCTCGTCAATGGTGGGTCTGCCAAAACATAGTGCCATTCTCTATCATAACACGAGGGGGTATATGTCGGACATATACAGCGGGAGCATTTGGTTTACTTAACAAGGCTATCAAAACAGTTTTAGGCCTTGGGGCATAGGTTGGGGCCGGGGCATGGAGATGCCACACCAACAACAAGAGTCACATAGAGATGTGATTAGCCCGGAGTTGCTTGCCGATGTTATTAATCTTCTAGTAGTGATGCCAAAGCTCACTAGAAATTAACTAACATGTGGATCTTGACCCAATACGTAACCTAGAGGAAAGGTGTAAAATACGTAATGGGAGTCTAATGTTAAATTGTTTAACAATAGACATAGCATAAACATTGTGCTAAACTTTGCTTTTCTGTTGTAGAATAAATGGCGGCTAATACTACACCCAGCTTTTAATTTGCGATCTATTCTCGAAAAGGAAAAATTAAATGGAACAAACTTCATGGATTGGTATCGCAACTTGAGAATTGTTCTCAAGCAAGAGCGTAAGGAGTACGTTCTATAAATACCCTATCCCGAGGATTTTCCTAATAATTTCACCGCAACCGCACGGAGAGCATACGAGAAGCACACTAATGATGCTCTAGATATAAGCGTCTCATGCTTGCTACAATGTCCCCGAGCTTGAAGCAATATGAGAGCACCGATGCTCACACTATTATTCGGGGACTACGTGGTATGTTTGAGAACCAAGCTCGGGCCGAGATGTTCAACATCTCAAAGTCCTTGTTTGCGTGCGAGCTTGTTGAGGGAATCCCATCCCCACATGTGATAAAAATGATTGACTACATTGAGAGTCTAGAAAAACTAGGTTTTCCCCTTAGCCAAGAGTTGGCTACGATGTGATTCTCCGGTCGCTCCCTCCGAGCTTCAAGTCATTCATATTAAATTATCACATGAACAATATGGATAGAACCTTGGCTAAATTGCATGGGATGCTAAAGACAGTGAGGAGAGTATCCGAAAAACGGTCATGATGTGATGATGATGCGAAGGCTAAGCGCAAACCACGTCAAGAAACATTGCACCAAGAGGAAGTTAAGTCCCGATGAGATCGTGAGTGCCTCTAATGCAAAGAAGGGCAAAAGGGGTCGGCGACATCGGATGTCGTTTGCTTCTATTGCAAGGAGATAGGCCACTTGGAAAAGGAACGCAAGAAGTACATGGAGGATCTCAAAAAGAAGCAAAGTACGACTTCGCTCGGTATTAAAGTTATAGACATTAATCTTGCTACTTCACCTACTCGACTCTTGGGTATTTGATACCGGATCGTAGCTCATATTTGCAAATCGTTGCGGGAATGAGAAGAAGTAGAGGCTTAAGAAGGGGCGAGGTGAACCCGCGTGTCGGCAATGGAGCAAGCATTGCTACGGTTTACGTCGGCACGTACCACTTCATCTACCTTCGGGATTAGTTTTGGAATTAAATAATTGTTATTGTGTTCCAACTCTATGTCAAAACGTTATTTTCGCTTCATGTTTGCATGCGGAAGGATATGATTTTAGATCAATGGACAATGGTTGTTCGGTTTATCTCGAGATATGTTCTATTTTCATGCTCCATTGGTGAATGGATTATACGTTTTGAATCTTGAAGCGTCTCCCATCTATAACATTAATACGAAAAGGCAACTCTCTAATGATACAAACCCCACGTTTATCCGGTATTGTCGCTTAGGCCATATAAATAAGAAACGCATGGAGAAGCTCCATAAGGATGGACTCGCTTCACTCTTTTAATTTTGAATCGTTTAAGATATGTGAGTCTTGTTTACTTGGTAAAATGACAAAGGCACCTTTCACGGGACACGGTGAAAGAGCAAGTGACTTGTTGGCACTCGTACACACCGATGTATGTGGACCAATGAGCTCAACGGCCGAGGTGGTTATCGTACTTCATTACCTTTACCGATGACTTTAGTAGATATGGTTTTATCTACTTAATGAGGCATAAGTCCGAATCCTTTGAAAAGTTCAAAGAATTCCGAATGAAGTACGAAATCATTTAGGAAAAATAATCAAGTTTCTACGATCGGATCGTGGAGGGGAATACTTGAGCCATGATTTTGGTAATCATCGAAAGATTGTGGAATTGTTCCACGTTGACTCCGTCGAACTCCACAATGGAACGGAGTGTCCGAACGGAGAAATCGCACCTTGTTGGACATGGTGCGGTCGATGATGAGTCAAAGTGATCTTCCGTTATCCTTCAGGAATATGCTCTTGAAACGTTGCGTTGAAAAGACACCATATGAGCCAAAGTGATCTTCCGTTATCCTTCTGGGGATATGCACGGAGGGCTTATGAGAAGCACACTAATGATTCCCTAGACATAAGCTGTGTCAAAGACCCATTTAGTCTTCCTCGCATCGACCAAGTGGTAGACTCCATGGCCGGATGCGAGCTCCTCTCCTTCCTCGACGCCTATTCGGGTTATCATCAGATCACACTCAACAAACACGATTGCCTCAAGACTTCGTTTATTACTCCCTTCGGCACCTCTGTTACATCACCATGCCCTTCGACTTCTAGAACGTCGAGGCGATCGATCGAGAGAACCATGCGGAGATGGCTACACAACCAACTCGGCTGCAACATCGAGGCTAATGTAGACGACATCGTCATCAAATCCCGAGTCAAGAAGATCTCATCGCCGACTTGGAGGAAACATTCAATAGCCTGTGTGCATTCAAGATAAAGATTAACCCAAAGATATGTACTTTTGGCGTGCCATCGGAAAACTACTTGACTTCATGGTGTCCCATCGCGGCATCGAGGCCAACCCAGCAAGATAGCTACCATCCATCAATGGAGCTGTCTGCTGACTTGAAAAATTTACAAAAGTTGTCGGGTGCATGGCGTCACTCAGCCGCTTCACATCCCGATTTGGCGAGCGCAACATGTCGTTCTTCAAGCTCCTCAAGAAATCGACAAATTCACATGGACTCGAAGCTCAAGCCGCCTTTGACGATTTTAAGAGGTACCGACAAGTCCACCCGTCCTCACCGCTGCACTCCCAAAAGAGCCCATGCTCCCGTACATCGCCGCTACCACAAGTGTAGTTAGCACAACCCTAGTGGTCGAAAGGGAAGAAGACAGGTCGGCACGAAGGTTCAATGTCCGGTATATTTCATTGACAAAGTCCTCAACAATTCAAAGATGTGGTATACCCATATACAAAAGATGCTATACGCAATATTTATCACGGCTCACAAACTTACTCATTACTTCCAAGCTCACCCAATCTCGGTCGTCACTTGCTTACCCCTCCGAGACGTCATGTTCAACAAGGAGGCCACCGGACGCATTGCCAACACTACAACACATATAGCCTTCTATGATGATTTTAGAATGACATTGTAGATATTCGTCATTGAATCGCTTCGTTTATGACGTTTTATGTGAGGCAAGGTCGCTTAGTGACGAAAAAAATTAGCGTCACAAATCCAACTAGAAAATGTCACGCTTTGTTGTGCCAAACCTATTAGTGAAGAATTCTGTGATGTTTGCTTTGTCATTAGACTTTTAAGATTTTTTTAAAAATAGAAGCCCGGTATCCTACGTCGCAACTGTCCTACATGGAAACTAGTGCCACATGTGCATCCTACTCAGTAGAGGATCCCACGTGTCATTGGGGCTTAATTCACCGAAAATGAAAAAAAATCACGCGGCTAGGTCCCACCCGTTAGTCTAGGTAAATTAAATAAAAAACTATAGTCCACATGTAAGTGTGCTGCCTCCTACAAGATGTAGGGTCCCACCTGTAAGTCCGGGTGAATTAAAAAAATATCGCACTAAATAGGATTCTAACCCGCGACCTAGATGCCAAAGCAACGGATGCTCGCGGATGCTACCACTATGCTACAAGGTTGATTATGGTATGTTCTATTAGTTACTCCTATGTACCATTACTTTTTCGGCCCAATGCGCAACACGGTCCGCAAGAGCAAGCCAAGCCCAGCTGGCCCCAGACAGCCCCCGCCTTTCCCGCGCCCCTCATCCAGCCCAAAGATCAGGAAAAAAATGATGCGGGATAAAGGACTCGAACGAAAGACCTCGACACTATCACCACAACTAAAGAACCACTGCGCCAGCTCTCTTCTCTGATAGATTGAAAAGACTAATGTTCTTTTTTCATGCACTACAGCGGTTATATGATGTTTCCGTTTGTTTGTGAACAATACGCAGTTTCATTTATCAAAACCATTTGAATTTTTTATGACAGGTTTATAGATCCTAGATATGTTGCCATGCCAGTTTTTAAAATTTTTGAACCAAAATTTAGATATTTTTACAATTATTGTATTGTAATTTAGAGATTGAAGGTTCAATTATGAAAGATTACGTGGAGGCTACGCTAAACAAAACTTTTCTATCGCGCAAATCAGGAACACGTGCAAGTAAGGTCCGATAGATCGTTACCGATTTGAGTAGAGTGCAGGGGACTAGCCAATCAGGACTATCCGATCCGGAACAGTGCTGGCCGATGAGAGCCGATTTGCCGACAGCCGATTCCCGGGGATAGCCGATTCACCAATCAACCGATTCGCTGAGTCGTCCGGTCACGTTCTCGCGCCTCGCTTCGATGCGCTCGACCTCAGCCGATTCATAGCCGATCAACAGCGCCGCAACGTAGCAACGCCTCTACCGGTATCCACACGTCCGGGGAGAGAACACCGAACACCCGTGTGCTAGCACGCGATGCAAGGCTAGGTTTTGGCTAGGAGGTGGGGAGGGTTTCCGTGGAGATTGATCTCGTCGACTTCTGTTGCGCTAAATTAGATTGATTTGGTTTAATTCGATGAAGCAACTCTTCACCCTTCGCCCCTTTATATAGAGTTGCCGGTTGGACCTAGAGGCCCATCGGGACTCTATTTTGAATCGGATCCCATCCGAATCTCATAGAGTTAGCTGGCCGGACTTCATTAGCCCATAGGACTCTATCCGATCGGATCCCTATCCGATCGAGCCGTATTTGAGTCCAACTCGAATGCTTGTTCTTATCCCCTTAAGCGTGCGACCCTGTATGTTCAGGTATACTCGGTTTCGGCTATATTCCAACTCAGCCGACCGTCGGCTTGAGTCCAACTCAGCCGACCTGTCAACAGCGGCGCCTAGCAGCACATATTGACACCATAGCATACAAGAATATAATATTGACTCTGAATCTGTAATGTGTACACAAATCCCTTTGCCTCATGATACCAATTAAGCTATAGGCAAGATGTGTGCCATCCCTTCAATAGCTTAACCATTCACTCGAACCGTATTGGAGTATCTGTCTGTTGATTGACTCCTCAATCAACTTAGCATGGCCATGCATTTCCATAATCCATTACCTCGAGGGGCCCAGAGATATCTCTCCAAAGGATGGGCAAATTCCATCTTGATCACTCATATCCCACTCTATGTTTCATAGCAAACCCGAAGACTATTTTTATAACTACCCAGTTACGAAATAGCGTTTGGCAGTCCCAAAGTAGGCTACTACACATGTTGAAGTCCATGATGATCTCAGGTCTAAGGACTTTGTACCAACACTACCTGAGACCAACTAATGGCACATTAATTCTTGTAGTGTCTCATGGTGGGTCTATCCAACAATGTGTTCTCTAACACATGTCCATGTATATTGATTTGATATCTCCATACTATGATCTATGAGACATGATCATCAATCAATAAACATGCCGATCTTAGAATCATATTTGTTCCAACAATATGACATATGATCAGGGATCGTTTAGAAATAGATTCATACATAAAGAGTCTCATAAATAAGTCACATACTTATTGATCAATACAAGATGTATGTTTCATGAAAGTGAATAACACTTTATTCATTTATACATAAACATTGACTATGATATCCAACATCTCCATGTTGCCTCTAGGACATATCACTAACAAATTATGCATAGCATACAATTGAAAGGAACATATAAACCAAAATATAATCTTTGTAATTTTTTAAAACCTTGATCGAGGTAGATGTAGTTCAATTCAAAATTATTTTTGATAAATGTGTAAAAATTCATTTAATCATTAGAAAATAGTATATGACTTTTAAAAAATTTGAAACTCCTACATAACAACATGCACGCAGTCTTCTCCATGTAAAAAAATTATGGGGGTATGTAACAAATTATTTCTATAGGTTCATACATAAGGGTCCATTACTTTACTACTTAAAATTAGAAAAAAAATCACAACACAAGTATAACCATTTATTACAAGGTATACAAACTTGAAACTTATAGCTCATTTATATAAAAAGTATAACCATTTATGAACAACGTATAGTCTCAAATGATCAAAACTGATTGAATTTTTTATGGTAGCGTTATGAACTACGTAGATTTATAGAATTTTCTGACTGAATTTAGATACTATTACAATTTTTGTAGTCCAATCTAGAGATGTAAGGTTTTAATTATCTATGGCAACCTATTGAATTCTCCATCTAATTCTTGGATATGGGATAGAATGAAATATAGGAGCGCATATATATTTTTGTTTATTTTTTAAACATTATTTGGGATACTCGTAGTTCAATTCGAAACTAATTTTGAAAAGCACGCAGAAATTCATTTAATTGTTAAAAAATAATAGATGAATTCAAAAATTTGAAACTCCTCGAAACAACATATACACATTCTAGTCCATACAAAAAATTTATAGGAGTATGTAATAAAATATTTATATAGGTTCATTCAAAAGGGGCATTATGCAATTACTAAGAGAATAGAAAAAATATTTTTAGCAAAACAAGTGGCAATATAGCTTCATATGTCGTAACATTGAGGTAGTGTTAAAGTTATGTCCAAATTTATGGTGCATACGAGTTTGCAAATATTGTATGTTATGTAAATTTCAATTTTTTAGTTTAGTTATAAGAGATTTTGTGAGAAGTGTGACCATCTATGAACAATATATATTCTGACTTGACTAAAATAGATTGAAATTTTTATGGCAACGTTTACAGACAAAAATTAAGTTGTCATGTCAATTTATAGAATTTTCTGACCAAATTTAGATATTATTACAGTTTTTATAAACCAATTTAGAGATGTAAGGTTTTAATTATCTATAGCAACCTATTGAATTCTCCATCTAATTATTGGATATAGGATATAATGAAATATAGGAGTACATATATATTTTTTGTTTATTTTTAAAACCTTATTTGGGGTACTCGTAGTTCAATTCGGAATTAATTTCGAAAAGCACGCAAAAATTTATTTAATTGTTTAAAAATAGTAGATGAATTCAAAAAAAATTGAAACTCCTTTGAAACAACATATATATATATTCTATTCCATGCAAAAAATTTATGTGAATATATGTGTTTAAAATTATTTGTATTTATGCCTATTTATTTGTACACTGAAAATACTAATAAAAAATTTGTAAGGAAATTATCATACTGAGCTCTTTTTCTCTGTTTCCCGGCCCAATTCAACCCAACTTTAAGATAGGAGTGCATGTGCACCGTCAGATTTTCATCAATCGATAGGATTCAGTAGGTTTCGGTATAAAATAGGAGCAAACCCTACACTCTTTCACCTCTGTGTCGTGCCCCTCTCTCCCTGCTCCTCTCCTTGGCCGCCCCGTCCAGCGTCCTCCATGTGTTTCCTCCTCCATAGGGTTTCCTCCTCCATGCGTCCTCTCTCCCAAGGCAACCAAGCGTCGGCCGCCCAGCAAATCCGGCGAGTACGCAGGAGAGGGAGGGGCGCGTCAAATTTGGCAGGAAGGGAGGACGCGTGACGCCGACGGATTTGGCGGATGCGCTGCTTCTTCATTCCTCGGCTCTCGCGGGTAGGGAGCTGTTGTCGCCGTCCTATCTGGTCCTGTCCTACTGCTAGGTAAGGCGGTGCGCGTCGTAACGGGTGGCTAATCCTGGCAGCAGCGACGGGCTAACGCGGCATCAGGCGAACGAGCCCATCCAGCACCATATCCAATCGCGAGCCACCGTCGTCTCCACCGGCCCTCCTACTTGACACCGTCGTCACTGCGGCCGCTTCTTCCGTTGTTGCTGCCCTCGTGCCACACCCTGTTCCTTCCTCCACTGCAGCCAACACCGACGTCTTGTTGTCGTCGCCGCCGCCGCCTGCTTGGTGCCTCCGCGGGACGAAACTCTCGAGCACCGGTGCTCATCCTCGGGCCGAACATGTTGGAATCCGGCTCACAAGGCTTCTTCCTCATGTCAGAATCCGGCTCGTAATTATCGCTATGAAAGGTACAAACTTTTTACTACTCCCTCTACTAGTTTGCCAGCATATGGAACTTCTTTTTACTACTCCCTCTACCAGTTTGCCCTCTTGGAATTACTATCAGTTCTCAGCATCTCATTCAGGCGTGTGTTATCAGAATTCAGAACCAATAGTTTTAAATTGTAATTGAATTGGTAATGACTAGCAGTAACTTACGAACACTCTGAACCTTTTCTTGCCATATGTGTGTATGGTATCATTTTCTGCATGGTTTTGCGGTGTTTTTTTAGGTGAAATTAAGTAATCTTCCAGTAGTTTTCACGGAGGTTTGTGGATTGGGATGCATGACGAAAGGCACTATTATGAAAGTGCTTCCAAATTTAGCATCTGTTGATCAGAAATCTTTCCCACGCGCTGGCCTGGGAGATCTGCTTAACTCCAGTGCAGGTCCGTCCTTGGTTACCTTAGATGACCTAGGCGTGCCAATTGGTTTGATCTGCTAACCAATAAGAAATAAACATATACTAGCATTAAGGTTAAAGTTAGACTCTACCGGATCGGCTCAGGGAATCAACTTACACATAATTGCTATCCCAAAGTGTATTTAAACTAAGTGACTGGGATAGATCGGCTGTACCGAGACAGTATAAATCACTTAATCTAAATATACATCAAGATAATAAATATGTGCATTTATAACCTAGCCGATATTGTAGATCTAACGTGAATCAGCTAATACCCCTATACATCTTATGAAAAGATATCAATCTAACCTAAATGCGTTAAACCTAGATCAATCGGCTATCGGCTGACGCCAATAGATTGATACTGGCTCAAAGCATTTAACCAGATTAAGATCTTAATATAAGAGGCAGTTTTAATATATTTGATAGTAAATAATGCTAAAAGATAACTAAAACAGATAAGGCCGGCTGAAACCCCGGCACTGTCTTTAATGATAAACATCTAGCCGAATAGCTCTTTAATAATTCTAAGAGCGACTTAATAGATCATGGTGATGCAGCATTAAGTACAAAAAGAAGTATTAGATCTATATGAACCGATGTGAACCCCTTGAGACGGTTGATACAGCATATAAACTAGTTCAACATCTAGATCTAGCTCTATCGGCTGATGTCTCCCGAGAGAAACGAGCCGATGGCAAGATAGATCTAGACATTGCTCCAGCTTATATGCCGTATATGATAACTTACGTAATCTATAACATTAAATCTAGAGTGTCATGACAATGTAAGCACTAGATTCAATGATACAGACTACCAATGACAAGTATTTACCTTATTCGGGGGTCGAGATCGATGCAACCCGAAGCGAGATCAAGAACTCATCAAAAAGAAAAAGGTTTGGCGATGCGCCGAGATTGTATTGATGTGTGTTATTGTTTACAAAGAGCCCTCGGGTCTTATTGATACCCTGGCATAACAATATCCGTGTAAGACACGGTTTCTATCTACTCTACTATTTAAAATACGACAATATCTTGGGATACAACCCCAATGTCGTATCAAAAGGAATATCTAAACAAAACCCTATTTTACAGATACAATTGTCGTTACAGGACACTATCCATAGATGGCAATATCTTAACGAACATTTAGGAACTGAATTCTTCCTTTTATCTTCAAGCTTCTTTATCGGAAACGGTTCCATCTTCTTCTCTGAATCGGAATCGGCTATCGGCTGTCCCTATCCGATTCGGCCTCAGCCGACTGGTTTCCCAGCCGATTAAATCATGGCCGATGCAGCCTCTGTTTCTCCGCGGATCACTTTCCCGATCGATTCCACTTCAATGTCAACCTTGAACCTAGGGATTTGATTACCAAATTTGGTCGTTAACACATGCCCCCCAAATCCGTGATAATATAATATCGCGGATTTGCCGCTTTTTCAAATTCCTACGTGACTTTCGTCCTATTCTGTTTCGGCTATCAGGAAATCTCTTTAAATAGCACCCGCCTTGTGCCGAACTAAGCCACGCTGTCACTTTTGCCTCCTCAAGCCCTTTCCAACTCCTCGGCGACCCCGTCAGAACCCGAAGCGCGACCTCACCAGCAAACCCTTTCGCGGCGACGATCCCACTCATCAATGGCGTCCTTAAGCACTCGCTCCGACGCAGCCCAAGCAGAATACCCAGAGGTAAGTTTCATCGGCTACTGCTCTTTACTCCTTGCAACTTGGTTTTTATCTTTTGTAATCTTGTTTTTCCATCCTTTAAATCGCAGCACCTCGCCCACCAAATCGCCATTCCAGACCTTGTTAGCCCTAATCAGTTCTTGTTAGGGCCGATCGGCAACTTAGACCCTAGCGAGTTTATTAATGCCGAGACAAACCGGATTCCCTTCAGATTTTCTACCCCTGACCTAGCCCACAGGTCTGGTGCTTTCAAGTCTTGGCCCTCAACAGATAAATCTTGGCCAGCTTGGTATTCACGGATGTCGGCTAGGCAGCAAACTCACTAGACTGAACTAGGTATAAGCCAATGCCTAGCTCTGACAATAGCCGACATATCAAAGGACGAGCCCCTCCTATTGGCCGCCACTTACTTCTGGTCGGACACGCTAAATGTGTTTTTATTTAGACAAGGGCCGATGACACCAACCCTCTTGGATGTAGTGATGATCACAGGATTGGATAACATTCACAGTAGACCCAGCCGGCCTCAACATCAAGTGCTCCCATAATTTTAAGACCAAAAGCATAGGGGGCTGGAGCGGCTTCATATCAATGAACATGAAAGAAGACCCAATCTCTGAGAGAGAACACAGCTTTTGTCTTAATGTGGCTAGAAAAATTTGTCTTCTGTGGATCGAGTTGTGGGCCGACTAGCAACTAGCAGCACATAGTCGAAGCCCTGGTGAGCAAAAAACAAGTCCCCCTGCGAAAATACCTACTCGGCTACTTGTATTGGCTTGGCTCGGCTCGGCTCGGCTTCCAAGCAAGCTGTCAACACATGAGGGCCCTGGTGGCTACTACAGTTGTGGCTAAATCTCCACCTCTATCGGGTTGCAGAAAGGCTGACTCCATTGGAAGCCGATTTCCCTTTAATCGAGCCACGGTTCGAAGATGATGAAGAAGTGACCACCCACCGATGCCTGTCATATGGGGAAGCAGTAGCAACCTATCCTGGATACAAGCTAACAGCCGATCATTTCAAAAACTGGTTCGGCAACCTGTACAGCGTCTTCCCAAGCAGCTCAAGGATATGGTTTGCTTATGAAGATTTTGACAGATTCGAACTCCCGATGATCTCACTTGGATGAGCTTAACTCCGAAGGATATGAAAAACCGAGGAGATTTATACATTGGCCATCACACCTTGCATCCTCCCCATCGGCATCCACCAAGGGCGCAATATTCAAAAATCTTACGAATTCTATCATCCGATGGTGGCTGCAAGACAACTTGGCATGAGTCAGCTGCCGATCGGCCTCTATTACTCAAACAAAATCCAATCCAGGGGCAAAATCGAAGGAGATATTATGATGAATCGGCTGCTCAGCATCCCTGGCCCCCCCTCTAGGCAGTATTGACAACATTGACCTGGAGGTGACAAGGACAACCATCTTCAGCCGATGGTGGAATGAATGGAAGCGACATTTGTTCCATCAATCGGCCTCCATGTATTTGACCATCATCGACCCGGAATGACTCCATTGGTAAGTGTCTTTTCTTCTTAGCTCTCTTCAGCCACTTCTTGTATTATTGACTAATCATGCCTTATTCCTTTGTAGACAACCGATGCTTCCCCTCCACACACAAGCAACACGGGGGTGGCAATCCTTTATGCCCCCGGCGTGCTGTCCGGTGGCTGCGGGCTAGCCCCGTCAATCATCGGCTTCCATGCGCCGAAGGTGGCTACACTACTTCACGGCCAAACCCGTGCACCGTTACATCGGCCAAAAGGGCGACGCCATCGGCTGCTGCTACTCCGGCTGCGGAGAAAAGAAAATAGGCTTCAAAGAAACCGAAAACAACTCCAGCCGACGACTTGCCCCCAGTCGATCCGGATGTGGACGCGGCCCTTCAAGACAAAATTAGGGACGAGGATATGGAGCAAGCCTTCAATGCTGCTGCAGCCGAAACGAGCTCTTCAGACAAGTATGCTCGGACTCCATCAGCTGAGCAAACCATCGAACAAACTCCAAGCCCTCCGAAACACGTCCCTAGCTCCCAGCCGGTAAGCATTTTTCATCGTTTAGTCTCATCATCTTTCCATTATGATTCATCGGCTTTCTGTGTCTGTAGGCAAAGAAACTGGCCACCAAGAAGAAAACGGCTCCTCCTCCTTCGGTAAGTTCTATTACCCTTCATTTCCCTCTTACTAGCACAACTGATTTCTGAGTTGCATCTTTTTCAGCCTTTCCGCGCTCCAACACCTGCCCCCCATGCATCGAGCGAGTCCACGCCGACGGCCGCATGTGATGATGATGCCGAAGATGTGGCTACCTCAGTCCCAAGTATCTGAATAGGTTCTGTTTAACTTTGTAAATTAGATCATCAACTTTGTCGGCTCCCCTAACCGTTTCCTAACTTGCAGTCTGTAGCCGATCCTCTGGACTTTGACCTCTCAGAGTTTCTTGATCCTGATGAGGGCGCCGATAAGGCCATGGTGGTGTCGGACAAGGACCAGCGGGCTACCCTGTCAGACATAGCCAAACGGCTAGAGTGCTCCCTCGACTTCTTGGTCACTGAATGCGGTTCCATCCGTAGTCGATTCGAGGACATCCAAGATCGGCTGCCGGACCAGCTGGCTGACATTATTGCACCGACCACATTTATGGAGGTGCATCGGCACAAGTTCGAATGAGCTAAAGAAATAATAGCCGATCGCCGAGAAAACCAAGCATTGGAGGCCACCATCAAAGCCAGTCAACAAGAAATCACCGTCAAGAAGGCCAAGTTTGATACGTTGAAGACTGAGCCGATCGCTGAACTTGATCGGCTTCGCAAGCGTCGGGAGGAGCTGATAGCCGAACTTGCCAACGTCAAAGCTGATATTGTGGCCAAGGAACAACGCGTCGTCGGCCTGCCGAAGGAGATCGAGGACCAACGAGCGAAGATCAAGGCGGCCGTGTCACATCTGTTCGACATGGCCAGGGCGATGAAGCCGATCCCAGGGAACGACGTAGCCGACGCGAAGGCCATTGAAGAGATAGACGGGATCCTTCGTAAGGCGATATCGGCCATCACCACCTTCCTTTCATGCTGAGCTACTTGTAATAGTTGGCTAGGCATCCTTGTACTTAAACTTTCTATGCATTTTGTAATTGGCTCAAACTTCCTTTGTAATCGGTTGGTTGCAACTTATTCATATATACACTTGTCGATTACTTCTTCAATGTTATTCGTATGTATACTGCCGATTACTTCAAACTTGTTTGAAGGCTTCAAAAATTTAGCTTCACAAACTTTGAAAAATTCGCTCTACATTCTTGATATTTCAAAATTTTGGCTTCACAAACTTTGAAAAATTCACTCTGCCTTCTTGATATCACATTGTATTGTATATGCCCCCTAATTTTTGTTGATGGTGTTCCCAGCATTAACAGAATTATCAAATCAACTATCCTATTGTTGTCGGCTAAGTTGGGCCGATGTAGAAAAATTAGGGGAAACTTGCGTAATATCGTCCTAAAGGCGATGCGTGCGTCACAACGCATCGGCTAACACGAATCGGCATAACCATAGCCGAATCATGAGTTGATCCATACACTTGGGTAATATTTCTTTAAATACTTGCCGTTCAAAGTCCTCCCAAACACTTCTCCATCCAAACCTTCTAGCATATAAGCTCCTTTAGAGACACATTTGTGGATCTTGAAAGGCCCTTCCCAATTCGGTGACCACTTGTCAAACTTATTATCTCTTGATCCGATCGGCAATATCAATTTCCAAACGAGTTCACCTTCTTCAAATGATTTAGGGACAACCTTCTTGTTATAATGATGGGCTACTCATTCCTTATCTCTTGTTACCTTTTCCAAGGCCCTCATATGTGACAAAACTAGATCTTTTGATTCGTCTACCATCAGGTTGTAGTAATCATCGGCTGTAAGCTGATCTTGTAACTGAATCCTTCTTGAGCCGATGATGTTTTACCACAGCAGGACTGCTTCATGTCTGTAGACCAGTTTATATGGAGGGACTTGAATAGACCCGTGGCAAGCCATCCGATAGGCCCAGAGTGCTTCGGCTAATCGGCTGTGCCACTGCTTAGGATATTCAGCGATCTTCCTATTTATTAGCTTGACTAAACTTTTGTTTGAGGCCTCTGCCTGTCTGTTAGCCTGAGCATAGTACGGCGAAGAGTTGAGTAACTTGATTCCCATGCCATCGGCAAACTGAACAAACTCATCCAATATGAAGATAGACCCCTGATCTGTTGTTATTGTTTGAGGGACGCCGTATCGGTATACGATGTGCTCTTTAACAAACTCGATCGCGTCCTTTGAATCGACCTTCTTTAAAGGAATTGCTTTTACCCATTTTGTGAAATAATCTGTTGCCACCAATATGAATTTATGTCCCTTGCTCGAGGGTGGATTGATCTGGCCGATCATGTTGATTCCCCAACCCCTGAACGGCCAAGGCTTGATAATTGGGTTCATAGCCGATGCTGGTGCCCTTTGTATGGCTCCAAACTTTTGACAATCCTGGCAGCCTTTGTAGTACTTGAAACAATCCTCCAACATCGTCGGCCAAAAATACCCTACTCTTCGAAGCAACCATTTCATCTTGTCAGCCGATTGATGCGTGCCACAGATTCCTTCGTGCACCTCTCCGATAGCTACTCTGGCTTGATCGGCACTGAGGCATTTGAGCAGCACTCCATCAATCGCCCGATAGTATAAATCTTCATTGAGCAAGACATATCTCAAAGCCTTGTAGCGCACTTTCCTTGAAGCCGACTGGGAGGGGTTTTGCAGATAGTTGTAGACCTCAAATCTCCAGTCGTCGGCTGTCATGGTGGCAATCTCTATCTCGATATCTTTTGTCATCGGCCTGTAGCCTGATGCCCCTTGAGCTAAATCATTTGCTTCTGCATTCTGCTCTCTGGGGATGTGTTTTAGTGTACTAGCCAAAAGCTAGCTATCAGTTCTCGGCATCGTTGATAATAGACCATTAGCGCATCATTTTTGCATTTGTACTCTCCCGACAACTGGCTGATGACCAACAGTGAATCTCCCATTATTTCGATGGCGTCGGCTTCAACTTCCTTGAGAAGATGCAATCCCTTGAGCACTGCCTCGTACTCGGCTTGGTTATTTGTGGCATGTGGGTTGATTGAGAAGGAAAATTCGAAGCTTACCCCCCTTGGTGATATAATGACCAAGCCGATACCGCATCCATTCGTGCAAACCGAGCCATCGAACATCAAAGTCCAAGGCGTGATCTCCACCAAGCCGATTGAACCATCTCTGTGTTCTACGATGAAATCGGCTATGGCTTGCCCTTTAACTGCCCTGGGTGCCTGATATCTTAAGTCAAATTCAGTTAAAGCAAAAATCCACTTCCCAACTCGTCCCTTGAGTACTGGAGCCGATAGCATATATTTGACTACGTCGGCTTTGCATACCACTGTGCACTCATTGGATAATAAATAATGCCTCAACTTTGTACATGAAAAATACAGGCAAAGACATAGTTTCTCCACTGGTGAATATCTAGTCTCTGCGTCCAGTAGTCGTCGGCTGAGATAAAAGATGGCTTTCTCTTTTGCTTCAATCTCTTGAATCAGAACCGAGCCGATCGACTTATCGTCGGCTGATAGATACAGCTTGAATGGTACCTCTTTTTGTGGAGAAATCAATACTGGAGGCGAGCTTAAGTAATCCTTGATATTGTCTAATGCCTTCTGTTGCTCTACTCCCCAAGTGAACGCTTGATCGGCCTTCAGCCGAAACAATGGTGTGAACGGCTCCATCTTTTCTGAAAGATTGGCTATGAATCGCCTGATGAAGTTGATTTTGCCAATCAAAGATTGTAATTGCTTCTTGTCCTTTGGAGGCTGTATCGTTTTGATGGCATTAATGCTCCTGGGTGTAACCTCAATTCCTCTCTCATGAACAAGAAACCCTAAAAATTGCCCGGCCGACACGCCGATGCGCACTTCAGTGGATTCATCTTCGGGCCATATTTCCTTGTCCGCTCCAAAATTTGTCTAAGATCGGCTACATGGTTTTCCATTTTCCTGGATTTGACAACAACATCATCAATGTAAATTTCAACCAGAGAGCTGATCATATCATGGAAAATGTAATTCATGGCCCTTTGATAAGTTGCTCCAGCATTCTTCAAGCCAAATGTCATGACGACCCACTCATACAAGCCGATTGCTCCTGGACATCTGAAAGTAGTCTTGTGGATATCTTCTTTGACCATAAAGATCTGATTATAACCTGCATTACCATCCATGAAACTTATGATCTTGTGGCCAGAAGCAGCATCTACAAGCAAATCAGCTATGGACATTGGGTATTCGTCTTTAGGGGTAGCTTTATTGAGGTCTCTGAAATCAATACACACCCTAAGTTTGTCATTCTTCTTCATTACTGGAACAACATTTGAAATCCACTCTACATATCGGCAAGGCCGAATGAATCTAGCATCGTATAGCCGAGTAATTTCGGCTTTGATCGCATCATACATATCAGTCTTAAACCTCCTAGGAGACTGTTTGTACGGCCGATACCTTGCCTTGATAGGCAGCCGATGCATAACAATAGACGGGCTAAGACCAGGCATCTCGAAATACTCCCAAGCAAAACAATCTTTATATTCCTTTAATAAATCAATGAGCTGAGATCTACAACGAGAAGACAAATTTTTACTAATGTATGTCGGCCTAGGCCTATCTCCAGGACCTATATCAATCTCTTCTAGTTCGTCGGCCGACATAAAACCTTGCCCAAGCTTGTCATCGTCGTCGTCCGTGGTGTCCTTGTCGTAGACGCTCGAGCCCTCCACGATGCCCTCAAAGTAATCATTGAGGCTCTTCATCTCCAATAGGCTGTATGGCAGAATCGGACACCCTTAGAAAATCGGCTTGCCAAACTTTGGCGGACAGACAATCGATACCGTCGATTTCCCAAAGTGGCAAATCGGCGTTACCAACGCTCACTGACCTGTCGGCTGGCACGATTTCAATCTTGTCGCCTTGCCATTGGATCAGACTTTGATGCATGGTGGAAGGGACGCAGCAATTTGCGTGAATCTAGTCTCTCCCAAGCAGTAGGTTGTAAGATCCCTTCCCGTCGATGACGAAAAATGTTGTGGGCACGGTTTGCTGCCGACGGCGGTTCAACGTTCAACACGCCCTTGGCCTCCGATGGGTTGCCGCCGAAGTCTTTGAGCACCATGTTCGGCTTGATTAGATCTTCGACTCCATTGCCCACTTCCGAAAAGTGGCATAGGGCATGAGGTTGACTGTTGCCCCCCCATCGACTAGCATCTTTGACATGGGCTTCCCATTAACGAATCCTTTTACGTACAGTGGTTTAAGGTGCCGATTTTCAGTCCTCTCTGGTTTTTCAAAAATGACTTGTTCTGGGGAGAATGCTAGTTTCGCGAAGGCGTCTTTGGCACTATCTGCATCGGCCTCTGAGGCGCCGAATTCGGCTGGCAATATGAAAACCATGTTGACCGATGCAGCGGCTTTCCCTTTTCCTTTAGCCGCCCTTCTGGCTTGGTCGGCTGCGCTCTCGTCGGCTGGGGTGTTCTTCTGCTTGGGGCGCCACTGTTTCCTGCCCTGCCGACGTTGTTGATGCTGAATCATCTATTGGACTTCTTCTTCATGCCCTTTGAAGGGTTACGCGGAAGCTACGCTAGCCAAAAACAAAACTTTTTCTACCGCGCAAACCAGGAACACTCACAAGTAAGGGCCGATAGATCGTTACCGATTGGAGTATGCAGCGAAAATAGCCAATCGTGGCTATCCGATTCGGAACCGTGGCTGCCGATGACCGATTCCCGCAAGCCGACACCGATTCCTAGGGACCGATTCACAAATCAGCCGATTTGCCGATGTAGACAATTCGCCGAGTCATCGACCGCGTTCTCGCGCCTCGCTCCGATGCACTCGACCGCAGCCGATTCCACCACGCCCGATTCGTAGCCGATCAACTGCGCAACGTAGCAGCGGCTCTACCGGTATCCACACGTAGCGCTTCGAAGCAGCAATATACTCGGCCTCCGTTGTAGAGTCGCAAAAGTATCCTGCTTGGAACTCTTCCAGTGATGTGCCTTCGTTCGGGCGAACATGAACCCATTGCGATCTATAATCATCCTTGTCCGTTTGGAAGCTAGCATCGGTGTAACCACTTACAACGAGCTCTTCTTCACCTCCATAGACTAGGAACATATCCTTAGTTCTTCTCAAGTACTTAAGGATATTCTTTACTGCGATCCAGTGACCTTCACCGGATCGTCGGTATCTGCTCGTAGCACTCAAAGCGTACGAGACATCCGGGCGTGTACAAAGCATGGCATACATGATGAATCCAATTGCCGAGGCATATGGAACCATACCCATCTTATTCTGCTCATCATGTGTCCGAGGACACGATTCTTGCTAAGATTAATACCATGTGACATGGGCAAGAAACCTTTCTTGGAATCATGCATGTTGAACATTTTCAACACCTTGTCAATGTATGTAGTTTGGATTAATCCAATTAGCCTCTTGGATCTATCTCTATAGATCCGAATGCTAATATGTATGCTGCCTCCCCTAAGTCTTTCATGGAAAAACTATTTTTCAACGAAGACTTGACGATTCTAGCATAGGGATATCATTTCCAATCAACAATATGTCATCCACATATAAGATTAGAAATACAATTACGCTCCCACTAACCTTTTTGTAAACACAGACCTCCTCTTCGTTTTTGATGAAACCAAACCCTTTGATTACTTCATCAAAACTAATATTCTAACTCCGAGATGCTTGCTTCAATCCATAAATGGATTTCGTAGCTTGCATATCTTTCGAGCGATTGTGGATTGACAAAACCCCGAGGTTGTATCATGTATACATCCTCGCTTAGGTTTCCATTTAGGAAAGCCGTTTTGACATCCATCGCCATATCTCATAATCGAAATATGCAGCAATCACTAGGATAATCCGAATAGATTTAAGCATTGCGACGGGCGAGAAGGTTTCATCATAATCAACTCCTTGAATCTGTTTAAAACCTTTCGCCACCAATCGCGCCTTATAGATGTGAACATTTCCATCCATATCGGCCTTTTCTTAAAAACCCATTTACACTCAATGGTTTTGACACCATCGGTGGATCAACCAAGTTCCAAACTTGATTGTCGTACATGGATTCTATTTCGGATTTCATGGCTCCAAGCCACTTGTTGGAATCGGGTCCCACCATCGCTTCCTCATAGGTCTTAGGCTCATCGTTGTCCAACAACAATATATCACGTTGTTCCGCACTGTACTCGTCGGGCGCACGACGTGATCTTTCGACCTCCGTGGGCTGGTGTATCTACAACCGGTGGCGCAACACTTTGCTCCTCCCGTTGTGGTTCCGTGGTCGCCGAAACATTTTCGGTGTTTCTTGAACTTCTTCAAGATGTACCCTGCTCCCACTAACCCTTCTTGAAAGAAACTCTTTCTCCAAGAAGACACCGTGTCGGGCGACAAACACTTTGCCTTGTTCCCGATTATAAAAGTAATATCCCTTAGTTTCCTTAGGATATTCCACAAAGAAGCACTTGTCGATTTGGGTGTGGGCTTGTCGATCGTAAGCGTTTTACATAAGCTTCGCATACCCAAATTTTGAGAAAAGACAAACTAGGGGGTTGCCCTGTCCATATCTCATATGGTGTTTTTCGCCGACTTAGATGGAACTCTATTTAGGGTGAGCGCAATGTTTCAAGAGCATATCCCCGAAGGTTAACGGAAGATTACTTTGGCTCATCATCGACCATACCATGTCCAACAAGATACAATTTCTCCGTTCGGACACTCCGTTCCATTGTGGAGTTCCTAGCGGAGTCAACGTGGAACAATTCCACAATCTTTCGGATGATTACCAAACTCTTGGCTCAAGTATTCCCCTCCACGATCTTATCGTAGAAACTTGATTGTTTTCCCTAAATGATTACGTACTTCATTCTGGAATTCTTTGAACTTTTCAAAGGATTCGGACTTATGCCTCATTAAGTAGATATAACCATATCTACTAAAGTCATCGGTAAAGGTAATGAAGTACGATAACCACCTCGGCCGTTGAGCTCATTGGTCCACATACATCGGTATGTACGAGTGCCAACAAGTCACTTGCTCTCTCACCGTGTCCCGTGAAAGGTGCCTTTGTCATCTTACCAAGTAAACAAGAGTCACATGTCTCAAATGATTCAAAATCAAAAGAGTGAAGCAATCCATCCTTATGGAGCTTCTCCATGTGTTTCGATTTATATGGCCTAAGCAACAATGCCGGATAAACGTGGGGTTTATATCATTAGAGAGTTGCCTTTACGTATTAATGTTATAGATGGGAGACGCTTCAAGATACAAAATGTATAATCCATTCACCAATGGAGCATGAAAATAGAACATATCTCGAGATATATTGAACAACCATTGTTCATTGATCTAAAATCATATCCTTCCGCTTGCAAACATGAAGCGGAAATAACGTTTTGACATAGTGTTGGAACACAATAACAATTATTTAATTCCAAAACTAATCCCGAAGGTAGATGAAGTGGTACTATGCCGACAAGCGTCAGCAACGCTTGCTCCATTACCGACGCGCGGTTCACCTCGCCCTTCTTAAGCCTCTACTTCTTCTCATTCCCGCACACGATTTGCAAATATGAGCTACCGATCCAAGATCAAATACCCAAGAGTCGAGGTGAAGTAGCAAGATTAATGTCTATAACATTAATACCTGAAGCGAAGTCGTACTTTGCTTCTTTTTGAGATCCTCCATGTACTTCTTGCGCTTCTTTTCCATTGGCCTATCTCCTTGCAGAGAAGCAAACGGCATCGATACCGTCGACCCCTTCTTGCCCTTCTTTGCATTGGAGGCACTCGCGATCTCACCGGGAGTTAGCTTCCTCTTGGTGCAAAGTTTCTTGACAGTGGTTTTGCGCTTAGCCTTCGCATCATCATCACATGATGACCGTTTTTCTAGATACTCTCCTCAGCTGTCTTTAGCATCCCATGCAATTCAGCCAAGGTTCTATCCATATTGTTCATGTGATAATTTAATATGAATGGCTCGAAGCTCGGAGGGAGCGGCGAAGAATCACATCGTAGCCAACTCTTGGCTAAGGGAAAACCTAGTTTTCCGGACTCTCAATGTAGCCAATCATTTTTATCACATGTGAACGACGGGATTCCCCTCAACAAGCTGCACGCAAACAAGGACTTTGAGGTGTTGAACCTCTCGGCCCGAGCTTGGTTCTCAAACATGCCACGCAGTCCCTGAATAATAGTGTGAGCATCGCTGCTCTCATATTGCTTCTGAAGCTCAGGGGACATTGTAGCAAGCATGAGACAGCTTATATCTAGGGCATCATTAGTGTGCTTCTCGTAAGCCCTCCGTGCAGTTGCAGTGGCATTATTAGGCAAATCCTCAGGATAGGGTACTTCAAGAACGTACTCCTTACGCTCTTGCTTGAGAACAATTCTCAAGTTGCGATACCAATCCATAAAGTTTGTTCCATTTAATTTTTCCTTTTCGAGAATAGATCGCAAATTAAAGGTACTGGGTGTAGTATTAGCCGCCATTTATTCTACAACAGAAAAAGCAAAGTTTAGCACAATGTTTATGCTATGTCTATTGTTAAACAATTTAACATTAGACTCCCATTACGTATTTTACACCTTCCCTCTAGGTTACGTATTGGGTCAAGATCCACATGTTAGTTAATTTCTAGTGAGCTTTGGCATCACTGCTAGAAAATTAATAACATCGGTAAGCAACTCCTTGCTAATCACATCTCTATGTGACTCTTGTTGTTGGTGTGGCATCTCCATGCCCCGGCCCCAACCTATGCCTCAAGGCCCAAAACTGTTTTGATAGCCTTGTTAAGTAAACCAAATGCTCCGACATATACCCCCGTGTTATGATAGAGAATGGCACTCTGCTTTGGTAGACCCACCATTGACGAGCATAACGGTGACGGGTGCAACATTTGGAAGGGCATCATTACTACTTAATTTTGCGAGGGATGCTATCCTATCAAACAAACAATCACATATATGAAAGCAGGTAGAATAGCATATAATGAAATAGTATGGCCCCCTTCACATGGTGATCTCCATCTCCATGTCGGCGCTGAGGATCTCCATCTTCGGCACCATCTTCTAATGTGCATGATTCTTGATTTCTTCAAACTAAGCTACTACTATAGAAGCTCTAATTGAAGATTACATCGACTCGTAGGTCGTGAAAGAATATTACAAGCATTGCACGTATGAAAGAATATTACAGGGATTGCACATATGAAAAGAATATTACATGCATCACATGCATCTCATACATCTCATACATACAATAGGGTCATACCATCTCAAAGCATTCTCTGCAAAAACAAGTTAGGCGTAGCAACATTTTCTACCTATCGCAGAGATACGGCATCGAGATGACCTATAAGGGGTACGCGAGGTAGCAAACAAGATCGGACCACGAGATAGCTTCGGCATAATCACATTATACCGTTTCGATACACTATCAAGGAACGCTATCTCAAAGCCGACTGAAACCGAGTTCTATGGATATTGCTTCGACGTAATCACATTACGCCGTTCCGATACACTATCAAGGAACGCAATTACCATCTACTCTCCTCAATAGATCCCGTAAAACCGATTGATCTAATCAACCGGTGCGCAAGACTTGTTCTAGATCCAATCTAAAACCCGAACTAAGCAAGATTAGCTCTGATACCACTGAAGGGTTACGCGGAAGCTACGCTAGCCGAAAACAAAACTTTTTCTACCGCGCAAACCAGGAACACTCGAAAGTAAGGGCCGATAGATCGTTGCCGATTGGAGTATGCAGCGGAAATAGCCAATCAGGGCTATCCGATTTGGAATTGTGCTGGCTAATGACAGCCGATTCCCGCAAGCCGACAGCCAACTCCTGGGGACAGACGATTCACCAATCAGCCGATTCGCCGATGTAGCCAATTCGCCGAGTCGTCTGACCGCGTTCTCACGCCTCGCTCCGATGCGCTCGACCGCAGCAGATTCCACCACAGCCGATTCGTAGCCGATCAACAACGCGCAACGTAGCAGCGCCTCTACCGGTATCCACACGTTCGGGAACAGAACGCCGAACACCCGTGTGCTAGCACGCGATGCAAGGCTAGGGTTTGGCTCGGAAGTGGGGAGGGTTTCCGTGGAGATTGATCTCGGCGACTTCATTGCGGATTCGGTTCAATGCGATACGCAACTCTCCACCCTCGCCCTTTATATAGAGTTGGCCAATGGGACTAGTGACCGATCGGGACTCTATTTTAAATCGAATCCTATCCGAATCTCACGAGTTGGCCGCCCATACGTCGTAAGCCCATAGAACTCTATCCGGTCGAATCCCTATCCGATCGAGCGTATTCGTGTCCAACTCAAATGCCCGTTCTTATCCCCTTAAGCGTGCGACCACGTAGGTTCAGGTATACTCGGTTTCGGCTATAGTCTAACTTAGCCAATCGTCGGCTCGAGTCCAACTCAGCCGACACACACGCGGCGCCTAGCAATATATTGACACCATAGTATACAAGAATATAATATCGGCTCGAACTTGTATGTACACAAATCCCTTTGCCTCACGATACCAATTAAGCTATAGGCAAGATGTATGTCATCCCTTCAATAGCTTAACCATTCACTCGAACCGTATTGGATTATCTGCGTCCGTTGATTGACTCCTCAATCAACTTAGCATGGCCATGCATTTCCATAATCCATTACCTCGAGGGCCAGAGATATCTCTCCAAAGGAGGGGCAAATTTCATCTTGATCACTCACATCCCACTCCATGTTTCATAGCAAACCCGAAAACTACCTTTATAACTACCGATTACGGAATAGCGTTTGGTAGTCCCAAAGTAGGCTACTACACATGTTGGAATCCATGGTGATCTCGGGTCTAAGGACTTTGTACCAACACTACCGAGACCAACTAATGGCACATTAATTCTGTAGTGTCTCATGGTGGGTCTATCCAACAATGTGTTCTCTAACACATATGTCCATGTTTATTGATTTGGTATCTCCATACCCATGATCTATGAGACATGATCATCAATCAATAAACATGTCGATCTTAGAATCATATTAGTTCCAATAATATGATATATGATCAGGGATCATTTAGAAATAGATTCATACATATAGAGTCTCATAAATAAGTCACGTACTTATTGATCAATACAAGATGTCTATTTCATGGAACTGAATAATACTTTATTCATAAATACCTAAACATTGATGTGATATCCAACATCTCTATATTGCCTCTAGGGCATATCACTAACATGCTTTTCAGCCTCTGAATTCTTCTCTTCTGCATTTTAGTGAAGAGGTCAGAAGGGCACCATTATGAGTTAGCCGATTGCTGATCTTCGGCTTCTTCTTCGTGGTATTCATCTTCGTCTTCGAAGAAGTCTTGATGGATCGGCCCAAGCCGATCATGTACCGACTGCCGCCTCTGATCAAGCTGCACGGCCCTAGGGACGAACTGGACAGGACTTTGCATCGGCGGATCCCTGTATTCGTCTTCATGATATTAACTGCAGGTCGGGCAATTGTCTATCGTCGACAGCCTCATCTCCGATTCCCAGCAGAATCAGAAAAATTCGCAACGCTAGTGCGGATCGCAATCGTTGTGGTGTTTGATAACTCGGAGGCCCCTCACCTCAGGTTCCCTAACGTATGGCTTGCCGCGTCGGGCCTCCTCTTCCTGCCAAAATCATTGCTGGAAGCGACGTCGGCTATCCATGCGAATCGGCCGCCGATCGACCGATCGGCCGGTTGGATGCACCATGTTGACTGGCGTAGCTTGAACTCTAGTCGGCTTTTCCTCTGCCTTGGCCCCCTTAAGAGTTTCGGCTAAGTTATACGTCATTCTGTTCTGTCAATCAGCTCTCCTGGGGCCGGCCTGAACCATGTTGATCGGGAAGGGATTGCCATCGACTTTCATCGGTCGAGGTGAATCGGCAAACTTGAGCTTCCCGGCTTCGATAGCCGACTGAATCTGCTGTCTGAAAACCTTGCAGTCGTTAGTACTGTGAGAGGTGGAATTGTGCCACTTACAGTACTTCTTCTTTTTGAGTTCGTCAGCCGATGGGATCGTATGGTTATCCGGGAGCTGAATTTGCTTCTCCTTCAGTAATAAGTCAAAGATCCTATCGGCCTTGGTGATGTCAAAGTCGTACTTTTCCTCCTTAGTCATTTTCAACAGCCATTGGCAGACAATGGCCTTTTTATTTTTGGTCCATTCGGCTGCAGCAACTTCTGCGTCATCGTCACTTGTTTCTGAGTCAATCTCGACGATGACGTGGGCAACCTTCTTGACGGCCTTCCTTGATTCCTGAAATCTTTGCTCGTGGGTCGTCACCCTCTACGCCAGGAGGGCTAAGCTGTCGAAGTCTTGAGCCGAAAATCTTTCACAGATCGGCGGTAGCGATCCATGAAAAGCCAAATCAGCTAACTGCAATCGGACAACAACGAGGCTATAACAGCGGTTCCTCATCTCTCTGAATCTTTGAATGTGGTCCCAGAACCAACTCCTCATGCTTCTGCCAGATGCTTGTCAGGTCCGACAGCTTCATTTCATGATTGTCGGTGTAGAAGTAGCTGTGGAACTGTTTCTCGAGATCGGCCCAGCTCTGGATGGAATTGTAAGGCAGTGAAGAAAACCATGTAAAGGTCGATCCCGATAGCGAGAGCGGGAATAAGGGAACCCTCGGGCGTCGTGGCCGATGCCTCCCGCATTGCGCCAAGAATCGGCTGACATGTTCATATGTAGAAGTATTGTCCTACCCAGAGAATTTGGAGAAATCTGGGACTTTCTATCGGTTGGGCAGTGGCACCCTCTCAAAATATTCTGGATATGGATACCAATACATGTTACCAGAATCTTTTGGCTTGAGGCCGAATTGGTCGCGCATTACGTCGGCAATCAAGTCAGCCCAAGTCTTGTTATCTTGAGCTTGTTGTATCGGCTCATATTGATCGTATTGGACGTGTCCTTGCCGATACCGAGGTCATGGTGCGGCCGGTAATGTTGGTCATGCTGGCCTCCCTGATACTGATATTGAGCTGGGTCGACGGCGGGAGGCAGCCGATTCACCGGCAGTGGTGATTGGTCAGGGAAGAGCCGACGACCGTCGGCATTGTATTGTGCCCCATGAATGGGGTTGGCGACCGGTACTTGCTGCTGATTGAACTCGAACATGCCGGCTAGTTGTTCCTGGGAAGGAGGTTGCTGCCGGTTCAGAACGACGGGTGGCGGCCTTGAAGCCGAAGCAGATGCGTTCGGCTGACTGAGGACCCCTCCTGGTGGCCCTGGCTGCACTGGTGGCGGGATCGGCCGATTCTATGTTGCCAAGACCCTATAGTTGGGGAACTGGTCGTCAGTGAAATAAGTCGGTCCCCGTTGAAGTTGATCGGCAATCTTCGAGTCAACCACAGTGGCAATCATGTTGTTGAGGGTGTTGACCAAGATGCCACTCTGATTAACGAGAGCATGGTGCACAGTCGAGTCGATTCGGTCTTGCAAAGTGTGCAGTTCCGAATCGTCTTGTTCTTGCTTTGGCTCCTCCATTTTGTGTTTCCCTTTTGTATCATCTGGGGAGGATGCTTTGAAGTTGTCCATGCTGAACTTGTACTTTTGGTGGACGGCCCCCGACCTGGTCTGGGCAAAAGATTGTGTTAGTAATATGCCCAAGAGGCAACATGGAGATGTTGGATATCATTGTCAATGTTTATGTATAAATGAATAAAGTGTTATTCAGTTCTATGAAATAGACATCTTGTATTGATCAATAAGTACGTGACTTATTTATGACACTCTATATGTATGAATCTATTTCTAAATGATCCCTGATCATATATCATATTATTGGAACTAATATGATTCTAAGATCTGCATGTTTATTGATTGATGATCATATCTCATAGATCATGGGTATGGAGATACCAAATCAATAAACATGGACACATGTGTTAGAGAACACATTATTGGATAGACCCACCATGAGACACTACAGGAATTAATGTGCCATTAGTTGGTCTCAGGTAGTGTTGGTACAAAGTCCTTAGACCTGAGATCACCATAGATTCCAACATGTGTAGTAGCTTACTTTGGAACTACCAAACGCTATTCCGTAACTGGGTAATGTATTATGGTAATGCATGGCAATACAAGATGTCTATTTCATGGAACTGAATAACACTTTATTCATTTATTCATAAACATTGACAATGATATCCAACATCTCCATGTTGCCTCCAGGGCATATCACTAACACAATCTTTTGCCGCAGCCGGTCTGGGGCCGTCCACCAAAAGTACAAGTTCAGCATGGACAACTTCAAAGCATCCTCCCCAGACGATACAAAAGGGAAACACAAAATGGAGGAGCCAAAGCAAGAACAAGACGATTCGGAACTGCACACTTTGCAAGACCAAATCGACTCGATTGTGCACCATGCTCTCGTTAATCAGAGTGGCATCTTGGTCAACACCCTAAACAACATGATTGAGGAGTCAATCAACAGACAGATAATCCAATACGGTTCGAGTGAATGGTTAAGTTATTGAAGGGATGGCACATATCTTGCCTATAGCTTAATTGATATCGTGAGGCAAAGGGATTTGTGTACACATTACAGGTTCAGAGCCGATATTATATTCTTGTATACTATGGTGTCAATATGTGCTGCTAGGCACTGCTATTGACAGGTCGGCTGAGTTGGACTCGAGCCGACGATCGGCTAAGTTAGACTATAGCCGAAACCAAGTATACCTGAACCTACAGGGTCGCACGCTTAAGGGGATAAGAACAGGCATTCGAGTTGGACTCGGATACGGCTCGATCGGATAGGGATCCGATCGGATAGAGTCCTATGGGCTTACGAAGTCCGGCCGGCCAACTCCTTGAGATTCGGATAGGATCCGATTCAAAATAGAGTCCCGATGGGCCTCTAGGCCCAACCGGCAACTCTATATAAAGGAGGGAGGGGTGGAGAGCTGCTGCATGTCAATGTATCGAATTGAACCGAATCAATCTGATTTGGTGCAACAGAAGTCGGCGAGATCAATCTCCACGGAAACCCTCCCCACTTTCGAGCCAAATCCTAGCCTTGCATCGTGTGCTACATGCAGGTGTTCGGCGTTCTGTTCCCGGACGTGTGGATACCAGTAGAGGCGTTGCTACATTGCGCGCTGTTGATTGGCTACGAATCGGCTACAATCGGAGCGAGGCGACTGCAGCAAATCGGCGACGAGAACGCGGTCGGACGACTCGGATCGGCTGGGACATCGGCGAATCAGCTGATTAGTGAATCGGTTGTCCCCGGGAATCGGCTGTCATCGGCCAGCACAGTTCTAGACCGGATAGTCCTGATTGGCTATTTCCGTTGCATACTCCAATCGGTAACGATCTATCGGCCCTTACTTGTAAGTGTTCCTGGTTTGCGCGGTAGAAAAGTTTTTGTTTTTGGCTAGCGTAGCCTTCGCGTAACCCTTCAGATTGTAGATAGTTGGCCTGCAGTTCCTCCACCATCTTCTTGTAGTCAGCCAATTGTTCAGCCGACAATTGTTCCATCTTGAAAGGAACCATGTTTTCCTCGGTGATCTCGAGGCTCTTGACGTTAACCATCACGTCGACTTTGTTACCGCGTTCTAGCCGAGTTGATGGTCCTACCGGGCGTGCCAAGAAGCGTGTTGATGAGAAATCTTTCCCACGCGCTGGCCTGGGAGATCTGCTTAACTCCAGTGCAGGTCCGTCCTTGGCTACCTTTGATGACCTAGGCGTGCCAATTGGTTTGATCTGCTAACCAATAAGAAATAAACAGATACTTGCATTAAGGTTAAAGTTAGACTCTACCGGATCGGCTCAGGGAACCAACTTACACATGATTGCTATCCCAAAGCGTATTTAAACTAAGTGACTCGGATAGATCGGCTGTGCTGAGACAATATAAATCACTTAATCTAAATATACATCAAGATAACAAATATATGTGTTTATAACCTAGCCGATGTTGTAGATCTAATGTGAATCGGCTAATACCCCGATATATCTTATGAAAAGGTATCAATCTAACCTAAATGCGTTAAACCTAGATCAATCAGCTATCGGCTAACGCCAACAGATTGATACTGGCTCAAAGCATTTAACCAAATTAAGATCTTAATATAAGAGGCAGTTTTAATATATCTGATAGTAAATAATGCTAAAAGATAACTAAAACAGATAAGGCCGGCTGAAACCCTGGCACTGTCTCTAATGATAAACATCTAGCCGAATAGATCTTTAATAATTCTAAGAGCAACTTACTAGATCATGGTGATGCAGCATTAAGTACAAAAAGAAGTATTAGATCTATATGAACCGATGTGAACCCCTTGAGACGGTTGATACAGCATATAAACTAGTTCAAAATCTAGATCTAGCTCTATCGGCTGCTGTCTCCCGAGAGAAACGAGCCGATGGCAAGATAGATCTAGACATTGCTCCAGCTTATATGTCGTATATGATAACTTGCGTAATCTATAACATTAAATCTAGAGTGTCATGACGATGTAAGCACTAGATTTAACGATGTAAGCCCGAAGCGAGATCAAGAACTCGTCTAAAAGAAAAAGGTTTGGCGATGCGCCGAGATTGTATTGATGTGTGTTATTGTTTACAAAGAGCCCTCGGGTCTTATTTATACCCAGGCATAACAATATTCGTGTAAGACACGGTTTCTATCTACTCTACTATTTAAAATACGACAATATCTCGGGATACAGCCCCAATGTCGTATGAAAAGGAATATCTAAACAAAACCCTACTTCACAGATACAATTGTCGTTACAGGACTCTATCCATAGATGGCAATATCTTAACGAACATTTAGGAACCGAATTCTTCCTTTTATCTTCAAGCTTCTTTATCGGAAAGGGTTCCATCTTCTTCTCTGAATCGGAATCGGCTATCGGTTGTCCCTATCCGATTCGGCCTCAGCCGACTGGTTTCCCAGCCAATTTAATCATGGCCGATGCAGCCTCTGTTTCTCTGCAGATCACTTTTCCGATCGATTCCACTTCAATTTCAACCTTGAACCTAGGGATTTGATTACCAAATTTGGTCGTTAACAGCATCTTATTGTTTGATTTATTGAAATGGATGGCAAGTACCCGGTATTGTATTTGGAAGCTTGTACTGCATTTTATGGTTTTCCATCAAAGATAATTGTGGTAGTTATAGAACACATAGTGTGACTTTTTGTTGTTCTATTCCTGAGCTTGTAGCCTTGCACTCTAATTCAGGTCGGATGAGGAGGTATCTGACCTGAAGGCACTCCTAGAGGATCGATCCAAGGCTGTGGCTGTGTGTGTATCAGTGGTATGAATATAAGGTAATATGCTTTTTTCTGTTGATGAACTCTCATTTTATATTTATGGTCTTGCCCAGTATAATGACTAGTTATCTCAACTAGATAGCAGTATTGATTTGCTATTAATATCCAACATATACATTTGGTGTTTTGTGCTTAGTTTCCAACTTCTCAATATTAATGTATCAGTGTCGCTATCTAAATGTAGTCAATCCGAGCATTAATATTTGGAGAAGCTCCATGCCCTCTTTATTGTTGTACATTACATTGCTGTCTGAATACCTGTACATTATGTTGCTAAATGTAGTGCGTCTTCTTGTCGAAACTTGGTTTCGGCAATGTAATTTCGGGGTCGCATCAAGATCGCCAAGCACAATGGGTTAGGAGGAAAGAAGATTTAGACAGTTCGGGCCCTCTCGTGAGGTAATACCCTACTCCGTTTCGGGGATTCGATCCGACGAGTGTCTTTATTGATCTCATGATCTCGTGTATCTAAAGCTGAAAGTTCATCTAACTTCTCATGAAGCATATGATCTAAAAACGATATCCCTCAAGGGACGCCCCTTACCCCCTTATATAGTCTTGAGAGGTGGGCTTACAAATCGGAAACCCTATCTTACTCTAAGTCGGTTTCCTCAATCTTACCAAACTATGACTATGAGCCGTTGCCTTATCTAATCGGCAACGTAATACCCAAGTCGTAGTTGGTTTACATATTTGGTAGGCACAACCTATCCCTATCTCCGTCGGATAAGCTTGCCATGTAGATACCCGATTGCCATAATCTCCACAGTAGCCCCCGAGTCCTTTTCAGTCGACGAGACAACTCAGCTTCAAACCAAAATAGTACGCAGCCAAAAACCTCTTTGGCCGAGTGCTCCTGGCGCCGAGTGATTCCATCATCTCTGCTGAATCTTCCCAGTGGCTCCAAAGGCGCGAAGGGCTGGAAAATATCTCAAAAATTCTCAAAAATAAATATCTAGGTGCATCTCTGATGCACCAAATTAGGTGTAGCCCCGAGCTATGTGGTTAGTCAAAAATAGACTAAACATATAGTCAAGAACTATAAAAAAATCATTCTTATGTAGATGCTTAGCTCAAGCTAAAGCAACCTCATCACTCGTCAAGCTCGTGCTCGTCCGAGTGAATTTGCCCGAATCATCCCGAGCAAATAACTCAATTAACCTAGTGGGTGGAAAGCACTCGGTAGGCTCACGTCTATCCGAGTGGATCTGCCCGAGTCATCTCGAGAACAAATATTTCAATAATCCCTCATGGGTAAGAAATCAATTCGCTCGGTAAGCTCATGCTTATCCGAGCTGATCTTCTCGAGTCATCCCGAAAATTTGCCGAGTCATCTCGGAACAAATAATTCTCACATAAATGCTTAGCTCAAGCTAAAGCAATCATAGAAAATCACATCACTCGGCAAGCTCATGCTTATCCGAGTAGTTCGCCCGAGTCGTCTCGGAACAAATAATTTATTTAGCCCTCATGGGTAAGAAATTAATTCACTCGGCAAACTCATGCTTATCCGAAAGTTGATTTGCCGAGTCATCTCGGGACAAATAATTTAATCAACCCTCATGGGTAAAAACACTCGGCAAGCTCATGCTCGTCCGAGTTAACTTGTCCGAGTCATCTCGGGACGGATAATTTAATCAACCCTCATGGGTAAAAAACACTCGGCAAGCTCATGCTCATCCGAGTTAACTTGTCCGAGTCATCTCGGGACAAATAATTTAATCAACCCTCATGGGTAAAAACACTCGGCAAGCTCATGCTCGTCCGAGTTAACTTGTCCGAGTCATCTCGGGACAAATAATCTAATCAACCCTCATGGGTAAAAAACATTCGGCAAGCTCATGCTCATCCGAGTTAACTTGCCCGAGTCATCTCGGAACAAATAATTTAATCAACCCTCATGGGTAAAAATCACTCGGCGAGCTCATGCTCGTCCGAGTTAACTTGTCCGAGTCATCTCGGGACAAATAATTTAGTCAACCCTCATGGGTAAACAAAACTTTCAGTCATCGAAAAATATGACCAAAATATTAAATAGCTCCTGCCATAATATTGGTCTTAATCTAAAAAGATCTTCACCAAGGTGGAAAAAATAGCATTGATATAATCATTTAATCAAATGCTTAAAAACCAAACAGTTCTGTCATCGGGACAGACCATGAAAAGCTTAACTGTTTGTCACCTTTCAAATTGCATCGTGCCAACTTCTCATGAAGTTATGCAAACCGCGGTATGAAAGGATTTTAAAGGTATTGGGCTATGTGACACGCGCATATTGCCGGGAAATCTGCTCGAGTCCATCCACTTAAGTCCCTAAGGACACGTGTCAAGCCACACCTTAGCCGGGCCGCAAGTCTCTCATGGGCTCGGCCCAATCGCGAGATAACTTGGCAAAAACCCTCAAGTCTTTTTACGAAGCCTCGAGGTCATCCTCGACACTTCATCTTCCCAAAATTTCCTCTTTCGCAAAGACTTGTTCACCGGCTCTCGTGGAGAACCCTAAACTCGTGTACATGCAAATCCATCCATCTAGGAACTCTTGTTCCATCACAAGCCGTCTTCCGCATCCAGCCTCCAAGATTCCCTTGTCATCCGAGGTTTAGTCGGGAGTAAGTTTAATCATCTTGGTCTCTTTATGCCTCCGACGTGAACTTGTAGGTATCTAGCTTATTTATGTTAATGCCTTGACCCGAGTCTTCATAGAAAATTTCTTAAGTAATTTTCGTCCGACGTCACCAAGCCTAAGCTTGATTAGGTCATCAAAAAATTCTCGGTCCTTATCTATTAAACTCAAATCAAGAAACATTAAACAATGATAAACCAAATATAAACAAGTTGTCAAAGAAAACCATGCTTTATTGACACGTATGCGGCCCATCATCAACTCAAGAAGTCATCTTGCTTGAGATTGGCGAGTCAAGAATAACATGAAACTTACGGCAATTTAAGCATAGTATCGTCGAAGATGTTCAATATTCCGGAGTTCTTCACCATAGATCCATCTTCGCACTTTAGTCGAAATGCTCTTGGCCGAGTCACCTCGGCGATTATGTATGGTCCTTCCCATAGTGGAGATAATTTGTGATGGTCCTTGATGGTGCGGATCTTGCGTAGAACCAAATCATCGACAATGAAAGCTCGCGCTGAACATTGCGGCGTGGTATCTTCTAAGTCCTTGAAGATATCTTGGCGATTGGATCAAGAAAGATTTTCTTCGTTTTGGCGTCGCCTTGTCCCAACTTGGCTATCCTCTTTGTAGAAATTTCACCCTCTTCGGATGTTGATGTAGCCGGTCGATTTCTTCCGGCCACGTGATCTCTCACAAGATTGGGCCATATCGCAGCTTTCTTCGTCGCGGTGAAGGCTTGTTTGACGTTGCTGCGCAGGTGATGACGCCGTTAGGCCCAGGGCGTCTTCATGCGAGAGGTAAGTGTAGTGTGGTATCGCCATGAATTTGGCGAGTGCGGGCCTTCCGATGATCGCGTGGTAGGCCGTCTTTGAAGTCGACCACCCCGAAGGTGGTATTCTCCGTTCGGAAATTCTTGCGAACTCCGGAGGTGACTTGGAAAGGCGATGTGCCCGAGTGGTGTGGGCGAACCGGGATCACTCCGTGGAAGGGGCTGAGCTTGCCTTCAACTCGGTTCTCGGGATTTGTATCTCATCCAGGTCTTGGCGAACGTAGATTGAGGACGTTGCCCCCATCGATGAGGACGCGCTTCGGCTTGATGTTCGAACCACCGGGTCGAGTACCAAGGGATACTTGCCTAGGTGAACCACTCGGTTAGGATGATCCAAGCGATTAAACGTGATGGCCACCTCCGACCATCGTAGATGTTGTGGGACTTCGGGTTGTGCTGCGTTGACCTCGCGGTCCATCGGCTTTTGCTTCCTCTTGGACTCATAAGCTGCGGCCCCGAAAATGTGATTCGGCTCGCCCACGTGGCCTTGAAAAGGCTCCGAATTTCCGATCGGGTTGTTCTTCTTGGTTCTCGATGGACCGGTTTCATTAGTCGGCTTCTTGTTTAACCATGCCGCATATTGCTCGAGAATTGCTTGTAGATGATGCATGTGCGAGCGTTCACGATCGTTCATGATCGCGTCGTAAGCCGCAACTCGGCCACGGTGTTGAGAATCGGACGTTGTGGCGACCGGTCTTGGTGCGGCGCTTGCGATCTTTCGGGCTCGATTGTTGCTTGCCGTTATCCTTCCTCGGATGCCGGCTTCCTTCCGAGTGCTTGTCATCCCTTTTGTCGGGCCGGTCTTGGCGTGCGCCTTGATTGCATCGTTGGACTTGGCGTAGGAGTTCGCCGTCTCAAACATTTGTTTCACCGTCTTCGGTGGCTTGCGCCCGAACTTCCCGATCAACGGTTCATCACGGACTTCCTTACGGAAGGCGGCGATGATGATGCCATCGGTGATGTTGGGGATCTTGTTGCGCTTTTCCGAGAAGCGCCGAATGTAATCCTTCGGAGGCTCGTCCGGCTCGGATGACGTTGTATAAGTCAAAGTGTGTCTTTGGGCCTCTCGAAGGTGCCACGGAAGTTGGCGATGAAGTGGTCCCTCGGCTCGCTCCACGAGCCGATTGAGCCTCTTGGCGGACTCGTGAGTCGGTTCTGGCTGAGTTGGCGAGGGCCACGGGCAAATAATTGGCCATAGCCTTGTTGTCGCCGCTTGCTGCTCGGATGGCGAGAGTATACACGGTAAGCCACGACTGGGGAGTCGGTCTTGCCGTCATATTTCTCTATTCTGTTGGCTTAAAACCATTCGGCCGGTGCACTCGGCGAAGCTCCCGAGTGAAAGCGGCATTCCGTCGTCCCGCGCTATCGGGTGATCCTCCAATCTTCCCGAGTGCGTCGGTCTCGTTCTGGTAGCGGCGATCGAGGACTTCCGTAGATCACTCGGCGGGGTCTTCGGTTGGTGGTTGGATAGCCGGAGGTGTTGTTTCGCGACGCGATGGTGGACGGGTGGACGTCCGTGTCGTTTGTCGCGGGAGTCGGCCGTTTGCTCTGGTACTTCGCGTGGACTCGCGGGGTGGGCCTCTTGGCCTTGTTGTCGACCGATCGGCTCGGGCCTCTTATAGTCTCCGACCTTAGAGGCGGGAGTCGACTTTTGTCGGGCGTTTCAGCCACGGACTCGGTCGGCCTTCGTGCCGAGGTGGTGGGGTGGCCGTTAGGCGTGGCTGCGACGATGGTCTTGATCTTGTCGAGTATCGGAGTCACATTGGCGGGTGCCGTCTCCATGACGGTGTCCAAGAGAGTGAGCGCGGCAGCAGCGTTTTGCTGTGGCGTTTGGAAAATGTTGATGTTGCGAACCCGCGTTTGGAGGATGGCCTCCTGGGCAGATCGTCCGGCTGTACGTAGGTCCTGCTTCCTCTTGTCGGCCTCGTCCTTGCGTTGCTTCTCCTCTTCGGCCGTCTTGCGCTCGTGCTCAATCTTCGCCCGCTCTCCTTGACAAGCCTCTTGGCCATGGCTGAGTCGGACTCGTCCGGCTCGGCCATGAGGACATCAAAGCACTTCGGCTCATAGTCCATGCGGTAGTCGGAGTTGTCGGCTTCGTCGAGGATGCCATAGAGGTCGTCGAAGCCGGCGGAGCCGAGGTATCCATTGAGCTCCGAAGATGAGCAGGAGTCGAATGATGGGAGGATGACGGCGACCTCCCTTGATCCTGGGTAGCCCAGGTATGGATCGTTCCAGTCCGAGTCAGAGCTTGGGGGTGTGGGCTCCTCTGAGTGGGTCGCCGTCGACTCGGGGAGAGAAGTTTGTTGTAGATCTCGGCGGCGTTTGGTAACCCAAACGGCATCGAGAGGTCTTCGTCCGAATAGATCGCCTCCGTTGGGGAGGTGAGAAGATTGGCGCATATTTCGGCGGTATTCGGTAATCCGAATGGTGACGAGTGAAGTCCGTCGTCGGAGAAAGTAGATTGCATCTTGGTCTTCAAGACGTCGGTAGATCGCGGCGCTGTTCGGAAGTCCGAACGGTGTCGAGTGGATTTCTCCTTCCGACCGGTTCGAATCCGAGTCGAAGGAGGAACTGTCGATGAAGTAGGCGGCGAAGTCGCCGAATCTTGAAGGAGATCCCATCACGCTTGTCGGCGATATTTGTTGAAGAAGTCTCGACGCGCGGTCCCCTACGCGCGCCAACCGTCGAAACTTGGTTTCGGCAATGTAATTTCGGGTCGCAGTCAAGATCGCCAAGCACAATGGGTTAGGAGGAAAGAAGATTTAGACAGTTCGGAGCCCTCTCGTGAGGTAATACCCTACTCCGTTTCGAGGATTCGATCCGACGAGTGTCTTTATTGATCTCATGATCTCGTGTATCTAAAGCTGAAAGTTCATCTAACTTCTCATGAAGCATATGATCTAAAAACGATATCCCTCAAGGGACGCCCTTACCCCCTTATATAGTCTTGAGAGGTGGGCTTACAAATCGGAAACCCTATCTTACTCTAAGTCGGTTTCCTCAATCTTACCAAACTATGACTATGAGCCGTTGCCTTATCTAATCGGCAACGTAATACCCAAGTCGTAGTTGGTTTACATATTTGGTAGGCACAACCTATCCCTATCTCCATCGGATAAGCTTGCCATGTAGATACCCGATTGCCATAATCTCCACACTTCTATTTTCTTTCCTACAAAATGATCTGCCGATCTCATAGCTGCCCAATTTTCCTGGCTGCAAGGAGACAACCTTAGGCATTGAGAAAATGCAGGGAATTCTTAAGAAAAGATTTAAAATTGTTTAGCTATATTTCTTTCCATAGGTGGTGTCATTAGTTGTTTTTTGGTTGTTTACACTTGGTTAGCTATGTATTATTTTTTTGTGAAACTGATCACTTTTTTTTTGCAATTCAATTGCAGTTGATTGTGAGGACAATTGTAGATCAAGCTAGTAGGTTCAAGACAAGGTTGGCTTGCTAGATCAAGTAGAAATTCTATGATGCCATAGTATTGTGAATATTGTTAATGTCAATTCTAATGTGAATGTTATTGTGAATATTATTGTATGCACTGAAAATTAGATTAATTAATTCACTTTTGGGCAAGAAAAAATCTAACCCAAATTGAAATGGGTCTTCAAATGGGTTAGGCCTGCTATTTTTAAGAATTTTATATTGTATTTCAGAAAAAGAATAGGCCTTCAAATAGGCTTAGCCCAATCTGACATGGACCATTAAATGGGTTAGGCCCAAAAATAGCCCATGAATATAGCGGATCCTTTTGGGCTGGTCTATAAATTATGACAATTACATTCGTCACAAAGTCGTCGCCATGTCATCTGCCACATCAGCTGCCACGTCATTTGTCATGTGGCACGACACATGACAGCACCCACCACTCCACGTTTTATGACATTTTGGTCACTGTTTATGACGATTTTGATTGTCATTAGATTTATGACGATTACATCACTTTGTCACATAAGGTGTTTAGAAACACACCTTCTGTGACGATGCCAAATTCGTCACTGAGCTGTCATAGATCAGTAACGGTGACGAAAAAACCATGGTTTATGACATAATCATATTGTCACAGAAGGCTAGATGTGTTGTAGTGCAAGTGGACACTCGAGCTAATGGTCTTCGACATTTCTTTCCAACCTCGGGTGGCCGTCAAGTCCCAAGCACTCGCCGACTTCATAGCCGAGTGGATAGAAGAGCAACAACCGGGTACCCCAGTGAACTTGGCACATTGGCTACTCTACTTCGATGACTCCCTCATGAAAACTAGTGCCGACACGGAAGCATTGTTGATCTCCCACAAGGGAGAAAAGTTATGCTACGTCCTCTAGCTACACTTCCCCGCCTCGAACAATGCCGTCAAGTATGAAGCCCTACTACACGACCTGCAAGTCACCACAACACTTGGCATCCGTCGGGTAGTGGCAAGAGGATACTCACAACTCATCGTCTCCCAAGTATTGAAACTAGGACTGCTCAGATACATAAGATCGAAAAAAATTCGACGGGCTCGAACTAACCCATATCAAGCGTGATGACAACATCAAGGCTGACTCGCTAGCCCGCCTTGGGTCTAAGCGCGAGTCGATCACACCTAGAGTGTTCGAAATCCTCAGCAAACCGTCCATCGATAAGACCAGAAGTTCTACGCACACTGTAACAACCCAGGAATTAGCTGCACACTGTAACAACCTAGGAATCAGCTATAGTCTCAGTCATGCTAATGACTTGGTCACACTATCTGAGAACGGTGTTGATCGAGCCACGATGCTGGCTATGACCTGTTAATATATTGTCGTTTCTGCTTTGGATTTTCTGGTTTATTAATTGACTATTTGGTGTTCGGCTATTAAGTCATATGCATATGCATTTTTAAGATAGTAAAGTAAACCTGGTGAGGAGTGGGATAGTTTAGTTTTGGTTCATTGCCACGTTGCTGGCCCATGAACTATAGCGCAGATTAGTCGTCACGAAGCGATGTACACATGTACACAGTATAAATCACAACAGAAACTATAGTGAATTATTAACAAACAATCTGATCATAGGTTGCATACATACATATATATACAGACTGACAAATATGCATGCATGCATACATCCATTATAAATCTTGTACATATGAATCTCATACATTGCATCTATACATTGTATTTCTATACAACATTAATTTATAAACTCACACATCTTGCATTTAAGTCAAAATAGGAAATTAAATTTATTAGAAAATGTTGGGTGATTCTAGACCACATTTTTACTTGAGGTTTGCATTTAAAAAAATAGTAGTGGCAATATAGGAACATTTTTTTCTGAGTTGCTACAATTTACAAATTTTGCATCCAACCATAAAGGGGTTCATGAATTTCAAGAAGGACAAGGGGTTTCAATTTAAGAAGAAGAAACAAGTAGCAGATCCAAATGCCAATCAAATTTGTCACATATCTTACCGTATTAATCATAGTAGCCAGAAGATGCTGAAGTGAGGGAGCAGAGAGACCCTCCTGAAGATGGAGCAATATATGGTCTAGCAGTCCAGCTCAAGAAGAAGTATGTGCCCAAATATTTCCGTTTCTGGAGGAGCAACTGGTGCTTCAGGTCAAGAAGGTGCCAACCAAGTTCCAAGAGGAGAAGAAACACCCTGACCAATTTCAGGAGAAGCTACCTGTAGCAGCTCAACCAAGATGGCAGAAATCAGACCAAACAGCGCAAAGGAATAAATTGACAGGAGAACAAATAATGGAGGAGAAGAACTAGTACAAGGGAAGCACAAGGGGTTCACCAGATCAGAAAATCTCACCACTAACACCAGAACAAATCACAGGTAAGATTGTCAAGGAGATAAATCAAGGAAGAAATAAAATCGAAGCATATGATCAACTTTAGTTTGTACATGTTTTACTTTCATTAGGAATTGTGTGAAGTGCATCTGCATGAACTTAAAATGAACAAGAATATTTCAGATTCAGCAAAAAGGATTATATTAATAATCTGAATCTCAGAATAGCCCTATGTAACAGGTAGGATATATTTTGGTCTAAAGACAAGTAGAAGATAAATTCTGTTTCAGATTAATTGTTTCATCATGTGACTACTGTAAAAAGACCAGCATATCACTCAGATGGGTTAAGGATTACTGGTGTATGTAGTTCCCCTGATGTCAGATTCAGTAAGATCTAATTCTATAGGATGAATCTTGAACACATACTTAGTTAGAATTAGTATAATCATAACAATTTAGACTCTAGTTCCAACAGTACTTTAGGGATATCAGTAGTTTAGATTAGTATCCAGTAAAACATATAGCAGTATGTTTCAGTATAAGTATTATTCTGAATATATAGAGTAATTAACAGATGTTTCAGTATAAGTATTATTCTGAATATATAGAGTAATGAACAGAGTAGGAATATCTACTTATAACAGGGTATCTAGAGTAAATGATCCTAGGCTAAAGTATTTCTCTATTAGCTTTCATCAGAGTAAATTAATACAAATTTATTCCACAGTGAGAAACAATAATAGTTTCAAGAATCAACCGATGCATGAAGTTCTTAATATAAGTAATACTGAATCTATAGGATAAATATCGATAGCAAGTGGACAAGTACATCTTTAGTTTAATTGCAGATCCATAAGCAGAAACTCATGGGTCCCCATATCAAGTAATCTAGAAGAGCATAATATCAGAATCTGAACCTTAGTAGTTGATCAGCAACCTTGCTAAGACCAATACCATAAACCACCATTATTTACCAGTGATTTCAGTAATCAGTATACTTTGACATCAAGATCAAGATTTATAGTTCTTAGGTCATTTGACCACTTAAGAGATACTACCATGATGTATTATGTATGCATGAATTCATATTAGTTCCTGAATTACTATTTGGCATAACAACATAAGGATCTTGATCATGTTAGTATATTAGCATGTAGCAAATTTCAATATTTTGATTTTCATTGCATAAGCAAAATTAAGGATTTAATCATGCTAGTGTGATTTCTATTTCAGTAATGCAATTCATAGGTTTATTCATGTCAGCATTCATTCATCATGAGCATATATAGGCATCATCCACCCTAGAAAACAAATTGACCTAGAACCTTAGTCAGTAATTACAATCCATATCATAGCATAACCAAGAGTTAACCAATAGGATCAAGCAGTTAGCAAATTCAATGTCTCGGAACTAAAATCTCAGACACAGGACAGTACCGATCCAAAGAAGAATACCCATGCACAGTAGAGTTAAAAGAAGGGACATAGGGGTATGGAGATAGAATTTACCTAGGAGGGTGGTAGTCGCCGGAGTTGCCGGAGCAAGCACGGGCCATCTCCAGGGCGACCACATCTGGGGTCAAGCGCCAAGGGAGGAGGGAGCCGACGACTAGGGTTGGGCATGGGTGACCAAGGGAGAGGAGATGTACAGAGAGATTGAGAGGGGAAAGCAGGGGAAGAGAGGAAGGAAGGAAGGGCAGAGGCGGCGGCGACGGCACCTCGCCGGCCAGCCAGGCGGAGCCGGCGGCGACGCGCCCTCCAACTGGGGGCGCAGCCCTCGTGCGCCAGGTAGAGAAGAGAACGAGAAAAAGGAAGGCGAAAATGGAAGGAAGAGGAGAACCGGAGAAAGAGAGAGAGAAGGGGTTTTCGGGCTAGGCCAGTCGGGCCTGCTGGTCTTGAATTGGGAGGCAAAATCAAATAATTTAAAGAAAAATAGAAGAGAAAAGAAAAGACAATCTTTTGTCAAATAAAACTCTAAACTAATTTATAAATATTACAAATCAAACTAAATGATGTTGCAGTTTGGATAAATTCATCATGACAAAATATTACTTTATAGAAAAAACAAAATGCTATTTACAAATCGTGGCAAAAATTAAAAGCCATCTCACAAATATTTTGTGATGGTAAAATATTACAAATATAAGTGTTCTGTCAAAATATATTGTATGAACTATTTTATCAACAAAGTAAAGATGTATATTTCTATCTAAAACAATATATCTTGTGTTTATTAATTTAGATAAAACAATTTATCTAACATAATATTTTTTTTCTCTAGTGAAATTTTTTTTATGGGTATAATAATTATTCTTTATTAAAAATAAAAGTGTAATGCTTGTTTCAAAACTAGAACTTTTAATTCACAATTAAAGCCGATATTCAGAGCACAATTTTTTTTAAGTCAAACCATACAAATATATTTAACTATATTCAATTTAAGAATACATATAAACCATCTAGTTGGGTCATGGAGTGAGAGTATACCAAGCATCTCAGGCTTAGATATCTCATATGCATCACATTAGTATGGATATTCTCGTATTTAGTTTTGTTTCATTGTACTATTTTAGTTGGACATTTAACTCGGATTTATTGGAGTCCTCTATTGATTTATTTATTCTTCAATTATGGGTATCTCAGACAAGTCCAACACCTTTGACCAACTCTTATTATATTTTCATAATTGCAATCTATATGTATTACTTTGCATTGAATTATACTTTTTGCAATTAAAATAAATATGTTGATGGAATTGATTGACTAGTGGAGTAGTCAGTGATATTATGGGTGCATTTTGAACTTGCCATTGTGCTGGGGGTTACATTGCATATATTTATTATCATAAGGTTAAACAACAATTGTTATATGGCATGCAAGTGTCGTAGGATCGTGTCAACCACATGACCTGGAAAGGGACAGGCTGGCCTAGTAATATTTTCTTATTGGCTTATCTCTGTGGTTTAAGGACTTTATGGGCTAGCGATGAGGATTGTTGTTGTTGCGGGATCCGAGTAGAGGGTATGGATCGTCATTGTTGCGGGATCCGATGATCTGTTGTTGTTGCGGGTGAAGGGTTACGCGGAAACTACGCTAGCCGAAAACAAAACTTTTCTACCGCGCAAACCAAGAACACTTGCAAGTAAGGGCCGATAGATCATTACCCGGGGACAGCCGATTCACAATTCAGCCGATTCGCCGATGTCGCAGCCGATCCGAGTCGTCCGACCGCGTTTTCGTCGCCGATCTGCCGCAGTCGCCTCGCTCCGATTGCAGCCGATTCCACCACAGCCGATTCATAGCCGATCAACAGCGCCACAACGTAGCAACGCCTCTATCGGTATCCACACGTCCGGGGACAGAACACCGAACACCCGTGTGCTAGCACGCGATGCAAGGCTAGGGTTTGGCTCGAAAGGAGGAGGGTTTCCATGGAGATTGATCTCGCCGACTTCTAAAGTCGTGTGTGATCAGATTGATTTCGACGCAAATCAATTCAATTGACCTGTAGCAGCTGTCCACCCCTCGCCCCTTTATATAGAGTTGGCCTACTGGGACTAGTGGCCGATCAAGACTCTATTTTGAATCGGATCTCATCCGAATCTCATAGAGTTGGCCGTCCAAACGTCATCAGCGCATAGGACTCTATCCGATCGAATCTCTATCCGATCGAGCCGTATCCGAGTCCAACTCGAATGCCTGTTCTTATCCCCTTAAGCGTGCGACCCTGTAGGTTCAGGTATACTCGGTTTCGGCTATAGTCTAACTTAGACGACTGTCGGCTCGAGTCCATCTCATCCGATCTGTCAACCACGGCGCCTAGCAGCACATATTGACACCATAGTATACAAGAAAATAATATCGACTCTGAACCTGTAATGTGTACACAAATCCCTTTGCCTCACGATATTAATTAAGCTATAGGCAAGATGTGTGCCATCCCTTCAATAGCTTAACTATTCACTCGAACTGTATTGGATTATCTGTCTGTTGATTGACTCCTCCATCAACTTAGCATGGCCATGCATTTCCATAATCCATTACCTCGAGAGGCCCAGAGATATCTCTCCAAAGGAGGGGCAAATTCCATCTTGATCACTCACATCCCACTTCATGTTTCATACCAAACCCGAAGACTACTTTTATAACTACCCAGTTACGGAATAGCGTTTGGTAGTCCCAAAGTAGGCTATTACACATGTTGGAATCCATGATGATCTCAGGTCCAAGCACTTTGTACCAACACTACTTGAGACCAACTAATGACACATTAATTCCTGTAGTGTCTCATGGTGGGTCTATCCAACAATGTGTTCTCTAACATATATGTCCATGTTTATTGATTTGGTATCTCCATACACATGATCTATGAGACATGATCATCAATCAATAAACATGCCGATCTTAGAATCATATTAGTTCCAATAATATGACATATGATCAGGGATCATTTAGAAATAGACTCATGCATATCGAGTCTCATAAATAAGTCACGTACTTATTGATCAATACAAGATGTCTATTTCATGGAACTGAATAACACTTTATTCATTTATACATAAACATTGACCGTGATATCCAACATCTCCATGTTGCCTCTAGGGCATATCACTAACAGCTGGGATCGTCGTAGAGGTATGACATATGAGATTGATGAAAAGCCTGTGCCCTTAGCTTTGCTAGCACACACAATAAAGTGTGCTTAGGCGCTGCGTGGTGGCGGTGTAGCATGGGCGTAAAAAGGTTTAAGGCGTATGCGAATACAGCGACACACCTCTACAGACTGTATGAATTGTGATATGTCACTCCCTGTTTTGGGTAGAAACTACGAACACGGCAGAAAAGGAACCTATCGGAGGTTCTAATACCTGTGGTGCCTTATATGTAGTATATTTTATAATTACTTAATATGATCTTTTGTAACATTATTTTATGAACATGCATAAAAATTGCTTGTTGGATTATGAAGCTTTGGAGACATGTATTTATTATGCAGGTGGATTATGGGCATATATTTGTTGGATTGCTATAGCTAGACTTGTTGAGTACCATTCGTACTCATCTCCTATATATATTATTCCTTGCAGTGTTGAGCTAACAACTAGGTGGAGAAAAGATTCTACACCATTGATCAAGTGCTGCATATCTCTACATCAACTGAAAGTTGAAGGTGATGAAGATCTAGAAGAGCAAGGTTCTATTAGTGATTATTTTGGCAACGATGTTTGGGGTCTCGACATGGTGGGCCCATTCAAAAAAGCACCCGGCGGATTCACCCACCTCTTCGTATGCGTCCACAAGTTCACCAAGTGGATCAAAGCCAAGTCGGTCATCAAGATCACCACAGCAAATGCTCATGAGTTCATCAAAGGTTTCGTCTACCGCTTTGGAGTACACAACCACGTCATCACCGACAACGTCACTCAATTCACCGGGTCAGTCTTCCAAGAGTTTTGTGAATAAATCGGCATCAAGATCTACTATGCATCAGTCGCCCATCCATGGGTAATGGTCAAGTGGCTTCACGGCATCAAGACCTGCATCTTCGACCGACTCAAGCCCTAGGCGGGCAAATGGGTACAAGAACTTCCCTTCATATTATGGTCCCTGCGCACTACTCCAAGCCGAGCAACTGGCTAGACTCCCTTCTTCCTATGTTATGGAGCCGAAGCAGTCTTACCCACCGAACTGGCACTTGGATCCCCCAGGGTTCGAGCTTACAATGAAGACAATGCCCAATAAGCAGTACAAGAAGACACAATTCAACTAGAAGAAGCCCGCGAAGCAGCAACCATTGAGTCCGCCAGATACCAACAGATCAAACGCAAGTACCACAGCCACAACAGTCGAGACTGGTCCTTCTCTATCGGCAATCTCGTCTTTCGTGCAAACCACAAAGGATCAACACAAGTTATCCCCATCCTGGGAAGGACCCTACACTGTCATCGCCATCACTCGGCCGGGTGCTTACCAGCTAGCAACCATGGAAGACGAACCCATCACGAACTCCTGGAACATCGAGCACCTCAAGCGGTTTTATGTATAAAATGTAAATCAGAACATGCTGATAATATAGCGGCAACAACATTCCTCAACAACTACGACTCCAATGCCACCTTCACCGCATGCCCGGGGGCTACCTCCCCATGTGGCTCACGCGCGCCCAGGGGCTACCCCCTACCGCAAACCCTGGGGCTACCCCCCTTGCGGCTCACGCGGACTCAGCTACACCCTAACCGGTCATGCCGCCTTCACTGCATGCCCGGGGCTACCCCCTCGTGGCTTACGTGGACTCGGCTACGCCCTAACCAGCCACGCCGCCTTCACCACATCCCGGGGTCTACCCTCTCACGGCTCACGCGAACTCGGCTATGCCCTAACCAGCCACGCCACCTTCACCGCATGCCCAGGGGCTACCTAACCGGCCACGCCGCCTTCACCACATGCCTAGGGGCTACCCCTCTCACGGCTCACGCAGACTCAGTTACGCCCTAACCGGCCACGCCGCCTTCACGGCATGCCCAAGGGCTATCCCCCTCGTGGCTCACGCGAACTCAGCTACACCCTAACCGGCCACGTCACCTTCACCACATGCCCGAGGCTAACCCCCTTGTGGATCACCCGGACTCGGCTACGCCCTACCCGGGAATGCCACTCCTACTACAAGCCTGGGGGCTCTGTTCTTTCATGGCCAAGGAAATACCGACTACATCCACTCAGCTTCTTCACCCGCTCAATCTCCATAAGGCTCCCACGGCAACATTACACTAGGCTATGACGCTTGACAAGCTAAGTAATATATTACGGTAAAAGAGTTTCATAGCCCTAATTAACAGTTCAATGCAGGACCCAAATAAAAACAAGTTCACAAGGCAAATCATTGACAAGAATTGTAGCAGTGGGCTTTGCCTCCTCCTCAAGCCCCTAAATATCCTCCTAGAAGCAGTCGGCGGCGTACCCCTCCCCGATGGCCTCCAAGTTGACTAACGGATAATGGGACTTCACCATCACCAAAGCATGACCGGCGTTGGAGGTGGCTGCCACCTCCGACAGCCTCCTCACAGCTACTGGTCCCTTGGGAGCAAATCCGCCACCTGCCACAAGTTGCCTTCTTCAAGCCGACCCGAGAAGAGGAGTTAGAGCGTTGGCTTCAGGGCCTCGATCAAGCCCTCACGCGAGGACTGGGCAGCATCTACTTCATGTTGGAAATGCTCCTACTGCACTCTCTGTTAGTGATATGCCCTAGAGGCAACATGCATATGTTGGATATCACAGTCAATGTTTATGCATTAATGAATAAATTGTTATTTCGTTCCATGAAATAGACAACTTGTATTGATTAATAAGTGTGTCTTATTCATGAGACTCGTTATGTAATATGAATCTATTTCTAAATGATCCTTGATCATATATCATATGTATGAAACGAATATGATTCTAAGATCAGCACGTGTATTGATTGATAATCATGTCTTATGGATCATGGTATGAAGATACCAAATTAATAATGTGAACACATGTTAGAGAACATGTTATGGGATAGACCCACCTTGAGACACTACAGGAACTTAATGTGCCATTAGTTGGTCTCAAGTAGTGTTGGTGCAAAGTCCTTAGACCTGAAATCATCATGGATTCCAACATATGTAATGACTTACATAGGGACTACTAAACGCTACACCATAACTGGATAGTTATAAAAGTAGTCTTCTGGTTTGCTATAAAACATGTAGTGGGATGTGAATGATCAAGATGGAATTTGCCCCTCCTACGAGAGAGATATCTCTGGACCCCTCGATGTAATGGATTATGGAAGTGCATGACCATGCCGAGTTGATTGAGGAGTCAATTAACATATATATAATCCAATACGAGATCGAGTGAATGATTAAGCTATTGATAGGATGACATGTGTCTTGCCTATAGCTTAATTAATATCGTGAGGCAAAGGGATTTATGCACATATTACAGGTTTAACCGATATGATCTTTATGTATACTTTGGTGTCAATATGCTCTGCTAGGGGCCGCTGTTGATAGGTCGGCCAAGAAGTGTTCTCAGATCGTAACCAAATATACATGAACCTACATGGTCGTACACTTAATGGGTTGGAACAGGTATTCGAGTTTGACTTGAATAAGACTCAGTTTGGATAAGGATCCGATTAGAGATAGTCCCGATGGGCCCTCTAGGCCCAATCGGCTAACTCTATAAATAGAGGGGCAAGGGGTGGAGATCAGACACAAGCAATTCACATTAGACGTGAGTGAGATCTGCCACGAGCAAACCCTAGCCGCCACCTCCTAGCCAAACCCTAGCCGTGCGTCAAGTGCTAGCACACAGGCGATCAGCGTTCCAACCTTGGACGTGTGGATACCGGTAGAGACACTGCTACGTTGTGGAGTAGATCGGCGAGGCAAGTCGACGGTCGGGTGATTGTGAAGGGTTACGCGGAGGCTACGCTAGCCGAAAACAAAAACTTTTAACCGCGCAAACCAGGAACACTTGCAAGTAAGGGCCGATAGATCGTTACCGATTGGAGTAGAGTGCGGCGGAATAGCCAATCGGGCAATCCGATCCGGAACCGGTGTAGCCGATTCCCGGAGACACCGATTCGCCAATCAGCCGATTCGAGTCGTCCGGCGCGTTCTCACGCCTCGCTCCGATGCGCCGGCCGCGGCCGTCCGAAGCCGATCAACGGCGCGCAACGTAGCGGCGCCTCTACCGTATCCACACGTCCGGGGACGTAACGGCTGAACACCCGTGTGCTAGAACGCGATGCAAGGCTAGGGTTTGGCTCGAAAGTGGGGAGGGTTTCCGTGGAGATTGATCTCGGCGACTTCTGTTGCACGCGATGCAATTGACATATCGCAGCTCTCCACCCCTCCCTCCTTTATATAGAGTTGGCCGACTGGGACTAGTGGCCGATTAGGACTCTATTTTGAATCGGATCTCATCCGTATCTCATAGAGTTGGCCACCCATATGTCGTAAGCCCATAGGACTCTATCCGATCGGATCCCTATCCGATCGAGCCGTATCCGAGTCCAACTCGAATATATATTCTATCTCCTTAAGCGTGTGACCCTGTAGGTTCAGGTATACTCGGTTTCGGCTATAGTCTAACTTAGCCGATCGTCGGCTCGAGTCCAACTCAGCCGACCCGTCAACAGTGGCGCCTAGCAGCACATATTGACACCATAGTATACAAGAATAATATTGGCTCTGAACCTGTAATGTGTACACAAATCCCTTTGCCTCACGATACCAGTTAAGCTATAGGCAAGATGTGTGCCATCCCTTCAATAGCTTAACCATTCACTCGAACCGTATTGGATTATCTGTCTGTTGATTGACTCCTCAATCAACTTAGCATGGCCATGCATTTCCATAATCCATTACCTCGAGGGGCCCAGAGATATCTCTCCAAAGGAGGGGCAAATTCCATCTTGATCACTCACATCCAACTCCATGTTTCATAGCAAACCCGAAAACTTCCTTTATAACTACCCAGTTACGGAATAGCGTTTGGTAGTCCCAAAGTAGGCTACTACACATGTTGGAATCCATGGTGATCTCAGGTCTAAGGACTTTGTACCAACACTACCTGAGACCAACTAATGGCACATTAATTCCTGTAGTGTCTCATGGTGGGTCTATCCAACAATGTGTTCTCCAACACATATGTCCATGTGTATTGATTTGGTATCTCCATACCCATGATCTATGAGACATTGTCATCAATCAATAGACATGCTGATCTTAGAATCATATTAGTTCCAATAATATGACATATGATCAGGGATCATTTAGAAATAGACTCATGCATATCGAGTCTCATAAATAAGTCACGTACTTATTGATCAATACAAGATGTCTATTTCATGGAACTGAATAACACTTTATTCATAAATACATAAACATTGACGTGATATCCAACATCTCCATGTTGCCTCTAGGGCATATCACTAACAGATTGGATCGTGGTGATCGGCTACTTCCGCAACCTCCTTGACTTGCGTACGTTGGACCGACTTCTCCAACGTAGTCTTTTGTTGCACTGCGTGTCAATTGGTAACAATCTATAGTCCCTTACTCGCATGCTTTCCTGGAGTGCACGGTAGAAAATTTTGATTTTATGCTATCGTAGCCTACGTGTATTCCTTCAGTGATATCAGAGCTAGACATGCATAGTCTTGGATTTAGATTGATTCATATCTTGATATGAAGTTGTAATAGATTGGATCTATTACAAGTTTTTTGGCACATGGGTTGATTAGATCAATCGGCATAAGGGGTCGGTAGAGGAAATAATCAGGTAGTATAGGTTGCTGATAGAAACTGTGTTCCTTGAAAGTCTCTCGGATCGGTATAATGTGAATATACCGATGAAGTTTCCATAATAATCTAATATTGCTTGTAGACTCATGATTATGAAAATTGTTTCCTTGAGATTGTCTCGAAGCGACATAATGTGATTGTGTCGAAGCGGTTTCCATACTTTTTTTGTCCGACTATGACTGTCGCCTTGCACCTATGCAAATCATGTCCCTTGAGAGTGTCTCGGATCGGCATAATATGATTATGCCGATGTGGTTTTCATAAGCGATTTCATAGATTTGATCTATGATTTTCATGTGGTGTTCCAGACCACCGTGTGCGTACCCCCTTTTATAGTGTCTCAGTATCATATCTCTGCGATAGGTAGAATACGGTTCTACGTCTAACTTGTTTTTGTAGAGAATGTTTTGAGATGGTATGGCCCTACTATATGTATGTGATGCATGTGATATTATTGTATGTATGTGATGCATGCGATATTATTGTCTGTATATAATGTATGTAATACCCTTGTATGTATGTGATGCATGTAATGTTCTTTCATGTATGTGATGCATGTAAAATTCTTTCACGACCTGTGTGTCGATGCAATCTTCAATTTATAGCTTTTATAGTAGTAGCTTAGTTTGAAGAAAGTAAGCATCAGGCAATCTGGAGAACGGTGTTGATGATGGAGATCCTCTACACCAACATGGAGATGGAGATCACCATGTGAAAGGGTCATACTATTTCATTATTAATTGTTATTCTTCTTACTTTCATATATGTGATATGTTTGTTTGATAGGATAGTATCCCTCAGAAAATTAGGTAGTAATGATACCCTTCCAAATGTTGCACCTGTCATGGTTGTGATCGTCAATTGGTGGGTCTACCAAAGCAGAGTGCCATTGGCTATTATGACTAGATGGTGTCAGACATATACATGCAAGAGCATTTGGTTTACTTAATAAAGCTATCAAAACAGTTTTTGGGTCTTGGGGCATAGGTTGGGGGCCGAGGCATAGTGATGTCACCCAACGAACAAGAGTCACCTAGGGATGTAATTATCAAGGTGTGCTTACCCATGTCACTAATTTTCTAACAGTGATGTCAAAGCTCACTAGAAATTAATAAATATGTGCATCTTGACTCAATAATGACCTAGAGGGAAGGTTTAAAATACGTAGTGGGAGTCTTTTGTTAAATTATTTAATAAAATACAACGCATAAACATTGTACTAAACTTTGCATATATTTTCTGTTGTAGATCATGGCAGCGAATACTGCACCCAGTTCTTTTAATTTGCGATATATTCTTGAGAAATAAAAGTTGAATGGAACAAACTTTATGGATTGGTATCGAAACTTGAGAATTATTCTCAAGCAAGAGTGAAAGGAGTACGTTATTGAAGTTCCTTATCCTGATGATTTGCCTGATAATGCTAATGCTACTGCACGGAGGGCTTATGAGAAGCATACTAATGATTCCCTAGATATAAGCTGTCTCATGCTTGTCACGATGTCTTATGAGCTTCGGAAGCAATATGAGAGTGTTAGTGATATGCCCTAGAGGCAACATTAATATGTTGGATAAAGTGTTATTCCGTTCCATGAAATAAACAACTTGTATTGATTAATAAGTATGTGACTTATTTATGAGACTCTTTATGTGATATGAATCTATTTCTAAATGATCTCTGGTCATATATCATATGTATGGAATGAATATAATTCTAAGATCAACACGTGTATTAATTGATGATCATGTCTCATGGATCATGGTATGGAGATACCAAATCAATAATATAAACACATGTTAGAGAACATGTTGTGGGATAGACCCACCTTGAGACACTACAGGGATTTAATGTGTCATTAGTTGGTCTCAAATAGTGCTAGTGCAAAGTCCTTAGACCTGATATCATCATGGATTCTAACATGTGTAATGGCTTACATAGTGACTACCAAACGCTACATCATAACTGGGTAGTTATAAAAGTAGTCTTTGGGTATGCTATGAAACATGTAGTGGGATGTGAATGATCAAGATGGAATTTGCCCCTTCTATGGGAGAGATATCTCTGGGCCTCTCGATGTAATGGATTATGGAAGTGCATGACCATGCCGAGTTGATTGAGGAGTCAATCAACAGATATATAATCCAATACAAGATCGAGTGAATGATTAAGCTATTGATAGGATGACACATGTCTTGCCTATAGCTTAATTGATATCGCGAGGCAAAGAGATTTGTGCATACATTACAGGTTCAGCCGATATGATCTTTATGTATACTTTGGTGTCAATACGCTTGATAGGGGCCGCTGTTGATAGGTCGGCCGAGAAGTATTCTCAGATCGTAACCAAGTATACATGAACCTACAGGGTCGCACACTTAACGGGTTGGAACATGTATTCGAGTTTGACTCGAATAAGACTCAGTTTGGATAAGGATCCAATTAGAGATAGAGTACAGATGGGCTCTCTAGGCCCAGTCGGCTAATTGTATAAATAGAGGAGCAAGGGTTTGAGATCAGACACAAGCAATTCACGTTAGACGCGAATTGAGATATGCCACGAGCAAACCCTAGCCACCACCTCCGAGCCAAACCCTAGCCGCATGTCAAGTGCTAGCACACAGCGATCGGTGTTCCACCTTTGGACATGTGGATACTGGTAGACACACTGCTACGTTGTGGTGTAGATCGGCGAGGCGAGTCGGCGGTCGGGTGATCTGATCATGGTGATCGGCTACTTCCACAACCTCCTCGACATGCGTACGTTGGACCCACTTCTCCAACGTAGTCTTCCGCTGCACTGTGCGTCAATCGGTAACAATTTATAGTTTCTTACTCGCATGCTTTCCTGGGGTGCGCGGTAGAAAATTTTGATTTTATGCTATCGTAGCCTATGTGTATTCCTTCACTCTCCTATCGCTGAGCGATCTTCGCCTGGAGTTTTTTCAAGCGCTTCCAACTTGTTCCCAAGATCCTCCTCGACATTTTTTTCTCGGCAAAAGTGGTAGCGATCGCGGCTTGGGCACCTGACAAACACGAGCATGAGCAAACTGCAAACCAACACCATGGCAGATATCGACTCAAACAAAGGACTTACTCTCAAGCTCGTCACACAACACATGAGAAACAGCTTCAGACTCTTGCAGACATCGCTCCATTTCTGCTACGCACACCTTCCCATCAGTCTCCTCAGCCTCCTGCACCTTCTTCAACCACTTGGCAGCCTCGGTTCTGCCCCTCTCTTGCTCCCGGTCGACTGAGAATAACACAAATATCAAGCTCTACAACTCGACGACAACCACAACCATGAGAATTCGGACTCACCTTTGGCATGCACCTCCTCAATCCGATCCCGAAGCAACCTCTCTCGCCAGCGCTGATTATCCACATGCTGGACAGCCCGACGAATAACTTCAATCTCTCGGATGTTGTCAAAGACGCGCTTCAAGGCCTCACTCTTGGCTTTCGACCGATCGATGATTTTCTACATAACTACACACAACCGGAATTGGATTCTACTTTATGCCACGATGGCTCATGCATCATGCCATTAAGTCGGGGACTACTTGGTATAGATACTAACCTTCATTTTCTGCAGAAGTGTTAACCCGGCCTCATACATTGCTTCGGCGTCGGCCTTGTTAGTGGCGTCATCGAACCCTCTCTTCATGGCGTCCTTTTCCTCCTTGCCCTCTTGGAACTAAGACGCTTGGAGGGGATACACATACCTTGTCAAAGGCAGGGCACGCCTAACGCGGGGGATCTCTTCGGCGTCTTCGTCAGCAATGACGACCTCCTTGCCCTCCCTACGAGTCAGAGGCGGCTAGGTGCCCGCGGTGTTTGGCTCTGCCTGGGTGCTCACGGTGTTGGGTGGCGGAGAAGACCTTGGTGCGGCGTTAGACAGAGGAGAAGGCCTCGCTGTGGTGCCAAGTGGAGAGGATGAATTCGCAGTAGCACTTAGCGGGGCAGATCTGGGAGCGTCGCTAGCAACATAGTCGGCTTCATCCTTTCCCGTTGTCGCGGCTGCCTCGCTAGTACCCGGTTGGTCCTCACTTGTCATAGTCAGCCCATTAGCAGCGTCTGCTATGGCCATGGCCGACTTGTCTGGCTCTGATTCGGCTTAGGCAGAAGCATTGGTCCCCTCACCGGCAGCCGCCACCTTACCAGCGACCTACATCGAGACCATAGAACACAAGTGGGCTAGCACAAAAGCAGTCCTGGACATGATGGCACATGGAACAAAACTATATCGATTACTCACCGAGTGGACCAATGTACCTTGGGGATAGCAGTCGGATGCGGCCTGGCCAAGTTCTCGGTGTGTAATACCCGTAATCCATAATAATTGGAGAAAAAGGAGAAAGTTGACTAATTACTCCCGAGAGAGGTAAAAGTTGACTTTTAAATCCGTGAAAAACCCTAATCCCCCTAATTGGATGATGTTTTGTGGGTAAGATCCATGGTTAGGGGATGAGATTAGAGGAGATGCTCTCGAAATGCAGCTTCATCCTTGATCTGAAACTCATCAATCTTTGCAGTCTCAGAAATTGGCTATTTTGGGCGTCTTAGAGGCTCCAAAAAAATAATAAGCCTTTCAAAAAGTTGTAGGGGATTTAAAGATCTTTCCACGGACATAAAGAACACCTCAATCGGATTTGTGGTTAGTGAGTTATGGATGTTTCTTTTTGACTATTTTTCTTTCCTACGAATTTGGGCAGTATTTGTTCAACTGCAGATTAATCCTGTTTAGAGGCCGAGTCAGACTTTGTGGAAGTTGTAGAAATCGTGGATAATTTCATAAGATTTCCTGATCGGTAAAAAAATGTTCGTTGGAGTTTTGTATCAAAAGATATGACTGTTTTAGTGTGTTGCTCTACGTTTGGGGCGGTGTCAGTGAGTTTAGACTAAAGTTTTGACAACCTTACTGACTTTTGTTGGAGATGATAATAACTAAAGAATTGTAGATTATGAAGATTATGTTACTCAGAGCAAAATATAAGAATTTATATCCATAAGAATCAGTAGATATGAAAAATATAAGATCTGATGCTCTAGCTGAATATTTCAGAATGTGTGCTTTTGTCTTTGTTTGCCTATTTGGGGTGTTGGATAGGTGAGAGTTGGCTAATGATTGTGTATGTTTATTCCATGTTGTATGCTGAGATTTGTGGGATGTTCAACGGGTGGTATTGCTCCAGGTCGTGCCTAGAGCGCTCATCTCTACCAAGTTACAGGCAAGTAAACGTCGCAGTGATTTGCTACCGTTTTGACTTGTTATTTTTACCACCTTAAATGTCTAAAACTTAGCACATATGACTATACTCAATAATTAAAAGATTGGACATGATTTATTTGCTTGGTGGAGTAATCTAACAAAATGGAGTTAAATTTAATATGATGAATAATCTAGGGTTTATGTTGGTATTTTGGGTGAATAGAGATAATTACACGCTTAAGTGATATTATTCATAAATGAGGTTCAGTCATGCACCTTGTGTTTTATCAAAATATAAAGATTAGGGAATTTGTCATTACTTTAGGAGTTTGTTTGGATTTAGTCAATTGTTATTGAATCATCGTGATGTGATAGCACTAAGGTCGAACTAGAATCTGGCTCCTGTTCAAAAATGGATTTCACTTCTTGGTTATGGCCATATATGGCTAATATTGTGGTTGGATGGTGTGTGGAAATTATAGGTGCACAGGTTGCCTTGGCCTTGGTATGAATTTCCATATTTCAATCTATGTGCAAATATATTTATATTTAAAATAGTATTATGCATTAATGTACTACGAATTGTTGGCTTATATGGTTGGCATCTTAAGAAGAGGTGTTATGTGGTGGAGACTTGGATTCTAGAGGTGAGTTTCATCCTGTGGTTTCGTGTTTGAAGTATGTTTTGGACATATTGAAGTGTTATTTGTGATATTGGCAATACAAGTGTTTTACGCATATACTTATGGATTTTGATATGCATTAAAGTATGTTCTAATATTCTTGCTATATGTGATGGCTGTGGTATGTTGTGAATTCCCCACTTCAGGAAGGGGTTAAATATTGGTTGGTGGTATTATCATGTGGTGTGTGACTAATCCACACTTGAGAAGGAAGTTGAAGATTTATTGATGACATTATCAATGCACCATATTATATGCATGTGCATTTGCATATGCATTGTATTGGAAGTTATGTCGTGATCTTATGGTTATGACCGTCTCCATGGATGCAGCTCCATACTTTGTTGGGTATGCAGACAGGAGTTCATATGCATTCATGTGCACTTGATGCATGGAAGTGATTGTCTTATGCATTGCATAAACATTGAAAGTAATCATGAGAAGTGATGCTTTTCAAGGAGTGTATACGTAATGCGGATAACCCTTGGTATTGTGGATATGGGTGGAATTGTATGTGCGGTTTTGAATGGCACTTGTATGCACTGTGTTTGTATTGATGGAGTTGTGAAGGATTTTGTGTGGATTTGCATTGTATTGTTATGCACTTCATTCGTCTTATAATTATTATTGTTTGGGATTAGTATGAAAGGGATCACCGGATCCCTTATTCTAGTCCTTTGCTTTTTTTGTTATGGACTCCTTGTGTGTCTCCCATGACTGATCTATAATACCCAAATTGTGGTAATTTTGGGTTGGTCAAATATTGCTTACATGAAGAAAGAAATAGCAGTTTGGGTGTAGTAGGATAAATATGGTTTAAATGTTCTTATCATGATATCTTTGATATTATTTGCTCGGATATTAAGTTGTTAGTATCCTAATGATTCTTCAATATTATAAAAGTTGTTCTAGTAGTAACTGTTTGGTGTGATGACAAAGAATGAAATATGACTTAATAGTAGAAATGATATGACACTTGATATTCTAATAACGATTTGTCAATTATGGAAATTTTAAGCCAAGGCCTAATCAAACTGTGGTTTAAATAGCTTGCCAAAACAAGTTTACTTGCTGAGATATTTGAATCTCACCCTTGTATTCCCCCTCCAGATACCTGAGGCATGTCATGTGGGGAAGGAATGTAGCTGCACGGATCCACACTTCATGATTCTTCAAATGTCCCATTTGCTAATCTTGAAAACAATATTATCCCTTAAAGCTTATTGGTTAATTTGGTGGTGGAAGGCTAGTGTTGATGATGTAATTTTAAATTTTCATCTCTGATAAACTGTTAGGATGATTCTTTATGATTTTAGTTGCTTACAACTTATCTATTGATTATTCTACTTCCGTGTTATTGAATTTACAAGGGAGTTGCTGCCGAAATTTTTTTGCTACTAGTTAGCAAAATAGCTAGTCGCATAGTGCTTTTTAGTGATATCTTGGGGTTTTGTGGCTTGGGATGTCACAGGGTGGTGGCTCCGGGTGAAGTTGTCCCCGTCATCACCGCTGCCGCCCTCGTCGTCACCCCTGCCTTCTCCGTTGCCACGACTGGCTGGGCGCTCGGTGGGCTGCGTCTTTCTTCTTTATCTTCGGATCGGACCCGGCTAGCTCAGCAGCCTGCTTGCCCTTTCTCGGCATCGATGCATCTACCTTTGGCTCCATCGTCGCCTGGCCTACCTTGGGCCCACCTATGGGTTGTTGGGTCCTCGTTGTCTCCCATTGTCGGGTCACGACACACTTGAAAGGCCGTCTCCCTGGCAGGCTATCGGTGGCACGCCTCTTCACCCGTGTATTAGGTAGTAGCGGATTAGACATAAAGTTGTTGGCTCCCTGCAAGAAGGTATAGGAGTTAGTATTTCTGGCACCTGAGAAGAAGACGGATCATGAGCAACGTTACCTTGGGGCGATTTGATTTATGCTTCAATGGATAGGGGCAGCCCTGTATGCTTATTGTGATACCTAGCTCGAAGAAGCTCGATAGCCGAGCAACGGCTTTATCCTTGTCGTGCGGCCCGGGAGACTCACGAGTGGAATCCTTCTAGCCTTTGTACTCCAAGGCCGGGTGACTTTGGCTCTTTGGAGGTTGTACCTTGCGGGTTACGAAGTTGCAGGCTATGGCCACACCCCTCAAACTGGCATCACGCAGCATCCGGATTCCCTTCAGCAACCCCCTCACTTGGTCCATCTTGTTGTGATCCGGGACGGAGGACCAACAATCCCTCATCACTGGAGCATGACCTGTGAAGGAAGGCAAGCCGTAGGTTTGAATAGTAAAACCATTTCGTGCACCATCCCTTGTGGATGGAGTGTAGTGGGAGATCAAAGAACTCTTTCTTCCTATCCGAGCAAGTCTGAAACCTGCTAGCACCAACAACCCAAGCATTTTTCTTTCTCGACTGAGCCTTGAGTTGGTACAAATACCGGAATAGCTCGAAGTGTAAGTAATCCGACAATATGCTTCACACAGATGAATAAAGATAAAAATTTGGAGGATCGAGTTTAGATTGAGGTGGTGGATGTTGATACCGTAATAGTGAAGAAGTCCACGGAGGAGGTCGCTGGCAGGAAGCCCTAACCCAAAGTAGAAGAAGGTTGAGAAGACCACAACCTCGTTGATGTTGGGTGGGGAACTCTTCGCCGGTGGCGGCTCGACAGTCAATGAGCTCTTGCGGCGGAAGCACACCATCTTCCACCGCCGCCAGCAAATCTGCTTCTATCACAGTAGACTTGACCCAAGACAGAGTTTGATCTGGGATCAGGATCGATTCTATCGTGGATTGTGATATGGTGAAGAAGGAAGATGAGAAATTATGAGCTGAGATGGATCTGAGGTTTGGATTGAAGAAAGATCGATCTTACTGAGCTTCGATCTATGAAACCCTAGCGAAGAAAGAGAAAAAGGATTCGGCGCGGCGAGGAAGGCGAAGGGCCACGGAACTGTTCACTTTGGGATATAGGACAACGGTCATCCCGCTTGGTTTATTTTTAACGCTTGGCTCACTTTGCAGGCCAGCCCACAGAAGGATTCTACGAATAAAGTCTGCGATACCTCCTTGATAGGATAATTACTCGACCGACAGTCGGTTGGTCATTTTGATCATTTGGCTATAACACACACTTACTTGGCAATACTAGGAGTGAGTACTTAGCTCGTCTCTTCTCTTCTAGATGACTTCACCAACTTCTAAGTCTTTATCAAGCTTAGTACTCGGGGGTTACTATGGGGTACACAGTATCGGGGTACTCCAGGCAAGCTTCTGGGTCATGTGGCATGGAGTGGGCTAAGTGCCCTAGGCCCATGCGACTAACTTGTGAATTAAGAAATCATATCCCATGTAAATAGATGGTAGATATCGAGATTATAAGGGTTACCCTAGCCAGCTGCCACCATGACTATATAAGGAGAGCCGGGAAACCCTAATAGGGTAGTTAATTGATCACTCATTAGTATGTGTCGTCATCTATTCCTACGCTGATATGCATACACTGATACAGATCCAATCTACATACAATTGGAGTAGGGTATTACCTCTGTTGAGGGCCTGAACTAGTATAAACATCTGTGTCACCATCTCTCCATGATCTAGTGCACCTTATAAATTATATTGTGCCGATCACTAGAATCGACACTACCATTACATTTCGGCCCCATAATCTCTACTATTACACCATCTTCCAATGAGTACTCTTCCATTTCACTGGTAGCTCTTTCCAAATTTCAAAATCATCTACTTACTCTGTTACAAAAGTTAGTTGATATAGCGGAACAACGACTAACTTTCTCGATCGCTTCAGTCATTGATTACCCAAGACATCCCAGATGATGACATAGGAACACATGATATTTGTTAACGAAGTTCAGCTAAAGGCTACATATCCTAATGTGACCATGACTACCATTGATACAAATGTTGCTCATATCATAGGACAACTGGAAGACATCAAGATTAAGCCACAAATGTTCTGGAATCCAATTCGGCCACCTACAACAGCGCTGACTTCAAACAGCCATCAAATGTGCATACGAACTCCGTTTTGGGTCCATGAACTTGATGGAAAGCTCTCGAAGTTCTCTTTCCAACGAATCTAGCCTCATATCCAATTTTCATCTTAGTTACTACAATCATAGAAAGAAAGTACTGTATCACCTAGGACCCCGATCCAAGTGGGGTGCACCCTAACCTAGTGGGGCACGACCCTAGGGACCCCTTGGTCGTCCTCCCACCCCCTTAAATAGCTAGGTACCCCTTCAGAGTTTCTCAAGTTTTGTTAGATTAAAGTTCAGCTATTGCTACTTTGCCTTGTAATTGCGCATGTCGACTAGACCGCTTAATTCCTTGTCTTCGAAACCCCAACTTATCGTGTGTATCCGATTTGTATTTGTAATATCAGATTGCCTTTATTTTGTTCTAGTTTGTTTCTTCGATTTGCTTAAAGGAATAAGGTTGATCTACACCGATAAGATTAACAACCCACGAAGAGGTGTGTTGATCGCTAAGATGCAACACAACAACGTCTTGTACGGTTGCAGTTGGGTCGATAATTTCTCTCCCAAATCGTAGTTATCTCAACTCACCGAAAAATCAGGCCAATCAAAGTCATGAGTGTATCGAGTGAAGCTCAGGGTTTATCATCTCCGAGGCTTCGATTATGGACGCTCCTCTCCAATCAACATAGTACCTACCCGCTATGAGTCCATAGCCTCCCGCCATCATATCCTTGCATGTTTATGCTTGTAGTCGCCATGGTTATATTGTGGTGCTCCCCTTTCTATTTAAGGAGATATTTATGTTAGTGATATGCCCTAGAGGCAACATGGAGATGTTGGATATCATGGTCAATGTTTATGTATTTATGAATAAAGTGTTATTCAGTTCCATGAAATAGACATCTTGTATTGATCAATAAGTACGTGACTTATTTATGAGACTCTTTACGTATGAATCCATTTCTAAATGATCCCTGATCATATATCATATTATTGGAACTAATATGATTCTAAGATCGGCATGTTTATTGATTGATGATCATGTCTCATAGATCATGGGACTGCGCTTGAAGCAATATGAGAGCAAGATGCTCACACTATTATTCGGGACGCGTGGTATGTTTGAGACCCAAGCTCGGGCCGAGAGGTTCAACACCTCAAAGTCCTTGTTTGCGTGCAGGCTTGTTGAGGGGAATCCCATCAGTTCGCATGTGATAAAGATGATTGGCTATATCGAGAGTCTGGAAAAACTAGGTTTTCCCCTTAGCCAAGAGTTGGCTACTGATGTGATTCTCCAGTCGCTCCCTCCAAGCTTCGAGCCATTCATATTGAATTATCATATGAACAGTATGGATAAGACCTTGCTGAATTGCATGGGATGCTAAAGACAGCTGAGGAGAGTATCCAGAAAAATGGTCATCATGTGATGATGATGCAGAAGGCTAAGCGCAAACCACCTGTCAAGAAACTTTGCACCAAGAGAAAGTTAACTCCCGATGAGATTGTGAGTGCCTCCAATGCAAAGAAGGGCAAGAAGGGGTCAGCGGCATCAGATGCCGTTTGCTTCTACTGCAAGGAGACATGCCACTGGAAAAGGAACTGCAAGAAGTACATGGAGGATCTCAAAAAGAAGCAAAGTATGACTTCTGCTTTAAGTATTAATGTTATAGACATTAATCTTGCTACTTCACCTACTGACTCTTGGGTATTTGATACCGGATCAGTAGCTCATATTTGTAAATTGTTGCAGGGAATGAGAAAAAGTTGAGGCTTAAGAAGGGGCGAGTGAACCTGCGCGTCGTCAATGGAGCAAGCGTTGCTACAGTTGCTGTCGGCACTATTTCACTTCATCTACCTTCAGGATTAGTTTTGGAATTAAATAATTGTTATTGTGTTCCAACACTATGTCAAAACGTTATTTCTGCTTCATGTTTGCAAGCGAAAGGATATAATTTTAGATCAATGGACAATGGTTGTTCAATATATCTCAGAGATATGTTCTATTTTCATGCTCCATTGGTAAATGGATTATACATTTTGAATCTTGAAGCGTCTCCCATCTATAACATTAATACAGGAAGGCAACTCTCTAATGATACAAACCCCACGTTTATCTGGCATTGTCGCTTAGGCCATATAAATCAGAAACGCATGGAGAAGCTCCATAAGGATGGATTGCTTCACTCTTTTGATTTTGAATCATTTGAGACATGTGACTCTTGTTTACTTGGTAAGATGACAAAGGCACCTTTCACGGGACACAGGAGAGAGCAAGTGACTTGTTGACACTCGTATATACTGATGTATGTGGACCAATGAGCTCAACGGCCAGAGGTGGTTATCAGTACTTCATTACCTTTACCGATGACTTTAGTAGATATGGTTATATCTACTTAATGAGGCATAAGTCCGAATCCTTTGAAAAGTTCAAAGAATTCCGAATGAAGTACGAATCATTTAGGGAAAACAATCAAGTTTCTACGATCGGATCGTGGAGGGAATATTTGAGCCAAGAGTTTGGTAATCATCGGAAGATTGTGAAATTGTTCCACGCTTGACTCGCCAGAACTCCACAATGGAACGGAGTGTCCGAATGGAGAAATCGCACCTTGTTGGAATTGGTGCGGTCGATGATGAGCCAAAGTGATCTTTCGTTATCCTTCGGGGATATGCTCTTGAAACATTTGCGCTCACACTAAATAGAGTTCCATCTAAGTCGGTTGAAAAGACACAATATGAGATATGGACAGGGCAACCCCTAGTTTGTCTTTTCTCAAAATTTGGGGATGCGAAGCTTATGTAAAACGTTTACAGTCTGACAGGCTCACACCCAAATCTGACAAGTGCTTCTTTGTGGGATATCCTAAAGAAACTAAGGGATATTACTTTTATAATCGGGAACAAGACAAAGTATTTGTCGCCCGACACGGTGTCTTCTTGGAGAAAGAGTTTCTTTCAAGAAGGGTTAGTGGGAGCAGGGTGCATCTTAAAAAGTTCAAGAAATACCGAAAATGTATCGCGACCACGAACCACAACAGAGGAGCAAAGTGTTGCGCCACCGGTTGTAGATACACCATCCCCACGAGTGGAAAGATCACGTCGTGCGCCTGACAGGTACACAGGTGCGGAACAACGTGATATATTGTTGTTGGACAATGATGAGCCTAAGACCTATGAGGAAGCGATGATGGGACCCGATTCCAACAAGTGGCTTGGAGCCATGAAATCCGAAATAGAATCCATGTACGACAATCAAGTTTGGAACTTGGTTGATCCACTGATGGTGCCAAAACCATTGAGTGTAAATGGGTTTTTAAGAAAAGGCCGATATGGATGGAAATGTTCACATCTATAAGGCGCGATTGGTGGCGAAAGGTTTTAAACAGATTCAAGGAGTTGATTATGATGAAACCTTCTCGCCCACCGCAATGCTTAAATCTATTCGGATTATCCTAGCGATTGCTGCATATTTCGATTATGAGATATGGCAGATGGATGTCAAAACAGCTTTCCTAAATGGAAACCTAAGCGAGGATGTATACATGATACAACCTTAAGGTTTTGTCGATTCACAATCGCCTGAAAAGATATGCAAGCTACAGAAATCCATTTATGGATTGAAGCAAGCATCTCGGAGTTGGAATATTCATTTTGATGAAGTAATCAAAGGGTTTGGTTTCATCAAAAACGAAGACGAGGCCTTTGTTTACAAAAAGGTCAGTGGGAGCGCAATTGTATTTCTAATCTTATATGTGAATGACATATTGTGGATTGGAAATGATATCCCTATGCTGGAATCCGTCAAGTCTTCATTGAAAAATAGTTTTTCCATGAAAGACTTAGGGGAGGCAGCATACATATTGGGCATTTGGATCTATAGAGATAGATCCAAGAGGCTAATTGGATTAAGCCAAAGTACATACATTGATAAGGTGTTGAAAAGGTTCAACATGCATGATTCCAAGAAAGGTTTCTTGCTCATGTCACATGGCATTAATCTTAGCAAGAATCAGTGTCCTCAGACACATGATGAGCGGAATAAGATGGGTATGGTTCCATATGCTTCGGCAATTGCATCCATCATGTATGCCATGCTTTGTACACACCCAGATGTCTCGTACGCTTTGAGTGCTATGAGCAGATACCAGTCAGATCCAGGTGAAGGTCACTGGACTGTCGTAAAGAATATCCTTAAGTACTTGAGAAGAACTAAGGATATGTTCATAGTCTATGGAGGTGAAGAAGAGCTCGTTGTAAGTGGTTACACCGATGCTAGCTTCCAAACGGACAAGGATGATTATAGATCGCAATGGGTTCGTGTTCGCTCGAACGGAGGCGCGATCATGGAAGAGTTCCAAGCGGATACTATTGCTGATTCTACAACGGAGGCCGAGTACATTGCTTTCCTAAGCTGCAAAGGAGGCTATTTGGATCAAGAAATTCGTTTCTGAGCTTGGTGTGATGGCTAGTGTGACTGGTCCAATGTCTCTCTAATGTGATAATAGTGGAGCCATTACGCAAGCTAAGGAGCCGAGGTCACATCAGAAGTCCAAACACATACTTCGGCGATATCATCTCATCCGCGAGATAGTGGACAGAGGTGATGTCAAGATATGCAAAGTGCACAGGGATCTCAACATAGCCGATTCGCTGACAAAACCTCTCCCTCAGCCGAAACATGAGGCGCACACAAGAGCAATGGGTATTAGATACTTACATGATTGACTCTAGTGCAAGTGGGAGATTGTTAGTGATATGCCCTAGAGGCAACATGGAGATGTTGGATATCATGGTCAATGTTTATTTATTTATGAATAAAGTGTTATTCAGTTCTATGAAATAGACATCTTGTATTGATCAATAAGTATGTGACTTATTTATGAGACTTTTTACGTATGAATCTATTTCTAAATGATCCCTCATCATATATCATATTATTGGAACTAATATGATTCTAAGATCGGCATATTTATTGATTGATGATCATGTCTCATAGATCATGGGTATGGAGATACCAAATCAATAAACATGGACATATGTGTTAGAGAACACATTGTTGGATAGACCCACCATGAGACACTACAGGAATTAATGTGCCATTAGTTGGTCTCATGTAGTGTTGGTACAAAGTCCTTAAACCTCAGATCACCATGGATTCCAACATGTGTAGTAGCCTACTTTGGGACTACCAAACGCTATTCCGTAACTAGGTAGTTATAAAGGTAGTTTTCCGGTTTGATATAAAACATGGAGTGAGATGTGAGTGATCAAGATGGAATTTGTCCCTCCTTTGGACAGATATCTCTGGGCCCCTCGAGGTAATGGATTATGAAAATGCATGGCCATGCTAAGTTGATTGAGGAGTCAATCAACACACAGATAATCCAATACGGTTCGAGTGAATGGTTAAGCTATTGAAGGGATGTCACACATCTTGCCTATAGCTTAATTGGTATCGTGAGGCAAAGGGATTTGTGTACACATTACAGGTTCAGAGCCGATATTATATTCTTGTATACTATGGTGTCAATATGTCGCTAGGTGTCGCATTGACGGTCGGTGAGTTGGACTCGAGCGACGATCGGCTAAGTTAGACTATAGCCGAAACCGAGTATACCGAACCTACGTGGTCGCACGCTTAAGGGGATAAGAACAGCATTCGAGTTGGACTCGGATACGGCTCGATCGGATAGGGATCCGATCGGATAGGGATCCGATCGGATAGAGTCCTATGGTCTTACAATGTATGGGCGACCAACTCTATGAGATTCGGATGAGATCCGATTCAAAATAGAGTTCTGATCGGCCACTAGTCCTAGTCGGCCAACTCTATATAAAGGAGTGAGGGGTGGAGAGGTGAGGTACGTCAATTGAAGTCAATTGCGCCGAAATCAATCTAATCACACGCGGCTTTAGAAGTCGGCGAGATCAATCTCCACGGAAACCCTCCCACCTTCGAGCCAAACCCTAGCCTTGCATCGTGTGCTAGCACACGGGTGTTCGGCGGGAAGGGGCCAAAATGCAAAATTACACGCGCGCGGCAGACGACACCCAACGGTCGTCTGCCACGTCGGATAAAACGCTCTCTGGAAGGGCGTTTTTTGAATCCCTCCCTCCCAGAGGGCGGGAAGGGACTAGTTTTGCAAATTTTTGAATCCGGAAATTATTTTCGTAAATCTTTAAAAAATTAAAATTATAAATGCTAAAAATTCGTGGGGAGAGATGGGTATTTGGGCCTGATAATGGCAGGATCCAATCTACTCTGCTGGGCTTCATGGTCCTGGGCCCAGTGGAAAGCACTCACGGCCCTGTTAGCCGCTGGGGGATGAACCCCGGAAGAAGAATGACCTTAGCGAATCGCAGCCGTCCATCCACTCTATTCGAGCGGCCCATCTCAGCCGCGCAATCGAGCCCCGCGCGAGTATATAAACCCGCCCCTCGCCCTAGATAGGGTTCCACTCGCGCCGCGCCCACCCAGACCCCTCGACGCGAGCGAACGAGGCAGCGCCGCCGCCACCACTGACGCCGCCCGAGCACCACCGGAGCGTCAGGCATGGCCGTCGGCAAGAACAAGCGGATCTCGAAGGGGAAGAAGGGATCCAAGAAGAAGACGTGAGTTTACGTCTCCCCCCACCCTCCTCGTCCGTCCTTCTTCCTTTCGCTCTTGGTTGCCATGGCGCATGGGTGTTGACGCGGTTTCTTCCTGTTCGTTTTCTTGCAGCGTCGATCCTTTTGCGAAGAAGGATTGGTATGATATCAAGGCCCCGTCGGTGTTCAACGTGAGGAACGTCGGGAAGACGCTCGTGTCTAGGACACAGGGCACAAAGGTATCGCCCTGCTCGCTTGCTCCTGGGTTTCTGTTTTGTAGTGCACTAAGGATTTGTTGCTTAGTCGTTCCTGTGTGATGTTACCTTGGCTATGTCATGAATTCGGCAAGTGCTTGTCTTTGTTGTGCGTGCGCAACTGCATATGTAGGATTGATCTGTCTATGATAATGTTATGTCATCTATTCTATATTGGTGACCCACAACAGTTTGGGCCTTTTTCGCTAGTTAGTTTGATGTTATTAGCTGAGATTAACAGTTTGAACTAACATGACCTTGCATTCCTATGTCCTGTTTCTTCTCTGTTCTGTGGCAAAAGATATGCATGCAGACTATATTGAAGTATCCTTGTATCGAGTCCTATGTGCACTTGCAAAAAAAATTAATAAAAAGAATCCTGTTGAAGCTACACAAAGCCAATCGGACATGCATTTGAACTGTGCATCTAAGTAAAAATTTGAATCTGGTATGCATGTTTCTGTCGTATATGCTTACTTTATTACGGATGACTACATACATATATTTAACTGTAGATTCAGAGATAAATGTTCTTTTTCAGATTAATGTGAAAATGTCTAGCTCTTTATACCTAATAGAATTAAGATGGAGGCTTCTACAGGGCCTCTAATCAGCATAAAGAAAGATTTTTGGTTCAATATGGTGATGCTAGTTCAGATGGGCTTGGTGATACAGAATAGATCAGTCTTGCTAATCTGGTATGACTTTGCATGTCCATTGGTTTATTTCATCAAAGTGCCAAACTATTATTGTTCAATTGCAGAAAACACTCCTTTTTTGTCTTGGGTCCAATGCTCTCTCTACACTTCCACATATTTGAACTACAGTAATGTACAGTTTAGTGTTTCCTTCAGTTTTTTCTGTTTATGCTGATATGCTCTATTCAGTTTTAGTAATTCATAGTCCTATAAAAAGTAACACTGGTGTTGTTAGTGGTTAATGTGCTCTTTTAAGTCTTTTGTGTTCCTCCACTGATTGCATACACACCTTACTTGCTAGGTTTGGGGGGCAGCAATATTTAGGAATACATGTCGTTCTTAGTGGATCTCTGAACCTCATAGTTCAATTGCAAGTGTTCCTTTATTTGTCTGTTTATCAGGGTTTACACATTTGGTCATCTGCAACATAATCTTAGATATCATTTGATGACGTTTGATATTTCCTTCATTTTAGATTGCTTCAGAGGGCCTCAAGCACCGTGTGTTTGAGGTCTCCTTGGCTGATCTACAGAACGATGAGGATCAAGCTTACCGTAAGATCAGATTACGTGCTGAGGATGTGCAGGGGAAGAATGTTCTCACAAACTTCTGGGTACCTCTTCTTTTTCTGAGCAGAATTACTTCTCCAGGTTGTATTTTTTGTTGCTAACCAGTTGCATTGCAGGGTATGAGTTTCACGACTGACAAGCTCAGATCATTGGTGAAGAAATGGCAGACGCTAATCGAAGCTCATGTGGACGTAAAAACCACTGATAACTATATGCTGCGTCTTTTCTGCATTGGCTTCACCAAGAGGAGGCCAAACCAGGTTAAACGTACATGCTATGCTCAAGCAAGCCAGATTCGACAGGTAATTTTGATTGATGTACATTAGTTCTGCTATTCTTGAGGTACTTGTTTACCCTGTTTGATTGTAATCTGTGTAGATCCGCCGCAAGATGGTAGAGATCATGGCGAACCAAGCATCATCCTGTGATCTCAAGGAGCTGGTGTCAAAATTCATTCCTGAGGTGATTGGGAAGGAAATCGAGAAGGCCACATCAAGCATCTTTCCTCTCCAGAATGTGTTTGTGCGCAAAGTCAAGATCCTCAAGGCCCCAAAATTTGACCTGGGCAAGCTTATGGAGGTGATTTGTCACAATCTAATACATTTTCACTTTGACATAGTATGACATGAATCAGCATTGTAATGTGGCTTGTGTCATGTTCCAGGTTCATGGAGATTACAAGGAGGACGTTGGTATGAAGCTCGAGAGGCCGGCAGAAGATGAGGCCGTGGTAGGACAGGAGGTCACTGCCGAGTAGAGTTTCACTTATTTTACTGCTCTTTTATTCAGACTATATATGTATCACCTACCAAGGTGTGGATCATGAGCATCAGGCTCGGTTTTTGTGGTTAATATCCTGAAAACTTTGTTGAGATTACTAGCCAGCATCGTACTTGTTTTCTGGATGGATGTTTAATTGTCTTTAGTTTGTGTGCTTGCTGCTGCTGTTTTCAATCTGATAAGTTACCAGGTGCAAGTTCATTAATGAAGGATCCGTACCAGCGCTGCACCGTATGCAACTTCATCTTTCTGATCTGCTATGTGTTCCAGCCAACAACCTTTCAAGATGGCTGGCGAAGGCTTCCATGATAAGTATCCTGGTAATGACAACACAACCATCAAATGATGGATCGCGCTTTTCATTTCTTGAAAGGCTAGCTTTCTTGAAAAGTATCTACAAATTTTGCTTCGAGCCAATGTTTCCTAGGCGTTGCTGGATGCCTCGACGACTCTCTGACCCCCTCTACACATGTAACGAGTTGGGCAACGAGACCTCTCGGTATTGTTCGATTAATCTCTCCTTAAAAAAAACAAATAATCATCTATCTCAATCCCCCCTCTAATCCTTTCGTGATGGGGATTAATCTAACAAACCTCGAAAAAGACACTGAATCATTATTGGCAATTTGGTACCATGTGCACAAACAAATTGTGTTTGTGTTTAAGCATGTATTCTCTCCGTCTAAACTAACAACTTTTGAAAATAAGGATGGACATATATTTGTTCAGATTCATCTACAGAAATTAGTTTTTTGGACGGCGGTGTAGATATTAGGCTGTTGTGTCTTGCTCAATGAAGTTTTGTATTCCACAAAAAGAATAGATATGGTATAACTAATCTCAACCTGCTACTGCTGCACCGAAGCAAGTATATGATCTGCGTCTCCAAGAATCGAGTCATTGGCTATGCAAACGTTATGGCAAAGTATATCGCCACGTAGAAATCATAAGTTTGAAGGACTTTAACTTTATAGTTATTTAGTGATAGGCTTAAATCCTACTAGGCTGTGTCTGCCATGCAACAATGCGGTTATGATTGGACACGTGTACATTTTATCAACCATGTTAACTATGGACAACACAATTATATCACAAATTTTAGTTTCGGTATGCTATTTTTGAGATTGCTCTCTTTTTTTCCTCATGAATTTAGAAAGCGTATGCCTACATAATATATCTTGATATGGATTTGGTTTTCCACGTGCTTTTTACTGTTTTTCATGAGTGATGTATTAAATAAGATAACATATAAAGTCACTCATAAACGTATAATCTTATTCCAATACTACATGATTTTTTATTTTTAAGATATACCGGTCCAATCTGCCAAAGATATATCTTTTATAAGGATATATGATGTGCATGTATACGTTTATAAGGTGAGTGTGCGTGTGTTAGGATTGTCCGTGTTTGTAGCATGTTGCTAAAATAATACATCCATTTTCTAATAACCAAACAATATAAAAACAAAACCATACGACCGTCTAACCTGCCTGATAGGTGGATCCAAGCGGCTATCATTTCCCATCGGTCATATCTACTCGTTTCATCTAATAACAAATTTCCCCAACAAAAGATCTCCGGCCGCCAAAGTCCTCCATTGTGTCTCGTCGTCCCTTTCTTCCACCTAGAGTTCGTTGTGCACTCATCATTGGGGTAACTGTATATGTAGGGCTGGACAAAAACTCATAACTCGTTAGCTTGGTCAACTCGTGTCTAGATTGGCTCGACTTGTTTTAATTTGTTAATGAGCTGAGCCAGGCTTTTAGCTCGTTAACTATAACGAGCCAACTCAAGTTGGCTTGCGAGCCGCTCACGATCTAAAACGAGCCAGGCAAACATCAGGGCACCAACCTAGGACATTAGTTGCCCGATCCATCTAGGTACAGTAATGAAAGACTTTGTTGTCGTCTAGAGAGCGGTGAATAGGCGTTTAAAACTTTTAATTAAATACTAAAGCTAAACTTTTTGAATATTCTAAAATATTTTTGGATATTCCAAAATATTTTTGGATGTTTCGAAAATCTCATTTAAAAACAAGTTAGCAAGGCAAGCAAAAAGGGATAGCGGCACACGTAGGAAAAAGATTGCACAAACAGTGACTAAACTACTAGCGGCACCAAAAGTAAAAGCTAGAGAAGTGTGAGAGAGATATCACCGGAATTCTTGCAAGTCGATGTGTTACCGAAGCTCAAATCCTTGAGGGGATTCTACTCTCCGTTTAGGAGCTCACAATGAGCCGAGTCTTTTTCCAACCCTATTCTCTTGAGGTTGCACAAATGCACTCCTCCTTCTACTAAGGGTATATTTTCCTCTCGGAGGTGAGATCCGACCTTCACAAACTCCCTCCATGCACCACAAATAAATCGGTGTTTCGAGGTTGACTTCTAACCGTCTAGATGTCCTTAACCACCAAGAGTAACAAATGCAACAAAGATTTTTTTGGAGATGAATCAAGTGCTCAACAAATCTTCTCAAAGTCAATACCAAGCACTCAAGCAAACTCAAATCAACCACTCTCACACACACGAAATCCAAGCTTGTAGATCGGTGAAGAGAAAGAAGTGAGAAAGCAAAGCTCAAATGAATCTTAAATCAACACAAACCAAAGTCACAAGATAAACAAATGGAGCTAGCAACCTTGACTTGGGGTGAAGGGAGCTATTTATAGCCACAACCTTAGATCTGCCTGTTGGGGACGAAGATTCTCTTTTTCAAAAATTTCGAAAACCAATTTTGGACAAGTTTGAAAAACATCAGTATCAAGTTTCAAGAGAAAAAACTCATTTTTTTCTAAAAATCCAAAAATCACTTTAGGACAAGTCCGAAAATGACCAGTACCAAAACTTCGATGCACAATCATTTTTAGAAATTCGAAAAATCACTTTACTACAAGTGCAAACATAACCAGTACCAAAACTTCGATGCATAGTAATTTTTGGAAATTTCAAAAATCACTTTAGGACAATTCAGAAAATGATCGGTACCGAATTTCACGACGTAGTCATTTTCAAAAATTTCGAAAATATCTTTCGGACAGGTCCGAAAAACACGAGAAGTGAAAAATTAGGAATGAGAAACACTTGAAAAGATTTTGAGCACCAAACTCATCCTAGACATCAAGGCAACATCTCCCTTAATAGTACGGCTTTTCTACAAAATCAATAGCAAATAGAAAGGCTATACGATACGAATATCTTTATGCCATGTTCTTTTGTTGCCTTGACCAATGCTAATATAGAATTTGGCTTGATGTTCATCAACAAATTACATTCTCTTTATATTTCAACATTTCATCTTGCGCTTCTTTTTCACCAAAGGTTGATCCTCAGCAACTTGTGACATCTTATGACCTCGATCGGTTCGTCGGTATTCGACCAAGCACTTGCTCCTTCACCACTGCGTCAAGTCCTTCGGTGCCAAGCTTCCATCTGTCTTTCTCCCATGCATGGTCCATCTCGTAGTCGTCTTGCCAATCCTTCACCGTCTCTTGTCATCTTCTATCACTTGTAGCCTTGGATCACAATGAAACCTCTTTATACCACATCTTCATCATCTTCATTGGCTCTTCATCGGACTAATCCCTTGTTTATACACTTAATAAGCACACTAGTCTCTTAATCATTCCTCATCAATTAACCAAAACTCACTAGGGGTAGATGCTCTTTCAATCTCCCTTTTTTGGTGATTGATGACAACACGATTAAGGATTACAAAAGATTGATAGTAAATGCTTTTGAATCCAAAGGTTAGTTTGAGCTCCCCCTAAATGTGAGCTCATATGCACATATTTTTGAGAATGTGAGAGCTCCCCCTAACAGTTTGCATCCGTGGGGTGTATTGTGTGTGAAAGAGATACTAAAAGGAGAACAACACACACAACTCAAATTCTTGGCACCAATTCAAAAAGTATCAAATGAAATTATTGATGCCAACTTCAAAAACTTGATTCTAATGCCAATTGATTCTGGTATCGATTGAGAAAGCACAAAAAACAAAATTTCGGAATCAATTTTAAGTACCACTAGATAATATCAATTGTATGTGGCATGACGATCAAATATAAGCATTGAACCCATCACACCATGCACGCGTCAATCGACAAATATTTTCAAAAATTCTCTCCCCCTTTCACATTTACTCTTTGGCATCTTCAAAGCATGACAAAGAATTTCTCACATTTATGTCACCCTTTGATCAATCTTTTCTTCACCCACTTTAATATACTTCTCCCCTTCTAAACACCAAAAAGGACATAAGTAGGGAAAGACAAGCAAAGGGATCCTTCATGGGGGATCATCGGGTACTTTCATCTCATTTTTATATTTCATCACTTGTGATTAGGAAAAAAAACACCAATTTGACACAAGGATCACAAGTGAATCAATAAGCATTGAGATACAAATTTTGCATATAAAAAGCTGACACATCCGAAGGGTTTAACGTCACCTTCTTTTGTTGCCTTGATCAACGCTAATATGAAAATTGGCTTGATGTTCATCAACAAATCACATTCTTTTTATCTTTCAACATTTCATCTTGTGCTTCTTTTTCACCAAGGATTGATCCTCATCAACTTGTGACATCCTATGACCTCGATCGGTTTGTCGGTATTCGGCCAAGCATTTGCTCCTTCACTACTGCGTCAGGTCCTTCAATGCCAAATCTCCACTTGCCCTTCTCTCATACATGGTCCATTGCGTAGCCAAGTCATGCCAACCCTTCATGGCCTCTTGCCATCTTCCATCACTTGTAGTCTTGAATCACAAAAAAACCTCTTTATATCACATCTTCTTCATCATCTTCATCGGCTCTTCTCAGACTAATCTCTTGCTTATACACTTAATAAACACATTAATCCTTTAATCGTTCATCATCAGTTAACCAAAACCCACTAGGGGCATAGTTGCTCTTTCAAGTAAACATCATTCCGGCTTATAGCATATCCTATATATCTATAAGTTCATCCCACTTAATGCTATCTCTCTTCTCTTATTAAGCCACATTCCCTCAATTATTTCTAGCTCTGAGATGATTGATCTATGATCTAAATTTTCTTTCTCTTTTTTCTCTTATAAAGTCATATATCACCTTAGTTTTTTCCTTTGAATGATTAATCTATATTACTTTCTTTCTTATACTTCTCTCATTTAGCCACATCATCTTACTTTTGTTTTTGAATGATCAATCTATATATTATTTAAATTGTTAAAAACCACATGATCTTAATTGTTTATATTTTTTAATAATCTATCAGAGATTAAAATTATACAAAATGTAGCTATCTTACATATTATTTTTACTAATATTATACAAAACTCCTGCAACAACATGTGGGGTTTTATCTAGTATACATAGAAAGCGCTGTCGGCCTGCTGCTGTGTTTGCTTGATGTGGCCGGCCCACATGCTGCTCGTACATACTAGAAGACAACAAAAAAAAGAAAAAAAAGAAAAAAAAATAAACAGAGAGGAAGCCTGGGGATATCGCCAGCGTGCCACTCGCTCGATCTGCTGTTCGTCGTCGTTTGCTGCGTTTCCCCGTGGGATCCAGGGTCCATGAGCTATGAGACTGCTGGATCTGGCAACACTGAGCTTGTGGCCTTCGTATCCGATAGTCCATCGGCTGAAGAACGACGGGGAGGGCCGGTGAGAAAAATCCGATGACCAATGAGGGAGGCAGCAGTTGGTGATAATGCAGGCAGTAGCGCAGTGAGAAGTGGTCCTAAGACCTTCATCAAGCTCTGTCCAGCTTTTCTTCCTTGGTCCCCCACCCCACTCGCTATTCCCACCTACTCCCGCGATGGCGACATGAGTAGGAGCAGGAGACCTCTCCTCAGCCCCATCTCGCTGCTCGTGTTTCCCTCTTCCCAGCGTCATCTCACTGCTCGCTTCGGCACACCGTCATCTCAGTCTTGCTCTCGCCGTCTCTAACTCATCATCGGTCATCGCCCTGTTGCTACAGGGCTACACTAGCCAACGTCCAACAGCCTTCAGCAAAGTTGTAGCCTCATGAAAGCTACTCCTCGTCGATCGTCCTTTTACATCATATGTTACTCTCGGGCTAGCTCGAGGTGACAAGCAAGTCAAATGGAGTCAATATTTTAGCTAGCTCACTCGATATCCTAACGAGCTATACTAAACTGAGTCGAGCCAAGCCGGGCGGAGCGAGCTCGATATCCACACCGTTGCTGCAGGGCAGTAGCGTGCTCGCTTGCGTGGCAGGCACACGCACAACGAACATGGCCGCCACCTGCTGCCGCACAAGGCCATCCCCCAGCCCAATACCCAACCACACCACATCCCCGCCGCACACCGCCAGTACAGGTGTCCGGTGGTGTCCCCTCCCTCCTCCGGTCAGCCTTCCCCGCCACCCCACGCACCCACCCACCACCTACTTGACGCCCGACCTTTCCACAACGACCAACTACTTGCAGCTTTGCGAGGAGGAGGGGGGGCTATTTCCAGCCGCTCGAGCAACGGCGGGCGCCACCACAATCTCCCTGTCCCTGCAGGGTAGGGGGTTTGGATCACAGCGAGGATAATCAGAGGGTGCCGGGGCCTGATCCGTTTGCCGAGATCTTACAAGAGCAGCGAGAACCACCCCAGGTGAGCCTCCTCACCTGATTCTTAAATTGGTTTGTTTGATGGGGGAAGGCTTTTCATTTGTCCTAGTGCTGGTTGGTAGGTACTTGCTTGATTAGATTTGGTTTAGTTTAGTTTAGCCTTTAATTTTGCTTCCTTAGTACTCTGGATCAACCTGCCATGGTGAGCTTCTTCTTCCCTCTCTCTTTCTCTCTCTCTCTCTCTCTCTCTCTCTCTCTCTCTCTCTCTCTCTTTTTCTTCTTTTCTTTTTGGTTTTGTTCTGTGAAGCAAGTGATTAGTTTCTTGGGTAATTCTGTAGCCTTGGGACAAATCTACGGACGTGCTCCATGTTTTGCTGACTTCTTGGAACTGGGTTGCTTCTGTTGGGTTTCTTGGTCCAAGTATGCCTTTCTCGCTGGGGAGCGGGTTGTCTGTTTGCCTTGTTTAGCCCATGATATGATTCTTGATTTCACTCACTTGCTTCTGAAAGATTTCTGTAATTGTCATGTGACATTCAACATTTCTGAGTTGGCGCATCACTAATTTTGGGAATGAAATCTGGGGACAGTGCATACCGGACTAATATGGAGAATTTCCCTTGTTAATTGCCCCAACTGTTTGTCTCCTGATTTGATATAGAGATAAGTTTGTTCATTGATTCATTCCAATTTGTGCCAATAAACTGTTCTTTCAATTTATTGCAGTGATTATCCGTTGAAGCAGAAAGGTGTCAGCATGGGTTTGAGGAGCAAGCAGCCAAAAGCGTTAGCTTTCCGCTGCTATGCGGCGAGCCACCGATTTCTAACTCTGGTAGTGTGGAGCCTTGTGGCATTGGTAGTAGTTGTGAATTTCCATCTTCTTATCATACATAGGGAGGACGAGAGCACCAGCGCACATGAGATGAATCGGTCGATTGTAAGCGAGCTGGAGGAGGTGGAGGAGGAAAAGTTCCGGGTATCACCTCCCCGGAGCCGGAGGAATCCCCGGGCTGTGCGGCGCAAGGGGGAGCAGAAGCCACCTTCTGTAGTGGATGAGTTCTTGGATGAGTCTTCTGCTATGCACGACATGTTCTTTCCAGAACGCAACACGGCTATAGATCCAATTAATGGTGGGATTGACAGCATTTACTACTACTACCCAGGGAGAGTTTGGCTTGACACTGATGGTAATCCAATCCAAGCTCATGGAGGAGGTGTACTGTATGATGAGAAAACCGAGACCTATTTCTGGTATGGGGAGAATAAGGATGGCAAAACATACAAAGCTCACAGCAAGGGAGCTGATCGGGTAGGTTAAAATTTTTCTTATGCTTTCCATATTTTGACATCATTTATGTGTGCAAAAGCTTTTGACATGGCTTACATGTAGTATGCATGACTTACATGACTTGGTAGGAGTAGTCACTTGGGTAGAACTTCTCACAGAAACTAAATCTAATACATGTAGCATGCATGTTTCTTTGGAGTAGTGTGTGCTAATGCATGGACAGCATTTTACATTCTGTTGGTGACACCCAATTGCTAGGGGACATGTTGCAATTATGTTATATTGGGGAGGTAAGGAAAAACCTGGGCTGTGTCAAGGTAGGCCACTAGGAATTTAGTCTAATACATAGATTGCAGAGGTGAAAAAAAATACAAAGAGCTTCTGCAACTCTGTCATACAATTAAGGTTTTGAGTCTCATGCTCTCCTCTCGCGCAGAAAATAATTCATGTTCATCGTATTTATGTTGTTTGGATACCTTTTAATATAGTAGTGTGCTCAATTATCTGTTTCAATTGTGGATGGAAGTTTTGATTGTAGCTATAGGTGGAAGTTTACATTGTAGCTAAAACCAAGTGCAGCCATATGCTGCTTCTGCTCCTACACTACTGTGCCATAGCCACAGAAGATGCAGTTTGGTGGCGTATGTCTTTAGGGCGTTACCATGATTGCAATTCTTTCATTTAGTTAATTCAAAGTGACTTGAATCGTGCCATGGCATCTGATATTGTTAACTATCCAACATGATTGGAAATTATGTCTCTGGATTTTAAAAATGAGCAAAAGGGCTGGTTCTGATGTAAAGAGAGGTGTTTTTCTGTTCAGTAAGGATTCCCCATGTAGTGCTTTACTTGGTTGTCCTGATATACGGAGCACTGACACTAGATAGATCAGGGAACAATCAGCAATTTCTGTCTCATGAGCAAAATGCACCACCCTGCAGAGACGCGTAGTATTTCCGAGTCAAGTGACATCTGTAGCGTGTCAGAGCTAGTGGTGTCAGAGTTAGTTACTGTCATTGGAATTAACTGTGATATTCTGTTATACTGTTCTGTATAGATTTCTGTACGTCCCTATTTGTCATTCCTAACCATGATAAGCTTTTCCAGGTTGACATTGTGGGAGTAAGTTGCTATTCATCAAAGGACCTGTGGACGTGGAGAAATGAAGGAGTTGTTCTCCGAGGTGAGAAAAAGAATGCGACACATGATCTCCACAAATCCAATGTCCTGGAGAGGCCCAAGGTTATATATAATGATCAGACTGGCAAATATGTTATGTGGATGCACATAGATGATACAAACTACACCAAAGCGTCAGTTGGTGTGGCCATCAGTGATTCTCCGACAGGCCCATTCAGTTACCTGTACAGCAAGCGGCCACATGAATGTGAAAGTAGAGACATGACCATCTTCAAGGATGACAATGGGAAGGCCTACCTGATATATTCCTCTGAGGACAACAGCGAGCTCCACATTGGTCAGTTAACTGATGACTACCTTGATGTAACTGATAATATGCGAAGGCTTCTCATTGCGCAACATCGAGAAGCTCCAGCGCTCTTCAAGTATGAGGGCACCTACTACATGATAACCTCTGGTTGCACTGGCTGGGCACCAAACACTGCACTAGCTCACGCGGCAACAGCAATAATGGGACCTTGGGAGACGCTGGGAAATCCTTGCGTGGGAGGGAATGACATATTCAGATCAACAACATTCTTCTCCCAGAGTACATTTGTGTTGCCGATTCCAGGACTGTCAGGTTCATTCGTCTTCATGGCTGATCGGTGGAGCCCATCCGAACTGAGAGATTCGCGATACGTATGGCTGCCTTTGACAGTAGGTGGACTACCTGATGAGGCTGCAGATTACAGCTTCATGTTCCCTCTCTGGTCCCGGGTGTCGATTTACTGGCACATACGGTGGCGGCTCCCTGAGGGGTGGAGGGACTCATGAAATTTACTTGAGGACTGAAATTGCTATACAATTTATACATGGTGGTCACACTAGAGATACCATACCAAATTATTTACACGACACATTGGAGTGCACTGTATAGTTCAGGTTTAGATCAGTTAAGAGTTGTAATTTGTAAATGTGCAGTTTTTAGTGTCTGTTCTTAAATCACATAAATGGTTGAGGCCTGGTGGGCGAGGTATGGTGGCAATTATTTTTTTCTTTTACTGAGAATAATAATGTGGCTGGAGAAATATCAAAGATGGGTTTGTCTTGTGGTCTATCTGCTGCACAGGAACAATCACATTCTGCAAGCTCAAATGTCATGTACTCACTCTGCAAAATTGCTGCTCTGTTTGTTTGTGGTAAGATGCAGGGAGCCTGCAACGATCAGTCATACTTTAACCTTACTTTACCAACCATGTTTATGACCACGCGTATGTTCTTTCCCAAGTTTGGTTATAAGACAACCATGCATGTTCATCTTATCGTGAGCGTACTTATGGGTGAGTGTACTTATGGGTTACTTATTTTTATAGTTCAACAGAATTAATCATTCTTGTTATTTAGTTGTATAAAAAACGCTGGGGTATAACTGACTGAATTATAAAAGTGAATACAAATAAACAGTGTTAAAATCTTATGATGAGAAATAAATCTGTCCCTTCGTACTATCCTGTGGGTCACTTGATCAAGAATTGTGTGCATCGAGGAAAAGATTGACAAACAGAGACAGGATTCATAATAGGGACAGTGAACATTAGCTAATCCTACAACTAATGGCAAAAAATAGCAAAAGTAAAGAGGGGGGTTGTGAATTTTACCGATCTCGGAAGTCCTATGACGCGGACGCTGTAGATATGATTGATCTTGTCAGACTAGACTTTAATGCCCTCGGAGCATGACTATCGTCACCTCGTGTTCTAAGGTGTGTGCTGCTTATTTTGTCGGTAAAAGTTCATATTTGATCATCCAACTAAGTTGAAGTTTAATTTTAGCCATCCAATTGTAAAATCGGGTATTGGACACCCTCAATTATTCAAACTGTTTTCGTTCGGATCAGCCAGGCGGTTTTGACTGTTTCCGATCCCACGTGGCACCTAGGGCTGAGTCAGCACGTGCTGACTCAGCACTTGCTGTTACCCCTCTTTCACGCTCTGTTCGCACGCTCTCTCTCTCACACGCTCTGTTCTCTCACCCATCCTCCCTCTCGAAAGCGGCGGCGACCGAAGTAGGCGGCTGGCGGCGGCGGCGTCCAGATCTGCGGCGGGGTTGCTGAAATCGAAGGCGCCCTCGAGGAAATAAACGGTGGCACGGAGGAAATCGGCAGCGGCGCGCAAGGGGGCGGAAGAAGGTGGCTGCGGCGCTTGAGATTGCGCCGCAACAATGGATAGTAAGGTATGAACCCTAGCTCATTAAGAACCCTAGCTCAATAGGTGTATCTGGTCTATAGATGATGTGTTGAAGAAAGTTTTTGATTTGTTGGCCTTCTTAATTTTGTAGCCATGGATCCACTAGATATGTTGACTGTTAGGTTTCATTTCAATGAGGAATTTGTTAGAGGTAGTAGGAGCCTAGAATATGTTGGTGGATCTGAGGGTTTGAGTTGGGTTGAGCGAGACAAAGTCTCTCTGCCAGAGATAAAGGGTCATCTAGCTGATCATTACATTGTGGAGCCTGGAGCATTGATGCACTGGTTGTGTCCTGGAGCAGAACTAGTAGATGGTTTGAGGGTGTTAGTAGATGACACATCTTGTTTGACAATGTCCAATTATATAGTTGATGGTGGAGTAGTAGATATATATGTTGAAAATCTAGTAGTTATTCAATCTAGTGGCAGTGACTATGGGGATGAGTGAAAGTTGACTATAATCAGGATTCAGAAGAGGATTCTGATGCTGAGATGGAAGTAGTTTGTACTGCACAGTCCATTGTAGTGAGAGGAAGCAATGAGACCAGGGAAAATATGAAAAATATTGAGAAGGACAAGGGCAAGACAGTGATAGATGCAGGTCAAGAGGATGATTCTAGTGACAGTGAATTTTTACCAGGAGATAAAAGTTCATCTGAAGAGGATGAGGAAGCTGAAGAGATTAACTAAAACTTTAGGAGTTTCAAGTTGTGTACAATGAGAAGACCTAATGACAATGAGAATGATGGTTATTGTACACCCTATGCTGACAGCAGTGAAGATGAAGCTACTAGTGATGATTTGAGTGATGGTGGGGATGTGACAGTTAGGACCATTCAATATAGTAGATTTAGTAGAAAGGACCCAATACCAAAATTTGAGTTGGGAATGAAATTCTCTGGCAAGGATCAGTTTAAAAAAGCAGTTGTAAAATATGGTTTGGCTGAGAGGAAATTCATAAAGTTTGTGAAAAATGAGGCCAAGAGGATGATAGCTGAATGTGAGTGGGCCACCTGCCTTTGGAGGTGTTTATTGTCAACTAACTCAAGGACAAATAGTTGGCAAATTGCTTCATTCAATAGTGTTCATACATGCCCTCCAAGAAGAGATAACAAAATGGTAACTGCAAGTAGGGTGGCTGAAAAGTATGAGAATTTCATATTGGCCAATCCAACCTAGAAGCTACAAGCTATGAGGTCAACAATTCAGGAGGAGATGTTTGCTGATGTGAGCATGTCCAAGCTGAAAAGAGCTAAGTCCATTGTGATGCAGAAGGCCCTGGATGCAACCAAGGGGCAGTATCAAATGTTGTACAGGTATCAGCTTGAGATCTTGAGAAGTAATCCTAAGAGCACAATCATAGTTGTGAAGCAACCAAATGTGGAGCCACCAGTGTTCCAAAGAATATACATATGCCTAGATGCACTGAAGAAGGGGTTCATGGCTGGTTGCAGGAAGGTGGTTGGTTTGGATGGATGTTTTTTCAAAGAAGCAACTAATGGGGAGCTGCTTTGTGCTTTAGCAAGGGATGCCAATAATCAGATGTACCCAATTGCTTGGGCAATAGTTGAGAGGGAGACAAATGAATCATGGGACTGGTTTTGTGATTTGTTATGCAGAGACATAGGAGTTGGAGATGGGTCTGACTGGGTTTTCATCTCAGATCAGCAAAAGGTGAGGTTTTTATTACATTGTTCCTTCTTTTCTTTTACAAATGCATTATGTGACATTGTTCATGGTTTCAGGGAATACTTGCTGTTGTTGAGAAGTGGGCTCCCTTTGCTGAGCACAGGAATTGTGCAAGGCATATATATATATATATGTCAACTGGAGGAAGAGGTACAAGAACAAAGAGTGGCAGAAGCTATTTTGGAATTGTGCCAAGGCATCTTCACCAAGTCTTTTCAACCTCAACAAGGCCAAATTGGCACAGGTAACAGCTGAAAGTGCACAAGCACTGATGAATACTGATCCATGCCACTGGAGTAGGGCTTGGTTCAGGTTAGGTTCTTGATGTGACAGTGTAGATAACAACATGTGTGAATCATTCAATAAGTGGATAATCGAGGCTAGGTTTTTCCCAATTCTAACAATGCTAGAGACAATTATGGTGAGGATACAGGAAAACATAGCTAAGGCTGAGAGATGGACTGGTGTCATCTGCCCAAATATTTTGAAAAACATGAATGCAATTATAACTTTGTCAGGATTTTGCCATGCAATTGCAAATGGGGATCAGAAGTTTGAAGTGACACATTTGAACAATAGGTTCACAGTTGATATTGCTAGAATGGAGTGTTCCTGTAGGTATTGGCAGCTTAGTGGATTACCATGTGCTCATGCAATTTCTAGCATCTACTTTAGTAGCAGGAACCTAGAAAACTACATTGCACACTGCTATCATGTCTCTGAATTCAAGAAGACCTATTCTTTCTATTTGATACCATTGGATGGAGCTAGTTGCTGGCTAGAGAGTGATAAACCTAGCCTTAGAGCTCCTGGTTATGTGAAAATGCCTGGTAGACCTAAGAAAGAAAGGAGAAGGGAACCAACTGAAGGCCCAAAAGCTACAAGAATTTCAAAAGTTGGTACTGTGATCAGATGCAGAATTTGTAAAGAATAGGCCACAACAGGTGCACTTGTGCCAAAAGAAATGGGCAGGGTACTTCTGCAGGAGGGGCTCAATCAGGATCAGTACCAGCAACTGGAAGTGCAAGTCCACAAGCAGGATCAGGACCATCCACTGAAAATGCAAGTGCACAAGCAGGATCAAGAGAAAGCATCAGGCCATCCAAGAGGAGCAGAATGTCTACTGACTTGTCTCAACATAGTGGATCTTCAATTTCCAATGTAAGGATTCTCATCACATTTGCTTCAGGCCTACTTTACTTCACTAAACTTCACATTTGCTTTTTAATATTTTCAGGACAACTTGATCAGGGCCACTGCCACTGCAAATGTCAATGTTCAAGGACCAGCCCAAGTGAACTTAAATGCAAATGTGCCAATGTCCCAGGCAAGATCAAGTGTGACAATCAACATTTCTTCTGGTAAAGCTTTTGCCAAGGTTAGTGCCCAGGAGCCCAAGAGAGAAAAGCTACAAGTGAGGAGGAAAGCAGCATGTCCAAGCACCAGCAACAACATCCTACTTCTGAAGGGCCTTGGAGGCAACTAGATTTGAAAAATGTGTTATGTGTATCTAGCAACTTCTGTGTGTGTCACTTTGTAATGTGCTTCAGTTTGTTTAGTGTTCTATGTTCTGTGTTCTGTCAGCAACCCTTACATTTCTATGTTCTGTCAGTTTGAGAACCATTGAACTTGCTACTGTAATGTGCTTTCAACTATATATCTGTCTATGGTGAAGTTGCTGTTATGAATGAAGCAGACAGTGTTGCAATTTTGCCTTGAGTGCTGGAATGGAATGGAAATGTGCAAATTTGCCTTGAGTGTTGGAATGGAATGGAAAATATTCCTTGAGTGCTGGAATGGAAAATGTGCCTTGACATGATCAAAAACGACATGATCAGATTTCATTGCAATTTCCATTGCAAATTTCATTGCACATTTCCATTGCTTATATAGTACTATAATGACATAAAAAATGCCCATTTCCATTGCACAAAGCACAAGTTCCACATTTCACAAACCCAATTACATCACCCAACACACTACATTCTTCACTACATTACTACATTTTTATCCACAAAATTGTCAGAACTAAAACAGCTAATGCAAGCAACCACTTCAACAAATTAAGTTGTTTCTCCAATTGTGCTAGTCTTCCTCTCAACTCTTCTTCAATTGGCCGATCCCCATTCCAATCCACATGAGATGCATCATCATCCACCCTGCTTAGCATATGGTTCTCCCTCCTCAGCTCCCTAACCGCATCGCGCAAGTCCACGAGCAACTCCTGCACGAATGACGACGGCAATGGATCCACCCACATCCAAAAATCACATCCTCTAGTGCCGACCTAAATGAAAGGGGGTAGAAATTGACAAGAAAACAGGGGATGATCAAATAAAAAAATCCCGTGTTCATCATATGAAATCAATCAAATCAAACATCAATCAAAATTCAAAACTCACTCTTCCATTGGCACACTTCATGAACCGCCGCCCTGGATTTTCATCACTCCATGACACAAGCCAAAGAGCCTTGCTCCCGCACTTGCAGGCCACCGCCGGCCAATACTCCAGGGGCCCTTCCCGATAGGGGATGGGGGCAGAGCTTGGACAGCACCACGAGCCCTCGTCCGCGTCCTCCCGCTGCTCGATGTCGCAGAGATCGCCATGGCCACCGACGGCTTCCAAGCCCTAACCCTAGCGCCGCCGCTTAGAGGAGGAAGCACGAGAGAGAGAACAGAGCGTGAGAGAGAGAGAGAGTGACTGAGAAGCGCGGGTGTTGTAACGGTGAGTGCTGAGTCAGCACGTGCTGACTCAGCCCTAGGTGCCACGTGGGATCGAAAACAGTCAAAACCACGTGGCTGATCCGAACGAAAACAGTTTGAATAGTTCGGGGTGTCCAATACCCGGTTTTACAATTGGATGGCCAAAATTAAATTCGGCAATAGTTGGATGGTCAAATATGAACTTTTCCTATTTTCTTTTATGCCATTTAAATTATTATCAAATTATTATGTTTAATTAGGATAAAGAGAAAATATATATTATTTTTTCTGGACTTTACTTCTACATAAATGCCTTTTCGGTTAAAAACGTTGGGAAGCATACCAATAATTCGTGCAAACTATGTTTGATGCCTCATGGAACACATGCGTGCCTCGTGTGTAGAGCGTACGATGTCTTAGACATTCTAGTTTGCTTGTAACGGAGCTAATACTTGTACATATAAATTTAGATTATGCATGTTTCCCTATTTTTATACGAAATAAATGTGGCGAACTAAGGAGGACGAAGCCATAGGGATCATTGCGGTCGTCATCGACGAGAGGTTGACGGAATGATGGCGTGGTAGCGAAGGGCCAAGGATGTCACAGTATGGTCGATTGTAGAAACCGACAATAAAAAAAATAACGCACGAGAGCACGAGAGTTAAAGTAGATGGGTTATGAAATAAAATTTTAGATAAATTTAGACCCTCTTGACGAGAGGTAATACATACTCATGTTTGAAAATTAGAATCCACCGGGTGCTATATTGATTTGATGAAAGTTATGTGTATCTCTATCTGTCCTTGGAGAGGGGGATGATTACAAGAATAGAAGCCTAACCAAATATGGTATCGATTTTCTAAATCTAGTCTACAATACTATCGAACCAGGACTTTGAGTCGTTCCTTAATACATAAGGAAACGTAATTTATCACCTATATCCAGTGATAGTCCAGTCATATGGGAATAATGGTATTCATAATTTTCACAGTCGAAAAGATAATATTCTCTCGAATTAAATTAATCCAAAGCCAAGTGCTTTAATTACTTTTGTCATAGCCTCCTGAGTGCTTTTACAAACGGCTGAAAAAATCTCACATAATAATAATAATAATAATAATAATAATAATAATAATATTAATAATAATAATAATATACCCAAGTGCATCGACTAGATGCACCTAATTAGGTCTAGCTCCCCGACTATGTGATTAGTTGAACAAACTAAGTATATAGTCTAGTAATCTAACCAACCGAGTGGTTTCTGATAATTATAGTTAACCAAGTGACTTAATATTAATATACGACATAATTCAAGGTATGAATCCTCGAGAAACATTACCAAGTGATATACCGGCTACATAAAATATGATGCGCGTAGCTATGGGCCAACCGTGGCTTAAGAATATAATGCGTGTAGCCCTAGGGCAACCACGTCTTAAAAATATAATTGGTATAGCTCAAGGCCAACCGTGTATATGCGTAGCACTAGGTAAAGGGTTACGCGAAGGCTACGCTAGCCGAAAACATAAACTTTTCTACCGCACAAACCAGGAACACTTACAAGTAAGGCCTGATAGATCATTACCGATTGGAGTAGAGTGCAGCGGACTAGCCAATCAGGGCTATCCGATCTGGAACAGTGCTGGCCGATGACAACCGATTTGCCGACAGCCGATTCCCGGGGACAGCCGATTCACCAATCAGCCGATTCACCGATGCCGCAGCCGATCCGAGTCGTCCGACCACGTTGTCGCGCCTCGCTCCAAATGCAGTCAATTCATAGCCGATCAATAGCGCCGCAACGTAGCAGCACCTCTGCCGGTATCCACACGTCCGGGGACAGAACGCCGAACACCCGTGTGCTAGCACGCGATGCAAGGCTAGGGTTTTGGCTCGAAGGTGGGAGGGATTCCGTGGAGATTGATCTCGCCGACTTGTTGCGCCAAATCAGATTGATTCGGTTCAATTGCGATTCAATTGACATGCAGCAGCTCTCCACCCCTCATCCCTTTATATAGAGTTGCCGGTTGGGCCTAGAGGCCCATCGGGACTCTATTTTGAATCGGATCCTATCCGAATCTCATAGAGTTGGCCGGCCGGACTTTGTAAGCCCATAGGACTCTATCCGGACTTCGAGCCGTATCCGAGTCCAACTCGAATGCATGTTCTTATCCCCTTAAGCGTGCGACCCTGTAGGTTCAGGTATACTCGATTTTGGCTATAGTCCAACTCAGCTGACCGTCGGCTCGAGTCCAACTCAGCCGACCTGTCAACAGCGGCGCCTAGCAGCACATATTGACACCATAGCATACAAGAATACAATATCGGATCTGAACCTGTAATGTGTACACAAATCCCTTTGCCTCACGATACCAATTAAGCTATAGGCAAGATATGTGCCATCCCTTCAATAGCTTAACCGTTCACTCGAACCGTATTGGATTATCTGTCTGTTGATTGACTTCTCAATCAACTTAGCATGGCCATGCATTTCCATAATCCATTACCTCGAGGGGCCTAGAGATATCTCTCCAAAGGAGGGGCAAATTCCATCTTGATCACTCACATCCCACTCCATGTTTCATAGCAAACCCAAAACTACTTTTATAACTACCCAGTTACGAAATAGCGTTTGGTAGTCCCAAAGTAGGCTACTACACATGTTGGAATCCATGATGATCTCAGGTCTAAGGACTTTGCACCAACACTACTTGAGACCAACTAATGGCACAATAATTCCTATAGTGTCCCATGGTGGGTCTATCCAACAATGTGTTCTCTAACACATGTGTCTATGTTTATTGATTTGGTATGATCTATGAGACATGATCATCAATCAATAAAAATGCCGATCTTAGAATCATATTAGTTCCAATAATATGATATATGATGTGGGATCATTTAGAAATAGATTCATATGTAAAGACTCTCATGAATAAGTCACGTACTTATTGATCAATACAAGATGTCTATTTCATGGAACTGAATAACACTTTATTCATTTATACATAAACATTGACCATGATATCCAACATCTCCATGTTGCCTCTAGGGCATATCACTAATAGTCTCCCACTTGCACTAGAGTCAATCATGTAAGTATCTAATACCCATTGCTCTTATGTGCGCCTCATGTTTCGGCCGAGGGAGAGGTTTTGTCACGCGGATCGGCTATGTTGAGATCCGTGTGCACTTTGCATATCTTGACATCACCTCTGTCCACTATCTCACGGATGAGATGATATCGCCGAAGTATGTGTTTGGACTTCTGATGTGACCTCGGCTCCTTGGCTTGCGCAATGGCTCCACTATTATCACAATAGGGAGACATTGGACCAGCCGCACTAGTCATCACACCAAGCTCGAAACAAATTTCTTGATCCAAAACGCCTCCTTTGCAGCTTCCGGCAGCAATGTACTCGGCCTCCGTTGTAGAGTCAACAACGGTATCCCGCTTGGAACTCTTCCACTGATCGCGCCTCCGTTCGGCGAACACGAACCCGCATTGCGATCTATAATCATCCTTGTCTGTTTGGAAGCTAGCATCGGTGTAACCACTTACAACGAGCTCTTCTTCACCTCCATAGACTAGAAACATATCCTTAGTTCTTCTCAAGTACTTAAGGATATTCTTTACGGCATCCAGTGACCTTCACTGGATCTCGACGCATATCTGCTCGTAGCACTCAAAGCGTACGAGACATCCGGACGTGTACAAAGCATGGCATACATGATGGATCCAATTGCCGAAGCATATGGAACCATACCCATCTTATTCCGCTCATCATGTGTCCGAGGACACCGATTCTTAATAAGATTAATGCCATGTGACATGGGCAAGAAACCTTTCTTGGAGTCATGCATGTTGAACCTTTTCAACACCTTGTCAATGTATGTACTTTGGCTTAATCCAATTAGCCTCTTGGATCTATCTCTATAGATCCGAATGCTAATATGTATGTGCCTCCCCTAAGTCTTTCATGGAAAAACTATTTCTCGATGAAGACTTGACGGATTCTAGCATAGGGATATCATTTCCAATCAGTAATATGTCATCCACATATAAGATTAGAAATACAATTGCGCTCCCACTGACCTTTTTGTAAACACATGCCTCCTCTTCGTTTTTGATGAAACCAAACCTTTTGATTACTTCATCATAATCAACACCTTGAATCTGTTTAAAACATTTCGCCACCAATCGCGCCTTATAGATGTGAACATTTCCATCCATATCGGCCTTTTTCTTAAAAACCCATTTACACTCGATGGTTTTGACACCATCAGGTGGATCAACCAAGTTCCAAATTTGATTGTAGTACATGGATTCTATTTCGGATTTCATGGCCCCAAGCCACTTGTTGGAATCAGGTCCCACCATCGCTTCCTCATAGGTCTTAGGCTTATCATTGTCTAACAACAATATATCACGTTGTTCCGCACTGTGTACTGCGGCGCACGACGTGATCTTTCGACCTCCGTAGGGCTGGTGTATCTACAACCGGTGGTGCAACACTTTGCTCCTCCCGTTGTGGTTCGTGGTCGCGAAACATTTTCGGTGTTTCTTGAACTTCTTCAAGATGCACCATGCTCCCACTAACCATTCTTGAAAGAAACTCTTTCTCCAAGAAGACACCGTGTCGGGCGACAAACACTTTGCCTTGTTCCCGATTATAAAAGTAATATCCCTTAGTTTCCTTAGGATATCCCACAAAGAAGCACTTGTCGATTTGGGTGTGAGCTTGTCGACCAAACGTTTTACATAAGCTTCGCATCCCCAAATTTTTAGAAAAGACAAACTAGGGGGTTGCCTTGTCTATATCTCATATGGTGTCTTTTCAACCGACTTAGATGGAACTCTATTTAGTGTGAGCGCAACTGTTTCAAGAGCATATCCCCGTAAAGATAACGGAAGATCACTTTGGCTCATCATCGACCGCACCATGTCCAACAAGGTGCGATTTCTTCGTTCACACTCCGTTCCATTGTGGAGTTCTGGCGGAGTCAACTGTGGAATAATTCCACAATCTTTCGATGATTACCAAACTCTTGGCTCAAGTATTCCCTCCACGATCCGATCGTAGAAACTTGATTGTTTTCCCTAAATGATTCCGTACTTCATTCGGAATTCTTTGAACTTTTTAAGGATTCGGACTTATGCCTCATTAAGTAGATATAACCATATCTACTAAAGTCATCGGTAAAGGTAATAAAGTACGATAACCACCTCGGCCGTTGAGCTCATTGGTCCACATACATCGTATGTACGAGTGCCAACAAGTCACTTGCTCTCTCACCGTGTCCCGTGAAAGGTGTCTTTGTCATCTTACCAAGTAAACAAGACTCACATGTCTCAAATAATTCAAAATCAAAAGAGTGAAGCAATCCATCCTTATGGAGCTTCTCCATGCGTTTCGATTTATATGGCCTAAGCGACAATGCCGGATAAACGTGGGATTTGTATCATTAGAGAGTTGCCTTTCGTATTAATGTTATAGATGGGAGACACTTCAAGATTCAAAACGTATAATCCATTCACCAATGGAGCATGAAAATAGAACATATCTCGAGATATATTGAACAACCATTGTCCATTGATCTAAAATCATATCCTTCCGCTTGCAAACATGAAGCGAAAATAACGTTTTGACATAGTGTTGGAACACAATAACAATTATTTAATTTCAAAACTAATCCCGAAGGTAGATGAAGTGGTACTGTCCCCGACAAGAACCGTAGCAACGCTTGCTCCATTGCCGACACGCAGTTCACCTCGCTCCTTCTTAAGCCTCTACTTCTTCTCATTCCCTGCAACGATTTGTAAATATGAGCTACCGATCCGATATCAAATACCCAAGAGTCGAAGGTGAAGTAGCAAGATTAATGTCTATAACATTAATACCGAGCGTAAGTCGTACTTTGCTTCTTTTTAAGATGCTTCATGTACTTCTTGCAGTTCCTTTTCCAAGTGGCTCGTCTCCTTGCAATAGAAGCAAACAACATCCGATGCCGCCGACCCTTTTTCCCTTCTTTGCATTAGAGGCACTCGCGATCTCATCGGGAGTTAACTTCCTCTTGGTGCAAAGTTTCTTGACAGTGGTTTGCGCTTAGCCTTCGCATCATCATCACATGATGATCGTTTTTTGGATACTCTCCTCAACCGTCTTTAGCATCCCATGCAATTCAACTAAGGTCTTATCCATACTGTTCATGTGATAATTCAATATGAATGGCTCGAAGCTCGGAGGGAGCGACCGGAGAATCACGTCGTAGCCAACTCTTGGCTAAGAGGGAAACCTAGTTTCTCAAGACTCTCGATATAGCCAATCATCTTTATCACATGCGGACTGACGGGATTCCCTCAACAAGCTCGCACGCAAACAAGGACTTCGAGGTGTTGAACCTCTCGGCCCGAGCTTGGTTCTCAAACATGCCACGCAGTCCCCGAATAATGTGAGCATCGCTGCTCTCATATTGCTTCTGAAGCTCAGGGGACATTGTAGCAAGCATGAGACAGCTTATATCTAGGGCATCATTAGTGTGCTTCTCGTAAGCTCTCCGTGCAGTTGCAGTGGCATTATTAGGCAAATCCTCCGGATAAGGTACTTCAAGAACGTACTCCTTACGCTCTTGCTTGAGAACAATTCTCAAGTTGCGATACCAATCCATAAAGTTTGTTCCATTTAATTTTTCCTTTTCGAGAATAGATCGCAAATTAAAGGTACTGGGTGTAGTATTAGCCGCCATTTATTCTACAACAGAAAAACAAAGTTTAGCACAATGTTTATGCTATGTCTTTTGTTAAACAATTTAACATAAGACTCCCATTACGTATTTTACACCTTGCTTCTAGGTTACGTATTGGGTCAAGATCCACATGTTAATTAATTTCTAGTGAGCTTTGGGATCACGGCTAGAAGATTAATAACATCGGTAAGCAACTCCTTGCTAATCACATCTCATGTGACTCTTGTTCTTGGCGTGGCATCTCCATGCCCCGGCGCCAACCTATGCCCCAAGGCCCAAAACTGTTTTGATAGCCTTGTTAAGTAAACCAAATGCTACTGCTGTATATGTCCGACATATACCCCCTCGTGTTATGATAGAGAATGACACTCTGCTTTGGCAGACCCACCATTGACGAGTATAACGGTGACGGGTGCAACATTTGGAAGGGCATCATTACTACTTAATTTTGCGAGAGATGCTATCCTATCAAACAAACATATCACATATATGAAAGCATGTAGCATATAATGAAATAGTATGACCCCCTTCACATGGTGATCTCCATCTCCATGCCGGTGTAGAGGATCTCCATCTTCATCACCGTTCTTCCAAGTGCCAAATGTTTGATTTCTTCAAACTAAGCTACTACTATAGAAGCTCTAATTGAAGATAACATCGACTCGTAGGTCATGAAAGAATATTACAAGCATTGCACGTATGAAAGAATGTTACGCGATTGCACATATGAAAGAATATTACACGCATCACATGCATCTCATACATACAATAGGGCCATACCATCTCAAAGCATTCTCTGCAAAAACAAGTTAGGCGTAGAACGTTTTGTACCTATCGCAGAGATACGGAATCGAGACAACCTATAAGGGGGGGTGGGCGCACACGAAATCCATAGATCCAATCTATGAAATCGCTTACGAAAACCATATCGGCATAATCACATTATGCCGTCCTGATACACTATCAAGGGAGATGGTTTGCGTAGGCGCAAGACAGCAAACAAGGTCGGACTACGAGATAGCTTCGGTATAATCACATTATACCGTTCCGATACACTATCAAGGAACGCCATCTCGAATCCAACTTAAACCGATTTCTATGGAAACTGCTTTGACGTAATCATATTACGCCGTTCCGATACACTATCAAGGAACACAATTACCTTCAACTCTCCTCAACAGATCCCATAAAACCGATTGATCTAATCAATCCGTGTGCAAAACTTGTTCCAGATCCAATCTAAAACCCGAACTAAGCAAGATTAGATCTAATACCACTGAAGGGTTATGCTAATGCTACGCTAGCCGAAAACAAAAACTTTTCTACCGCGCAAACCAGGAACACTTGCAAGTAAGGGCCGATAGATCATTACCGATTGGAGTAGAGTGCAGCGGACTAGCCAATTAGGGCTATCTGATCTGGAACAGTGCTGGCCGATGATAGCTGATTTGTCGACAGCCGATTCCCGGGGACAGCCGATTCACCAATCAGCCGATTCGCCGATGCCGCAACCGAGCCGAGTCGTCCGACCATGTTGTCGCGCCTCGCTCCGAATGCAGCCTATTCGTAGCCGATCAACAGCGCCGCAACGTAGCAGCGCCTCTACCGGTATCCACACGTCCGGGGACAGAACGCCGAACACCCGTGTGCTAGCACGGGATGCAATGCTAGGGTTTTGGCTCGAAGGTGGGAGGGTTTCCGTGGAGATTGATCTCACAGACTTGTTGCGCCAAATTAGATTGATTTGGTTCAATTGTGATTCAATTGACATGCAAGCTTTCCACCCTCACCCCTTTATATAGAGTTGCCGTTGGGCCTAGAGGCCCATCGGGATCGTATTTTGAATCGGATCCTATCCGAATCTCATAGAGTTGGCCGGCCGAAATTCGTAAGCCCATAGGACTCTATCCGATCAGATCCCTATCCGATCGAGCCGTATCCGAGTCCAACTCGAATGCCTGTTCTTATCCCCTTAAGCGTGCGACCCCGTAGGTTCGGGTATACTCGGTTTCGGCTATAGTCCAACTCAGCCGACCGTCGGCTCGAGTCCAACTCGCCGACACATCAACGGCGCGCTAGCAAGCACATATTGACACCATAGCATACAAGAATATAATATCGGCTCTGAACGTATAATGTGTACACAAATCCCTTTACCTCACGATACCAATTAAGCTATAGGCAAGATATGTGCCATCCCTTCAATAGCTTAACCATTCACTCGAACCGTATTGGATTATCTGTTTGTTGATTGACTCCTCAATCAACTTAGCATGGCCATGCATTTCCATAATCCATTACCTCGAGGGGCCCAGAGATATCTCTCCAAAGGAGGGACAAATTCCATATTGATCACTCACATCCCACTCCATGTTTCATAGCAAACCTGAAAACTACTTTTATAACTACCCAGTTACAGAATAGCGTTTGGTAGTCCCAAAGTAGGCTACTACACATGTTGAATCCATGATGACCTCAGGTCTAAGGACTTTGTGTTAATGATATGCCCTAGAGGCAACATGGAGATGTTGGATATCATTGTCAATGTTTATGTATAAATGAATAAAGTGTTATTCAGTTCCATGAAATAGACATCTTGTATTGATCAATAAGTACGTGACTTATTTATGAGACTCTAGATGTATGAATCTATTTCTAAATGATCCCTGATCATATATCATATTAATGGAACTAATATGATTCTAAGATCGACATGTTTATTGATTGATGATCATGTCTCATAGATCATGGGTATGAAGATACCAAATCAATAAACATGGACACATGTGTTAGAGAACACATTGTTGGATAGACCCACTATGAGACACTACAGAATTAATGTGCCATTAGTTGGTCTCGGGTAGTGTTGGTACAAAGTCCTTAGACCTGAGATCACCATGGATTCCAACATGTGTAGTAGCCTACTTTGGGACTACCAAACGCTATTCCGTAACTGGGTAGTTATAAAGGTAGTTTTCGGATTTGCTATGAAACATGGAGTGGGATGTGGGTGATCAAGATGGAATTTTCCCCTCCTTTGGGAGAGATATCTCTGGGCCCCTCGAGGTAATGGATTATGGAAATGCATGGCCATGCTAAGTTGATTGAGGAGTCAATCAACAGACAGATAATCCAATACGGTTCGAGTGAATGGTTAAGCTATTGAAGGGATGACACACATCTTGCCTATAGCTTAATTGGTATCGTGAGGCAAATGGATTTGTGTACACATTACGGGTTCGAGCCGATATTATATTCTTGTATACTATGGTGTCAATATGTGCTGCTAGGCGCCGCTGTTGATAGGTTGGCTGAGTTGGACTCGAGCCGACGATCGACTAAGTTAGACTATAGCCGAAACCGAGTATACCTGAACCTACAGGATCGCACGCTTAAGGGGATAAGAACATGCATTCGAGTTGGACTCAGATACGGCTCGATCGGATAGGGATCCGATCGGATAGAGTCCTATGGGCTTACGACGTATGGGCGGCCAACTCTATGAGACACGGATGAGATCCGATTCAAAATAGAGTCCTGATCGGCCACTAGTCCCAGTAGGCCAACTCTATATAAATATAACTGAACGATACTTACAAAACCCACGCGGCTAGAAGAGAGACGTCGAGGGCATTCAGCTGGTACAGGGCGAATATGTCTTCAAAGCGGATAAAGAAGTGGTCACCTCCATCGAAGAAATAGCCAAGTGAGTATTTTCCCATGATCATCTTTGTACCTTTGTTGGATTCTTGCATATACCACTTATGGAAGCGGTACATAAGTCCACAACATCTCTTTCTCTGTGTCTGGGAGATAGCTCTACTTATCTCCTCCTGTCCTTGATTGCCTCCAGTTCACAATGCTCATGGGCACATGATCCCTCACCACCTATCCGCTGTGTGCCACAAACTTTCTTGCGGTGTCGGCTGGGGCAGTTGGCCGACCGTCTGGTGCCACTTCAGTTATGACATGGCGACCCTCAATTCGCTTACTGACACCGCGTTGCCCGCGTGCCCTCTTCTCTCCAACGGTTGGAGTGGCCTCATTGTCCTCCTCGTTCCCCTCCTCGTTGAGGTATTGATTAGGATTCTCGTTCCCCTCCTCAATGAAATATTGGTTGCTACCCTGTGCGATCTCGTCAAGAAGAACCTATTTGTCCTCACGATCAGCCATTGGATTGTTGTGAGTTCGAGGACTTGATCAAGGAATTCTGAAAAGGAAAAAATATCTAGTTAATACAGGCATAGATTTGTGAACTAGTTACACTAAATATATAACTGAGGAAAATATAAGAGAAATATTGTCGAGCTACTCGTTAACTAAGTTTAATCTCATCGTACTATATATTGATATATATATATATATATATAATCAAATTGAAGAAGTGTATTGCATTATGTTTTTTAGTTGTAACTTGTATTTATAAGAAAAAGATCAAGTTTTGTGAGGAGAGGAGAGGAGAGGAGAGGATGACGTAAATCCCTCGTTTATTCCTCTTGCCGACTTGATGTAAATCCCTCGTCTATTCGGAGAGGAGAGGATGACGTGAGGAAGATAAGGTGGAGAGGAAAGGAAGTGGAGAGGAGAGGGGAGAAAGAGACGAGGATGACGTGAGGGCGATAAGGGTGAGAGGAGAGGAAGTTGAGAGGAGATGAGAGAAAGAGAGGAGGATGGCAAGGTTGATTTTAATTTTTTTCGTACAAACTATAAACTACAACGTTTTTACGGGAGGGACGGTCGGTCGGCCAAAACACGCATGAGACCCACGTTATCACGGGACGGGCAGTCGGTCGGCCGAAACACGCACGACCGAATGAACGACCGAACAAACGAACGACCGAATGAACGACCGAACGAACGACCGAACAACCGATCGACCGACCGAATGAACAAATGACCTAACGACCCACTGAACGAATAAACTCGTTCGGTCGTGACAATCGTTGTATTGTTCTATCGTTCATTCACGTCCGTTCTATCATTTGATCTATCTCGTTCGTTCGGAAATACAAAATTATGTCGTTCATTCGTAAATACAAAATTCATATTCACAATTCACCATTGTCGGTGATATGGGCCCGGGGGTATGTTAGAGGTACAACATCTGAGAAAGGGAAGGCGCCCTTGCCCATCAAGGCGCGTTAAAGATGTATTTTGAATGGCCTAAGCGAGTCCCGGCCACGGCGGCCACGTGGCCGCCCGCGAAGGGGCTGGCTCGGAGGCTACCCGGAGGCCACCGTGCTCCCAAACGGCAGGGTTCGGGATCACCCGGACCCCCCGGACGGTAAGGTCCGGGGTTATCTGGACCCCCATCCCTCACCCCGCACCTCTCTGAGAGAGGGGAGAGTCCAACTGCCAACCAACTCATTTAATGCCCAAAAAGAAGGAGGCTGAGCGCCTGCCCCGCCGCATTTAATGCGATGTGAGGCACGCCTGTCAGTGGCTCTCGTCATCATCCCTTTTTGCCTGTCGCGAGGCAAAGGAGGCCTAAAGTCTTTGACTAAGACGGTGGTATGGCCACGCGCCCAATCCGTGCATGCCTCCCTCACGCCCTGTCCAGTCGCATTTAATGCATTGGGCGACCGTGTGGGAGAGAGAGTGCGAGCGCAGGAGGCGCGGTGTCAGTGCCTCCTCGCGGAATGGGCCGCTGACCAGTGGGTCCCATTGGAGTAGGTAGGCAAGCCATCACCGCGTCAGCAGCATGGCTACCACGGCGATCACCTTTCTCCGCCTACCCCCATGACGCAGCAAACAGGAAGGAGCAAAGATGGAGTGGCTTCTCTGACGAGACAAGGCAAAAACCGCTCCTTCACGTGGAGCAGAGTAGAGAAAATCGGGACTACTGTGGTGTTCCCTTGTACTATAAAAGGAGACCCAAGTCCATCATAAAAATGGTCAGCTTACTCTCTCGTCGGTTCCTTCCCTCGACTCGGTTGATCAAGCCCCCCGAGCGACATCTAATTCTTAGCAACCTCTCGTCCTTCTCTGACTCCAGAAAAGAGAAGAACACTCTCATTGCTCCCTGTAATTCTTCCCTCATACTACATATAGAACAGGAGTAGGGTATTACACCTCGCAGGTGGCCCGAACCTGTATAAACCCCCGCGTCCCCGCAGTCTTGGTTTCTCCCGCCTCACCTGCATCATCCTATCCTCATCGCGAGTTTAGATCAGGACTCACCGCTCCCCATGCCGAACCAAAAAAGGGGGTCTCTCGGATTCCCGCGTGTCGATCTTCGACATCGACAGCTGGCGCGCCAGGTAGGGGGAGCGCACTGCGTTTTGATTTAAACTCCCGTATTCCTCCCATTTTCTGGCGGGAAAACCTCTCTCCCTGTCTCCACCATGGTTCACGGCCGCGTCCCACACTCCGCGTCAGGCTCGCTCGCTACGCGCGAGCGCGACATGGCCAACAGGGCGGCGGAGGAGGTTGACACGGGCGGGCACAGCCCCAACTTTCGCCACCTCCGCTCGAGGAGGGAAGATCTTCGTCTCCCCCACCGCCGCTGATGGCGACGGCGGCAGCCGCGCCCGCGCCATCTCCTCTGCCTCCCGCTGAAGCGACGGCTACGGGCGGAGGGGGCCAGGCATCCCGCAGGGCCGACAACGCCCCTGCAGGATCCAGGCCACGCCCTAGCGGGCGTACCGGTGAGCCTCGGCGGGGAGACGTCCATCGTCGCCTGGAGTTTGGCACGCCTGAGGGTGCCCTCCAGGCGGCGGAGGCTCTTTTGCGCCACCCTCCGGTCACCACGGGAGAGGGATCCAACGCCAAGCGTTGGTTCGACGACGTGGCGAGGCTGGTAGGCACGGCCCAGCGGTAGCTGGCCGCTGACCTCGCTTCCTCCAGCTACCAACTGCGCGGTTCACATGCCGCGGTGAGCTCGTCCTCTCGGCGACGGGCTCGAAGGGCAGCGGCTGCCGCGAGGGCGGAAGAGGGCCTCTCGGCAGCCCAACCGAAGCGCCCGAGATCGCGTGGCGTAACGGGACGCCCGCCTCGCACGAGTAGCGCGTGACGAGCGCCGCATGGGGCGGGCGCCGATTGCGCCTCCTCGTTGGGAGGCGCAACCACTCGGCGAGCGGCCGCAGCGGCCCTACCGCAGGTGGAGCCCTCAGAGATGGGGAGCGGCCGTGATGGCCCAGCCGCAAACAGGAGGCTCTACAACGCTCGACGGGGCCCTGCAGCCATTGTCGCCCCCTCCAGCCGGCAACGGCTGCCAGGCCTCGTTACGACCTCCGTAACGTGCGCCGGCCTAACAAGTTTAGGCCGGCCCTTACGGAGAAATACGACGGCTCGTGAACCCTACCGAGTTCCTCCGATCTACACCACGCCCATTGAGGTCGCTGGAGGTGACGAGCGCGTCATGGCCAACTTCTTTCCCATGGCGCTCAAGGGCCAGACCCGCTCCTGGCTGATGAATCTGCCACCCCGGTCGGTCACCTCTTGGGACGATCTATGCCGCCAATTCACCTCCAACTTCCATGGCACATACCCACGCCCGGGAGTGGAGGCAGACCTCCACATGGTCCGACGAGGAGAGGACGAGTCCCTGCGCAAATACATCCAACGTTTTTGCCAGGTACGCAATACCATACCCTCCATCGCTGACCATGCAGTGATCTTCACCTTTCGAAGTGGCATATGCTGCGACGTTATGCTGGAGAAGATCGAGTCCAAGGCCCCCCGGACTACCACGGAGCTCTTTGAGCTCGCTGACCGGGTGGCCCGTAAGGAGGAGGCTTGGGTTTGGAATCCTAGGAATCCTCCATCGGCGCTGCCCCCTCCGCGTCCCGGGAAGAGCAACGCGAGCGGCGGTGGAAGCGCAGGCCATCGCATGGTGGTGAGGAGGGTCACGTCCTCACCACCGACGGTGCGAAGAAGCCCTCGTGGAAGGGCAAGCCCGCGGGCAACCGCAGGCGGTCCCCGGACCCTCACCCCTAGGGCCGGGTCGGGGACAAATTGTGCATGGTGCACCAAACCTCCCACCACGACCTCTCCGATTCGGTCAAGAATTTGGCCGAGCGGGTGCAAAAGTACGAGCAGGAGCGGAGGGAGAGTGAGAAGGAAATCCGCCGCAAGGGCAAGGCCCCGACGGAGTGTTCGGACAACCGGCGAGAGGAGGCCAAGGATGCGGCCCCCGTCGGGGACGACGATGACAACCTAGGCTACCAAGATCCCCAGCACGTCGTCGCCTCCATCGACGGCGGTGCAGGCACCCATGTATCCCGTCGGAGTCTCAAGTCCATGAGATGCGAACTCCTTGCGGTTGTGCCGTCCCACGAGGCGGCCCGAAGGTCGCGCTGGGCAGAGGTGCCCATCACCTTTGACCAAACCGACCACCCGAGGAGCATCGCACGTAGCGGGCATTTGGCCCTCATGACCTCCCCCACCATCTGCAACGTCAAGGTCACCCGAGTCTTAATTGACGGGGGTGCAGCCCTCAATATACTATCTCCGAAGGCCTTTGATGCAATCAAGGCCCCGGAAATGATGCTCGGGCCGTCTTACCCCATCATCGGGGTGACGCCCACGAAAGTGTGGCCCCTTGGGACATTCGCCCTGCCGGTCACCTTCGGGGGTCCCGCTAATTTCCGCACCGAGTGGATCGACTTCGATGTGGTGGACCTCAATCTGCCTTACAACGCCGTGCTCGGGAGGCCGGCGTTGATGAAGTTCATGGTGGCTACCCATTATGCCTACCGCTAGCTTAAGATGCCGGGCCCCGGAGGCCCCATCACCATCCACGCCGACATTAAAACTGCGCTAGACTGCGCAGAAGCACGCGTGGACGACATCACGGCGGCCGACCGCGTCGAACCCGAGGGCCCCCAAGGGGAGACCTCGGGTTCCTGCCCCAAAGCAACGCATCACCCCGCCGATGAGGTGGTAATTAAGTCTATCCAGTTGGGTGACAACCCGTCCAAGACCGCCAACATTTGTGGCAACTTGGACCCCAAATAGGAAGACACGCTCGTCTCCTTCCTGCGGGCGAACGCCGACGTGTTTGCTTGGAAGCCGTCAGATATGCCCGGTGTCCCCAGGGAGGTGATTGAGCATCGACTCGCAGTACGGCCTGATGCACGGCCAGTCCGGCAAAAGGTGAGGCGGCAGGCCCCGGAGCGGCAGGCGTTCATCCGCGAAGAGGTGGCACGCCTCCGGAGGCCGGCTTCATCCGGGAGGTGCTGCATCCGGAGTGGTTGGCAAACCCGTGGTCATCCCGAAGGCCAACCACAAGCCGCGCATGTGCATCGACTACACCGACCTCAACAAGGCATGTCCCAAAACCCCTATCCTCTACCTCGAATAGACCGTATAGTCGACTCCACTACGGGGTGCGACCTTTATGCTTCCTAGATGCATACTCGGTTATCATCAATTCCGCATGGCCGTAGAGGATGAGGAGAAAATTTCATTTATTACCCCTGTGGGTACCTTTTGCTACATGTCCATGCCCTTTGGTTTGAAGAATGCCATGTCCACTTTTCAATGTGGTGTCCGCATCACGTTGAAAGACCAAATAGGGCGTAATGTTGAGGCGTATGTCGATGATCTCGTAGTCAAATCTCGGGACCAAAGAACCTTGCTCCCGGACTTGGCCGAGATGTTTAATAACCTCCGGTCCTCCCGCATGAAGCTGAACCCGGAGAAATGCGTGTTCGGGGTGCTGGCAGGCAAACTGTTAGGGTTTTTGGTCTCTGCCCGAGGCATTGAGGCCAACCCCGCTAAAATAAAAGCAATAGAGGAAATGCGCCCCCCTAGGAAACTCAAGGACGTGCAGAGACTCACTGGTTGTGTAGCTTCCTTGAGCCGTTTCATATCTAGGTTAGGAGAGCGGGCGCTCCCTCTATTCAAGCTGTTAAAGAGAACCGGCCCCTTCACTTGGACGGACGAGGCGGAGAAAGCCTTGGGCGAGCTCAAGCGTTACCTCTCCTTGCCGCCCGTATTGGTAGCCCCTCGGGAAGGAGAACCCCTCCTTTTATATTTAGCAGCGACCCCCAAGTGATTAGTGCGGCCTTGGTTGTGGAGCGCGACGACGAGCTAGAATCTCAGCCGCCCCCAACCCCATCAAGCCCGGAGGCAGGAAACCTCGGAACGGAGTTGGTCGAGGAAGCGCCCGAACCTGGAGGTAGCCCTTGGCCCCCGAGCCAGGGAGCCACCCGCCCTAGTCCGGGGCTCCCGAGGCCCTCCCCCGGAGTGGCCCCGAGGGCCCCGGGAGGCGATGGCCCGCAGCCCCGGAACCGAGATGACCCGCCCGAAGCACTCGTGGCAGAAACCTTGGAACGGTGCCGGCCGAGGAAGCGCCCGAGCCCGGAGGTGACCCTTGGCCCCCGAGCTCGTGGAGCCGCCCGCCCCTAGTTCGGGGGCTTCCGAGGCCCCTTTACCCAGAGCGGCCCCGCGAGCCTGGGAAAGGCGACGGCCCGTAAGCCCCGCACACCGAGATAACCCACCCCGGTGTACCCAAACCGCCGCCCCTAACAAAGTAGCCAAGACCCACACCAAGATGCAGCGGCCGGTCTACTTTGTCAGCGAGGCACTACGGGACGCAAAGACAGATTACCCGCAGGCCCAGAAAATGCTCTATGCCATGCTCGTGGCCTCCAGAAGCTGCGCCATTATTTCCAGCGCACCGGTAACGGTGATCACATCCTACCCTCTCGGGCAAATCCCGCGTAACCGAGAGGGCACGGACGGGTAGTCAAATGGGCCATCGAGTTGTCGGAATTTGATCTGCACTTCGGCCCGGCACGCGATCAAGAGCCGTGCCTTGGCCGATTTCGTGGCAGAATGGACGCCAATGGTCGATAGCGATCCACCCTCGGGGGAACTCGAGAGTGCGGAGGATCATGGCCAAGGAGCCGTGCACTGGATGATGAACTTTGACGGTTCACTCACCTTACACAGGGCCGGAGCAGGCGTGGTGTTAACTCCCTGCCGGGCGACGACTTCGCACATCGTCCGCCGACTTCCGGCAACCAACAACATGGCCGAATATGAGGGGCTTCTAGCGGGTTGCGAGCGGCAGCCGGTGTGGGCATTCGCCGGCTGCTAGTCCTCGGGGATTCCCAATTGGTTGTAAACCAGGTTTCCAAGGAGTACTAATGCACCGACCCCCAAATGGAAGCTTATGTCAAGGAAGTACGGCGTATGGAGCGCCATTTCGATGGCCTCGAGCTACGCCATATTCCCAGGAAAGATAACGCCCTGGCGGACGAGCTATCTAGGATCACGTCCGCGCGAGACCCAGCCCCGCCAGGCGCGTTTGAAGAAAGTCTCATAGAGCCGTCGGCGCACCCCGAACCGCCCCAGAGGCAGGAACCGGCCGGTCCCGATGCCCCAGATCTGGCGGGCCAGCCACAGCTTGGCCCTGCCGGGACCAACATCACGCGCCAGGTGGCTTGGATTTCGGAAATCCGAGCATACCTACAAGACGCGTCATTGCCCGAGCATCGTGAGGAAAGCGAAAGCATTGCCGAAACCTCCAAGAGGTACGTGTTGGTAGAAGGGACACTCTACCGACACGGTGCCAACGGAGTGCTCATGAAATGCATCGCTCGGGAACAGGGTCTCGAGCTCCTAGCCAAGATCCATGAAGGTGAATGCGGGGCACACTCAGCCTCCCGAACCTTGGTGGGAAAGGCATTCCACCAAGGATTCTATTGGCCCACCGCGTGGGAGGACGCAACGGACCTCGTGCGGCGATGCCGAGCATGTCAATTTCACGCTGCGACGCACTCCGCCGCCCAGCCCTTCTGACCATCCCGCTCTCATGGCCATTTGCGGTCTAGGGCGGACATCCCGGGTCCGTTCACAGTGCACGGGCGACCGCAAGTTTCTATATGTTGCCATCGACAAATTCACCAAGTGGCCCGAGGCCTATCCAGTCAGCATCATCGACAAGCATTCGGCTGTGCGGTTCATGAGAGGCATCACGGCAAGGTTCGGGGTCCCCAACAGAATCATCACCGACAACGGCACCCAGTTCACGAGTGAGCTGTTTGGTGAGTATTGCGACGACATGGGCATCAAGCTCTGTTTCGCCTCGCCCGCCCACCCCCAAAGCAACGGTCAGGCCGAGCGTGCAAACATAGAAATACTAAAAGGCCTCAAGACTAAGACCTACAACGTCCTCAAGAAGCATGGGGACTCATGGACTGATGAGCTGCCTGCGGTCCTTTGGGACAATCGGACAACCCCGAGCCGCACCACGGGGGAGACACCTTTCTTCTTGGTGTATGGAGCCTAAGCGGTCTTGCCCTCCGAGCTCACCCTGGGATCGCCCCGAGCCACGTTATACACTGAAGCAGATCAAGGGCAGATGCGTCGTGACGACTTGGATTACCTGGAGGAAAGACGGCGCCGGGCAGCGCATCGTGCGGCCCACTACCAACAGAGCCTCCGCCGCTACCATCAAAGCAAAGTCAGCCCCCGAGCGCTGCAAGTCAACGATCTGGTCCTGCGCGGTGTACAAACGCGAGCGGGGCTGAGCAAGTTATCCCCGATGTGGGAGGGGCCATACAAGGTTATTGGCACCCCACGTCCGGGAGTAGTTCGCCTAGCCACAGGGGACGACACTCCGTTGCCGAACCCGTGGAACATCTCCCACCTGCGTAGGTTCTACCCATAAGCCGCATGGTGCGCTGAAACATACATGGAAGTTCATCCACTGCTTCCGGTGGAATGGACAATAAGTTTGCTGTTACATCCCATATGATTTTCTTGCAAAATACCTGTTTGTAGTGTGTTTTCCTTCATGTGCTGGAGCATGTATGCGGATGCGGCTTCCCAATGGTTCCCCTGGCCTTGCCCGCCTTAGCCTCGAGAGCCCTAAGGGCGTCGAGGGTACAGCGATGTTGCATACTACCACGCCCGGGGCAGCCAATGCCTCGGGGGTTCGGGTGCGTACTAACACGCCCGTCCCGGCTCCCGCGTTGCCGCTGCCCTCGCCGGCCTTTTTATGCCTTCGCTCCTACCCCGAACCCCGAGAAAGGCTCCAGCTGAAGGGTTACGCGGAAGCTACGCTAGCCGAAAACAAAAATTTTCTACCGCGCAAACCAAGCAACACTTGCAAGTAAGGGCCAATAGATCGTTACCGATTGGAGTAGAGTGCAGCGGAATAGCCAATCGTGGCAATCCGATCCGAACAGTGTAGCCGATTCTCGCAAGCCAACAGCGATACCGGGGACAGCCGATTCGCCAATCAGCTTATTCGCAGATGCCGTAGCCAATCCGAAGCCGATCAACAGCCGCGCAACGTAGCAGCCGCCTCTACCGGTATCCACACGTCCGGGGACAAAACGCCGTACACCCGTGTGCTAGCACACGATGCAAGGCTAGGGTTTGGCTCAAAAGTGGGGAGGGTTTCCGTGGAGATTGATCTCGACGACTTCGTTGCACGCGATGCAATTGACGTGCCGCAGCTCTCCACCCCCTCCCTCCTTTATATAGAGTTGGCCGATCGGGACTAGTAGCCGATCAGGACTCTATTTTGAATCGGATCCTATCCGAATCTCACGAGTTGGCTGCCCATACGTCGTAAGCCCATAGGACTCTATCCGATCGGATCCCTATCCGATCGAGCCGTATCCGAGTCCAACTCGAATGCCTGTTCTTATCCCCTTAAGCGTGCGACCCCGTAGGTTCAGGTATACTCGGTTTCGGCTATAGTCTAACTTAGCCGACCGTCGGCTCGAGTCCAACTCAGCCGACCTATCAACGCGGCGCCTAGCGTAACATATTGACACCATAGTATACAAGAATATAATATCGGCTCGAACCCGTAATGTGTACACAAATCCCTTTGCCTCACGATATCGCTTAAGCTATAGGCAAGATGTGTGTCATCCCTTCAATAGCTTAACCATTCACTCGAACCGTATTGGATTATCCGTCCGTTGATTGACTCCTCAATCAACTTAGCATGGCCATGCATTTCCATAATCCATTACCTCGAGGGGCCGAGATATCTCTCCAAAGGAGGGGCAAATTCCATCTTGATCACTCATATCCCACTCCATGTTTCATAGCAAACCCGAAAACTACCTTTATAACTACCCAGCTACGGAATAGCGTTTGGTAGTCCCAAAGTAGGCTACTACACATGTTGGAATCCATGGTGATCTCAGTGTCTAAGGACTTTGTACCAACACTACCCGAGACCAACTAATGGCACATTAATTCCGTAGTGTCTCATGGTGGGTCTATCCAACAATGTGTTCTCCAACACATATGTCCATGTTTATTGATTTGGTATCTCCATACCCATGATCTATGAGACATGATCATCAATCAATAAACATGCCGATCTTAGAATCATATTTGTTCCAACAATATGACATATGATCGTGGATCGTTTAAAAATAGATACATACATATAGAGTCTCATAAATAAGTCACGTACTTATTGATCAATACAAGATGTCTATTTCATGGAACCGAATAACACTTTATTCATTTATACATAAACATTGACGTGATATCCAACATCTCCATGTTGCCTCTAGGGCATATCACTAACAATCTCCCACTTGCACTAGAGTCAATCATGTAAGTATCTAATACCCATTGCTCTTGTGTGCGCCTCATGCTTCGGTGAGGGAGAGGTTTTGTCGCCGGATCGGCTATGTTGAGATCCGTGTGCACTTTGCATATCTTGACATCACCTCTGTCCATAATCTCGCGGATGAGATGATATCGTCGAAGTATGTGTTTGGACTTCGATGTGACCTCGGCTCCTTGGCTTGTGCAATGGCTCCACTATTGTCACAATAGAGAGACATTGGACCGCCGTACTAGTCATCACACCAAGCTCGAAACGAATTTCTTGATCCAAATGCCTCCTTTGCAGCTTCCGAAGCAGCAATGTACTCGGCCTTCGTTGTAGAATCAACAACATGATCCCGCTTGGAACTTTTCCACTGATCGCGCTCCGTTCAGTGAACACGAACCCGCATTGCGATCTATAATCATTCTTGTCTGTCGAAGCTAGCATCGGTGTAATCACTTACAACGAGCTCTTCTTCACCTCCATAGACTAGGAACATATCCTTAGTTCTTCTCAAGTACTTAAGGATATTCTTTACGTAGTCCAGTGACCTTCACCGGATCTCGATCGGTATCCGCTCGTAGCACTCAAAGCGTACGAGACATCTCGGGCGTGTACAAAGCATGGCATACATGATGGATCCAATTGCCGAAGCATATGGAACCATACCCATCTTATTCCGCTCATCATGTGTCCGAGGACACCGATTCTTGCTAAGATTAATGCCATGTGACATGGGCAAGAAACCTTTCTTGGAATCATGCATGTTGAACCTTTTCAACACCTTTTCAATGTATGTACTTTGGCTTAATCCAATTAGCCTCTTGGATCTATCTCTATAGATCCGAATGCCCAATATATATGCTACCTCCCTAAGTCTTTCATGGAAAAACTATTTTTCAATGAAGACTTGACGGATTCAAGCATAGGGATATCATTTCCAATCGGAATATGTCATCCACATATAAGATTAGAAATACAATTGCGCTCCCACTCGACCTTTTGTAAACACAGGCCTCTTCTTCATTTTTGATGAAACCAAACCCTTTGATTACTTCATCAAAACGAATATTCCAACTCCGAGATGCTTGCTTCAATCCATAAATGGATTTCGTAGCTTGCATATCTTTCAGTGTGATTCTCGGATCGACAAAACCCCGAGGTTGTATCATGTATACATCCTCGCTTAGGTTTCCATTTAGGAAAGCCGTTTTGACATCCATCTCGCCATATCTCATAATCGAAATATGCAAGCAATCGCTAGGATAATCCGAATAGATTTAAGCATTGCGACGGCGAGAAGGTTTCATCATAATCAACTCCTTGAATCTGTTTAAAACCTTTTGCCACCAATCGCGCCTTATAGATGTGAACATTTCCATCCATATCGGCCTTTTCTTAAAAACCCATTTGCACTCAATGGTTTTGACACCATCAGTGGATCAACCAAGTTCCAAACTTGATTGTCGTACATGGATTCTATTTCGGATTTCATGGCTCCAAGCCACTTGTTGGAATCGGGTCCCACCATCGCTTCCTCATAGGTCTTAGGTTCATCGTTGTCCAACAACAATATATCACGTTGTTCCGCACTGTACTCGTCGCGCACGACGTGATCTTTCGCACTCCGTGGGCCGGTGTATCTACAACCGGTGGCGCAACACTTTGTTCCTCCCGTTGTGGTTCCGTGGTCGCAAACGTTTTCGGTGTTTCTTGAACTTCTTCAAGATGCACCCCGCTCCCACTAACCCTTCTTGAAAGAAACTCTTTCTCCAAGAAGACACCATGTCGGGCGACAAACACTTTGCCTTGTTCCCGATTATAAAAGTAATATCCCTTAGTTTCCTTAGGATATCCCACAAAGAAGCACTTGTCGATTTGGGTGTGAGCTTGTCGATTGTAAACGTTTTACATAAGCCTCACATCCCCAAATTTTGAGAAAAGACAAACTAGGGGGTTGCCCCGTCCATATCTCATATGGTGTCTTTTCAACCGACTTAGATGGAACTCTATTTAGTGTGAGCGCAATCGTTTCAAGAGCATATCCCCGGGAGGATAACGGAAGATCACTTTGGCTCATCATCGACCGCACCATGTCCAACAAGGTGCGATTTCTCCGTTCGGACACCCCATTCCATTGTGGAGTTCCGGCGGAGTCAACCGTGGAACAATTCCACAATCTTTCGATGATTACCAAACTCTTGGCTCAAGTATTCCCTCCACGATCCGATCGTAGAAACTTGATTGTTTTCCCTAAATGATTCTCAGTACTTCATTCGGAATTCTTTGAACTTTTCAAAGGATTCGGACTTATGCCTCATTAAGTAGATATAACCATATCTACTAAAGTCATCGGTAAAGGTAATGAAGTACCGATAACCACCTCGGCCGTTGAGCTCATTGGTCCACATACATCGCATGTACGAGTGCCAACAAGTCACTTGTTCTCTCACCGTGCCCCGTGAAAGGTGCCTTTGTCATCTTACCAAGTAAACAAGACTCACATGTCTCAAATGATTCAAAATCAAAAGAGTGAAGCAATCCATCCTTATGGAGCTTCTCCATGCGTTTCTTATTTATATGGCCTAAGCGACAATGCCGATAAACGTGGGGTTTATATCATTAGAGAGTTGCCTTTCGTATTAATGTTATAGATGGGAGACGCTTCAAGATTCAAAACGTATAATCCATTCACCAATAGAGCATGAAAATAGAACATATCTCTCGAGATATATTGAACAATCATTGTCCATTGATCTAAAATCATATCCTTCCGCTTGCAAACATGAAGCGGAAATAACGTTTTGACATAGTGTTGGAACACAATAACAATTATTCAATTCCAAAACTAATCCCGAAGGTAGATGAAGTGGTATCGTGCCGACAAGAATCGTAGCAACGCTTGCTCCATTGCCGACGCGCAGTTCACCTCGCCCCTTCTCAATCCTCTACTTCTTCTCATTCCCGCAACGATTTGCAAATATGAGCTACTGATCCGGTATCAAATACCCAAGAGTCGTAGGTGAAGTAGCAAGATTAATGTCTATAACATTAATACCTCGGCGTAAGTCGTACTTTGCTTCTTTTTGAGATCCTCCATGTACTTCTTGCGCTCCTCTTCCAATGGCCTGTCTCCTTGCAATAGAAGCAACGGCATCCGATGCCGCCGACCCCTTCTTGCCCTTCTTTTGTATTGGAGGCACTCGCGATCTCATCGGGAGTTAACTTCCTCTTGGTGCAAAGTTTCTTGACAGTGTGGTTTGCGCTTTTGCCTTCGCATCATCATCACATGATGACCGTTTTTCGGATACTCTCCTCACTGTCTTTAGCATCCCATGCAATTCAGCCAAGGTTCTATCCATATTGTTCATGTGATAGTTTAATATGAATGGCTCGAAGCTCTGAGGGAGCGACCGGAGAATCACATCGCAGCCAACTCTTGGCTAAGGGGAAAACCTAGTTTTTCCGACTCTCAATGTAGCCAATTATTTTTATCACATGCGGACCGACGGGATTCCCTCAACAAGCTCGCACGCAAACAAGGACTTTGAGGTGTTGAACCTCTCGGCCCGAGCTTGGTTCTCAAACATGCCACGCAAGCACCGAATAATAGTGTGAGCATCGCTCCTCTCATATTGCTTCGAAGCTCGGGGACATTGTAGCAAGCATGAGACAGCTTATATCTAGGGCATCATTAGTGTGCTTCTCGTAAGCTCTCCGTGCGCTTGCAAGTGGCATTATTTGGCAAATCCTCAAGATAGGGTACTTCAAGAACGTACTCCTTACGCTCTTGCTTGAGAACAATTCTCAAGTTGCGATACCAATCCATAAAGCTTGTTCCATTTAATTTTTCCTTTTCGAGAATAGATCGCAAATTAAAGGTACCGGGTGTAGTATTAGCCGCCATTTATTCTACAAAGAAAAAGCAAAGTTTAGCACAATGTTTATGCTATGTCTATTGTTAAACAATTTAACATTAGACTCCCATTACGTATTTTCCACCTTCCCTCTAGGTTACGTATTGGGTCAAGATCCACATGTTAATTAATTTTCTAGTGAGCTTTGGCATCACCGCTAGAAAATTAGTAACATCGGTAAGCAACACCTTGCTAATCACATCTCTATGTGACTCTTGTTGTTGGTGTGGCATCTCCATGCCCCGGCGCCAACCTATGCCCCAAGGCCCAAAACTGTTTTGATAGCCTTGTTAAGTAAACCAAATGCTCCCGCATGTATATGTCCGACATATACCCCTCGTGTTATGATAGAGAATGGCACTCTGCTTGGGCACCCACCATTGACAAGCATAACGGTGACGGTGCAACATTTGGAAGGGCATCATTACTACTTAATTTTGAGAGGGATGCTATCCTATCAAACAAACATATCACATATGAAAGCAAGAAGAATAGCATATAATGAAATAGTATGGCCCCCTTCACATGGTGATCTCCATTTCCATGTCGGCGCCGAGGATCTCCATCTTCGGCACCATCTTTCAATGTGCATGATGCTTGATTTCTTCAAACTAAGCTACTACTATAGAAGCTCTAATTGAAGATTACATCGACTCATAGGTCGTGAAAGAATATTACAAGCATTGCACGTATGAAAGAATATTACAGGATTGCACATATGAAAGAATATTACATGCATCACATGCATCTCATACATACAATAGGGCCATACCATCTCAAAGCATTCTCTGCAAAAACAAGTTAGGCGTAGAAACGTTTTCTACTTATCGCAGCTACGTCATCGAGACGACCTATAAGGGGGTACGCACACGGCGGGGGTCGAGGGGGAAGCCGCCCTCACGGGCTTCCAGCGCCCGAACACCACACGAAATTCATAGATCTAATCTATGAATTCGCTTACGGAAACCATGTCGGCATAATCATATTATGCCATCCCGATACACTATCAAGGGAGATGGTTTGCGTAGGCGCGAGGCACTAACAAGATCGGACTACGAGATAGCTTCGGCATAATCACATTATACCGTTCCGATACACTATCAAGGAACGCTATCTCGAACCCAACTCAAACCGAGTTATATGGAAATTGCTTCGACGTAATCACATTACGCCGTTCCGATACACTATCAAGGAACGCAATTACCATGAACTCTCCTCAACAAATCCCGTAAAACCGATTGATCTAATCAACCCATGCCCAAAACTTGTTCCGATCCAATCTAAAACCCGAACTAAGCAAGATTAGCTCGATACCACCGAAGGGTTACGCGGAGCTACGCTAGCCGAAAACAAAAATTTTCTACCGCGCAAACCAGAACACTTGCAAGTAAGGGCCGATTGATCGTTACCGATTGGAGTAGAGTGCAATGGGAATAGCCAATCGTGGGCAATCCGATCCGAAGCAGGTAGCCGATTCTCGCAAGCCGACGCCGATACCCGGGGACAACCGATTCGCCAATCGCCGATTCGCGCAGATGCCGTAGCCGATCCAAAGCCGATCAACAGCCGCGCAACGTAGCAGCGCCTCACCGGTATCCACACGTCCGGGGACAAACGCCGTACACCCGTGTGCTAGCACACGATGCAAGGCTAGGGTTTGGCTCGAAAGTGGGGAGGGTTTCGTGGAGATTGATCTCGACGACTTCGTTGCACGCGATGCAATTGACGTGCCGCAGCTCTCCACCCCTCCCTCCTTTATATAGAGTTGGCCGACTGGGACTAGTGGCCGATCAGACTCTATTTTGAATCGGATCCTATCCGAATCTCACGCAGTTGGCTGCCCATACGTCGTAAGCCCATAGGACTCTATCCGATCGGATCCCTATCCGATCGAGCCGTATCCGAGTCCAACTCGAATGCCTGTTCTTATCCCCTTAAGCGTGCGACCCCGTAGGTTCAGGTATACTCGGTTTCAGCTATAGTCTAACTTAGCCGACCGTCGGCTCGAGTCCAACTCACCGACCTATCAACAGTGGCGCCTAGCGTAACATATTGACACCATAGTATACAAGAATATAATATCGGCTCGAACCTGTAATGTGTACACAAATCCCTTTGCCTCACGATATCGCTTAAGCTATAGGCAAGATGTGTGCCATCCCTTCAATAGCTTAACCATTCACTCGAACCGTATTGGATTATTTGTCCGTTGATTGACTCCTCAATCAACTTAGCATGGCCATGCATTTTCATAATCCATTACCTCGAGGGGCCCAGAGATATCTCTCCAAAGGAGGGGCAAATTCCATCTTGATCACTCATATCCCACTCCATGTTTCATAGCAAACCCGAAAACTACCTTTATAACTACCCGCTTATGGAATAGCGTTTGGTAGTCCCAAAGTAGGCTACTACACATGTTGGAATCCATGGTGATCTCGTGTCTAAGGACTTTGTACCAACACTACCCGAGACCAACTAATGGCACATTAATTCCCGTAGTGTCTCATGGTGGGTCTATCCAACAATGTGTTCTCCAACACATATGTCCATGTTTATTGATTTGGTATCTCCATACCCATGATCTATGAGACATGATCATCAATCAATAAACATGCCGATCTTAGAATCATATTTGTTCCAACAATATGACATATGATCGTGGATCGTTTAAAAATAGATTCATACATATAGAGTCTCATAAATAAGTCACGTACTTATTGATCAATACAAGATGTCTATTTCATGGAACCGAATAACACTTTATTCATTTATACATAAACATTGACGTGATATCCAACATCTCCATGTTGCCTCTAGGGCATATCACTAACACCACCAATGACCAATGCATGCGCCCGAACCCGACCATCCCCCAACTACATGGGACAAATCATGGCGGAGGATCACGCTCGCATTCTTGCAATGGCTAAGCTAACTAAGAGTCGAACTACCGTTGCGGTGAAAGCAAACAGCAGAGGCTCGAGCCAACCAACCGCCACTACGTGTGCACTAAGTTGGCGGGGCTCCCAACATATAGACATACACATATGAATCATCGGCGCCCAGATGGGTCACATAAAGGCAAGTCCAACATAATAAAGGCAAGTTCACCGACTTTATAAACAATACTACGAATGTCTTTGTACACAAATACAGATGGAAGCAAAAGGGAGCGAGAGAGTCCCAAGTGGCCTGTGGGTCGCTGGGGGACATCCGCCGGGAGATCTTCGTCCCCGAGTCTTTGCGGAGAGCAAGCCGGAAGGCCGCCGGGTGCCGTCAAAGCCCACCATGATGGAGTCGACGGCGTCTTGGACCCGAAGACGGGCGGCCTCCTGGGTGCCTTCTGGAAAGTCCCTGTAGGGATATAGGGGTCGAAGCCGGGTCGCGAGCCCGATAGCTCGCCAAGATAAGCGTAGCGACTTGGCGGGACAAGTCGTATGACGACTCCTTCGCCACCTCGTCAACCTCCTCCGGACCCTCTGATCCCCACCATCATCGATGTGAGTGGCTAGCCCCCTAAGGTAGGGATGCCGGTGAGGGGACGGTTGACCCCACCCCGCGGCCGCGTCCCGAAGGCGCTCGACGGATGAGGCTAGGGCCCGAGCCCTGTGCGCAGGGTGCGCTCCAGCCTCCGCGATCCGGCGGCGCGCCTCCTCCAGCCCGGCCCCGCCTCGCACTCGCGCTCGCGCATCCATGACCATCTCGCTCCCCGGTGGCCAGCTCTTGCTCCCACCGCTCCAACTCGTCTTGCCGGTGGCCCGAGGCGGCGGCGAGCAGCCGCTCACGCTCCTGCACAACCTTCAAGCACCAGTGAGGCCTCCCCCGGGTCTCCCAAAGCACCGCCACCTCTCGCCCCCATGGCGGCCTCGCGCTCCGCGATGGCCTCTCTCCCCGGCCGCCTCCCGCGGCGGAGTCCTCCTCGCCCCTGGCAACGGCGGTCTCCCGGTCCTCAACCGCCCGCCACGCCGCCTCTAGGGCCTCTCCCGCTCCATTAGGCTGGCCTTGCGGCTCCGGAGGTTGACGTCGCCGGCGCCGGCGGCGACGGCCTCGCCGCCGCACAGGTGTGCTCGCGCCGCCGAGGCCCGGGCGCGCTCCCCGAGGTCGCGAAGGAACCCCGCGGTGGTGCGGACCCTCCTCTCCGCCGGCGGCGGCGACCGCTCATGGAAGTCGGCGGCGTGCCACTCAACGACGTGTCTTCGAACACCCGGGCCGAGCCCTCCCGGCGCCGCCGATCTCCGCTGGCTTCCCGCCCTCGCGACGAGGCTTCTCCGCCTCGCCATGGCCGCCGCCTCCCGACGGCCCACCTCAACCTTGGCCTCCCGCCGCGCCACCTCAACCTCCCCGGCGACCAAGGCCTCGCACTGGGCCCTGAGCCCTCCAGGAGATCTCACCGACCTCCTCCAACATGACCGAGACAACCTCCCCTCGCCCGTTCTTGCGACCGGACTAGGGGCTCGTGTCCAGTGGCGGCCACGAACCCGACTCAAGCGCCCCTGCATTCGGAGTCGAAGCTCGGCCCGGATCGCCCGCCCGCGCAGACCGAGCCGTCGCCCTCCCCTCCCCCCCGTGGTCGAAACCGCCCACTCCTTGCGTTGGGGGCTCACGCGGCCGACGCCAAGCAGCTAACCCGTGGCTGGGTGAGGGGTGACGGCGCCGCTTGGTGCGACGCGGTGATGGCCGCTATGGCGGCGGCGACGCTGTGCCGCGAGGAGACCCCTGGGTTGTTCTTCGCCGCCCTCCGCTGCCCTCTCGTGCCGGGCCGCCACGGCTCGCTCCTCGTGGGCGGCTGCCCCGCCTCTCGGGTGGGCCTCTCTCCTCGGGTCGCACCGGATTTGGGACCAAACCCGTAGGGGGCGACCCTGACCGAAGACCTCGTGCACCCCGAGCCTCCGGCGTCTCCTCCCCGAGCCCGAGTGCTCCGTGCTCGCGTCGGAAGCAAAACATGAACACAATAAGGAATCAAAAACAAGGCAAAAACGTAAGGACCCAATGAGCATTCGCGCGCCGACAAGGCGTACTGTGGGCGGGGTTGAAGTCCCAGAAACCCGCGAGATGGCTCGCTCTTCTTCGCAGACCGCCCGGAGGACTCGCCGGGCTACCGCCGCGCGCCCGCCGATGCCGGAGCCCCACGGACGGCCCCCGCCGCTGGCGTGCCCGCCGTGGATGTGCCCCGGCCTCTCTCGTCCGCCGCCGCCGCCGCGTTGTGGTCGTCCTAGCCCCTCGGCGGAGTAACCCCTAGGGACGGGCCCGCCGCCCGCGCGCTCCCGATCCGCGGAGGAGTAGCGCGCCCGTGCCGCCACCATGCGGTGGGGACAGGGAAGGGCGAGGTCCTCCTCCCGACCTCTTCCTCTTCCCCTTAGGGTCCGAGACCCCGGACGCTTCGGCCCGACCCCGGCGTTCCGCCGCCCGATTGGCACATGGTCGTCGGTGCCGTCGCTTCGCCACCGCCGCCTCGCCTGGCAGCCTCCCGCGCAGCCGACGATGAGCCCACGCCGCCGCCACCACCCGCAGCGCGGGCACTCCGTGCGCACCGAGTCCCGGCACAATGGCACCAACCTCGGGCGGAAGCCGCGCTGTGTCCATCGCCGTGACGCCGAGGGTGCGGTGGACCAGATCCCGAGGTCCCTCTCATCCTGGCCGAAGGCGGCGCCACGTGAGTCCGCATGTCGTCGTTGGGACCCGTGTACATGTAGGCGGGGTGTGGCTTTCGCAACGGCGCAATGCGCCTCATTCGGGAAGTCGCGAAGACCGCGTGATCGGACAGCCCCCGCCGGAGGTAGCTGATCCTGGCCCAACACCCCGTCCAGCCTCCTCCCGACTCGCGGACGCACTCCCCAGCCTCCCCTCACCGGATCCCGGGTCGGCAGAGATAGGCGGGGGTGGTCACCTAGGCCGGTGTAGAACCGTAACGCCTCCAGCCTCCCACCGGAGCGAGGGTGGATGTCGATAAAGGGGTGCCGACTGTCTTGTCGCTCCGCGGCTGGATCGCCACGTACCACCGCGCCGGGAGCCACCCGGCCACCCGGAAGAACCGCCGGAAGAGGTGAAGAGAGGGCATCACCCCCACGAACATCTCGCAGTGTGGGCGAACACGGCGAGGTAGAAGACGGCGCGGGGGTGAGGTGGTGCAGCCGGAGATCGTAGAACTCCAACACGTCGAGGAAGAAGCGGAGAAGGGCGGCACTGCACCAACCATGGCGAAGGAGGCAAAGAACACCATCCTCGTAGGGGGCCGCTCCTCCGGACATCACCACACACAGCCGCGCGTGCGCACGGGATACTTGTTGAAGAGGTTGCGAGCCTGCGGTGCGGACCAAGGATTTGGGGAGCACGCTCCCCGGCCTCCAGGCGAATCACGGCCATCTCAAGGGTGGACGCTGAAATGCAAAGGAAAGCCGGCGGCGAGAAGAAGGAAGTAAGAAAGCAAAGGGCGCTAGGAAGATGAGAGGCGAAAAGCCGTGTGAGGCGATGGTCATGTGGGAAGCATAGAAACCGATCCTCCATGCGGATCCATTTTTATAAGCGACCATGGCCCCCTGGATTCCACGGCATTAATTTCGCCCCACTACCACACTACGCGCCTCCTTGCCTCTCGCGCCGCCTCGTTTCCTTTTCGCATCCCTTGGGTTCCCGCGCCGCTTGGATTTCGCGCCGCCCGGGGTTTCACGCCCACCAGCGCACTACGCGGAACGGGAGAGAGCCGTACGGCTTGACGGGCCCCGCACGCGCGCCCGAATAAACTCGCCCCGTCCCGAGAAAAACTTAGCCTCGGCGCGGCACGGTTGTTGCGCACCTCTTGCCATAGCAAAACACATCCAAGCACCCGGGCCCACACACGCAAAGAAATGGTGTCAACCGTGCCCGAGCCCGACTAATCCCTTGGCCAACGCCGGGCTACCGTCTGTGATATGGGCCTGTGGGGTATGTCGAGGTACGACATCCGAGAAAGGGAAGGTGCCCTTACCCATCAAGGCGCGTTAAAGATGTATCCCGAATGGCCTAAGCGAGTCCTCAGCCACGGCACCCATGTGGCTGGCCCGATGCTACCCGAGGCCACCGTGCTCCCAAACGGTAGGGTCCAGATCACCCTGGACTCCCCGAACGGTAAGGTCCGGGGTTATCCGAACCCCATCCTCACCCCGCACCTCTCTCGAGAGAGGGGCGAGTCCAACCGCCAACCAACTCATTTAATGCCCAAAAAGAAGGAGGCCGAGCGCCGCGCGTGCCGCATTTAATGCGATGTGAGGCGCGCCTCGCGCGGCTCTCGTCATCATCCCTTTTGCCTCGTCGCGAGGCAAAGGAGGCCTAAAGTCTTTGACTAAGACCACGGTATGGCCGCGCGCCCACTCGCGCATGCCTCCTCACGCCCCGTCCGCCGCATTTAATGCATTGGGCGCCGTGTGGAGAGAGTGCGAGCGCAGGAGGCGCGGTGTCGTGCCTCCCCGCGGAATGGGCCACCGACCTGGGTCCCATTGGAGTAGGTAGGCAAGCCATCACCTCGTCGCAGCATGGCTACCACGGCGATCACCTTTCTCCGCCTACCCCCATGACGCAGCAAACAGAAGGAGCAAAGATGGAGTGGCTTCTCCGACGAGACAGGCAAAACCGCTCCTTCACGTGGAGCGGAGTAGAGAAAATCGGGACTACCGTGGTGTTCCCTTGTACTATAAAAGGAGACCCAAGTCCATCATAAAAACGGTCGGCTTACTCTCTCGTCTGCCTCCTTCCCTCGACTCGCTGATCAAGCCCTCCGAGCGACGCCTAATTCTTAGCAACCTCTCGTCCTTCTCCGACTCTAGAAAAGAGAAGAACACTCTCATTGCTCCCGCAATTCTTCCCTCATACTACATACGTAATGTGAGTAGGGTATTACACCTCGCAGTGGCCCGAACCCGTATAAACCCCGCGCCCGCAGCCTTGGTTTCTCCCGCCTCACCCGCATCATCCTATCCTCATCACGAGTTTAGATCAGGACTCACCGCTCCCCGTGCCGAACCAAAAAAGGGGGTCTCTGATTCCCGCATGTCGATCTCCGACATCGACAACCATATATACATAAGTCCATTGACACATAAACAAATTCACATTCAAAATTCACCATATATATTATTCACATTCACAATTCACATTCACAATTTCGTAAATACAAAATTCACATTCAAAATTCACCATATATATTATTCACCTATTAAAAACAAATTCAATAAATTCAATCTATTCACATTCAAACAAATTTAAATACAAAGTCCATTTACACATAAACACATTCACAATTCAAAATTCACAAATATTACATATATTCAAACACATGGATGCATATTCACAAGTCGGCCGGGGCCGCGGCAGTGGCCGTGGCCGTGGCACCTGCAGCGGCAACGGCGGAGGCGAGGGCGGCGGCGGCGTCGATCAATAGATCGGAGGCGGGGACGGCGACGGCAGGGGTGAGGCGGCGCCAACAGGGGGTGGCAAGCAATGGCGATGGTAGCGGCGACGCGACGACGATGGCGCCCGCGCCGGTTAGGGTTTTGCCCGTGGCGCATGAGGAAAAATGCGGTTCGGAACTAACCTAGTTGGTGGCGCCGGCGACGACGACTTCCCGTGACGGCGGCTCCTCGGCGACGACGACGGCGGCGGCGGCCGGAGAAGAAGACGGCGCGGCGGCATTCTAGGGTTTGGCGACAAAGAACAAAGACGAAGGATGAAAAACAAATAAGTATTTGGATCCATCGCGCCCTCTCGCTATATATAGATATTGGGATCTTTGGCCCCTGAAGCCAACAACTAGGACTAAAGATATTTTTAGTCTCGGCTGAAGCCACCAACCGGGGCCAAAGATATCCTCGCCTTGGTTGGTGGCTTCAACCGACTAAATATGCTTGTACCCCTAGTAGGTGAGAATCTTTAGTCCCGCTGGAGCCACTAACCGAGACTAAAGATGTTTTTCCGCTATTTCCAAATGTTTTTTCCTGGTTGGTGTTAAAACCGATATTAAATATTTAAATAGGGCCCTATTGAAAAGTATTTTAAATTCATATATAATTTACATATCGCCTATTTAAAAATATTTTTAATTCTAATAATAATATATAGTTAACAAATTCCTATAAAAATATTTTAAATTCTAATAATAATATCTAATTAGCATATGACCTATTTAAAAACTATTTTAAATTCTACTAATAATATATAATTAACAAATGCCCTATTAAAAATATTTTAAATTGTAATAATAATATATAATTAATAAATACCCTATTTGAAAAATATTTTAAATTCTAATAATAATATATAATTAACAATGTCCTATTGAAAAATATTTTAAATTGTAATAATAATATATAATTAACAAATACCCTATTTGAAAAATATTTTAAATTCTAATAATAATATATAATTAACGAATACCCTAGTTGCAGCATCATGTTCATTTGACATCACACGCACCATCTTGCGAGGCAAAGTATAAGTAGCCATGGAGCAAGATACCATGCAATACATACTATAAGTACACCGTAATTACTACGAGTACTAACCTTGAAGTTTAACACTAAGATAGGCTTACAATAATTTCTAATAAATTCAAATATTTACAATAAATTCAATCTAATTTACATCGTCCATACAAAAATTTAGCTAAGTAATGGTTGTCCTCACGTACTTTCTTCGCACAATTGTTCCTTCATTATGATCGTTGCGTGAGTAAGGGGTGTCCTCACTTGATAGGAGGATGCTCGAGTCAACCGCCACCGCAAATGGCGGCTGCCCGTTAAACCGATCGTAATCTTCGCCTGTTCTATTCTCGACTCCCATGATTTTTCTTTTGCCTCGGAAGAACCACGTGGCGCTTTGGCTCGCTTCGACCATTTTTCCTTCTTTGCTTTGCTAGTCATGTCCTTGACATAGAAAACTTCTCGTACATCATTGTCAATGACGAAGGGTTCATCTCGAGTATCCAACCTTGCTCAGGTCGACTGCTATCATCCCACTTGCATCAATGGTTACGCTCCACCACCGAGCCTAACCCACCGGTACCGAAACAAAGGGACCTTCAAAGGTCCATAATCCAGCCTCCCATATGTCATTGATGCCGCCGTAATATGTGCTAGTCGTACTATCGTATCCCACGGCATCGATGCGGACAAAGGTTGTTCGATTCGTGCTCTTTAAGTCTTGGGCCCGTGTGTAAAATGTGTACCCATTGATTTCATATGCCCGGAATGTGGTGATCGAGCAAGATGGTCCCCTCGCCAAGAAGGCTAGTTGTTGGTCAATGTCGCATTGCCCATGAGACGTTGTCACAGCCAAGCAGGAATGCATCAATGTGATGGCATATAGTATAGGCATCTCGCCTTACCGATGTTTTTTGAGCGAACAATCGCCAAGTGCTCCTCGATGTAAGGAACCACCAAGGAAGATTGTTGCAACACAGCCCAATGTGCTTTCCCGAATGTGTCATAGTCTATGGTCATTATTGCCTTCCTTCCAAGAGTTCCTTTGTCCCGTAGTCTACCTTCATGGCTTGATTCAGCACCCCGATGGAACAAAGGTCTTCAATAAAGTCGACGCAGTAACTCAATGACCTCCCGTGTTCCATATTCTTTGGCGATGTTGGCCTCCTGACGAGAACGGTTACTGACGTATTTTTAGAACACCCATATACCTCTCGAAAGGGAACATGTTGTGTATGAATACTGACCGAGGATACGGATCTCTTTGACAAGGTGTCATAGGAGATGCGTCATGATATTGTTGACGAGAAATTACTCACGCGCCGCCCGGGAGATCCGCTTAACTCCAAGCAGTGTCCTTCTCGGCTACCTATGTCGTAAGGCGTGCGCTGGTTTGATCTCGTTAACCAACAAGAAAAATAGAGATATATGTGTTAAGTATTAGGTTAGATCCTACCGGATCTGGCCGTAGAGTCAATTTACATATATATGCTATTCGAAGTGTATTTAAACCAAGTGACTAGAATAGACTGCTACACCAAGACAAGATTAGTCACTCAATCCAAATATACAAATGTAATAATAAATATATGCTTTAACAATCTTAGCCGATGACATAAGTCCAACCGTGAATCGGCTAATACTCCGATTTATCTTATGAAAAGATATTGATCTGAAGCTAAATGCGCTAAACCTAGATCACCTACCGTCTGGCCGACAAACCGATTCGGCTTAGGGCATTTAACTAGAGCAAGATCTTAACATAAGAGGCGGTTTTAATAATCCCGATAACAAATATATCAAAAGAATATTAAAATGTATAAGGCCGCCAAACCCCGCACTATCTCCAAGCAAAATACATCTAGCCGAACAGTATCATAAAAGCTCTAAAATGACTTAATAGTTCAACACCGATGCAACATTAAGTATAAAAACAGCTTTGATCTACCGTAGCCGATGTAAACACCTCGAGACGATGGATATCGCATATAATCTAGGTCAACCTTAGATCTAGCTCTATCGGCCGCCAATTCCCGATGTAAGTGAGCCGATGACAAGACAGATCTAAACATTGCTCTAGATTATATGCAATATATGGTAACTAGCACAACATAAATCAACGAATTTAGAGTGTCATAGCGATGGAAGCACTAAATTCGACGAGATACACCACTAATGACAAACATTTGCCTTAATCGGGATCCTATTTATACCTGGGTACAACAAAGATCGCGCTAAACACGGCCGTAACTAACTACTATATCTATACGACAAAAGCGCGGGAAGCAATCCTTTGTCGCCTTTACAATAGGGTTATCTCTAAACAAATCTCTAATTTACATACATTCACCGTTATGGGACTTTATCCCTAGATGGCAGATTCTTAATGCGCAATTTGGAAACCGAATCTTCCATTTTATCTCCAAATATCTGCATCAAAAACGGTTTCAACTTCTTCTGAACTTGGAATCGGCTATCGGCTGTTCTTGTCCGATTCAACCTTAGCCGATCGGCTCCGCAGCTCGATCGCATCTCAGCCTAACCCGCCTCTGTTTTCGTCAAAACCAGCCTAATCCGATTCTCGCTTCAACCTCGCCTAGGACTTAGGGATTTGGTTACCAAATTTAGCCGTTAACACTTGCCCCCAAGTCCGTGATATGAAACGTTATGGATTTGTCGCCCTTTCGAATTCTTGCTCTTTTCGACCTAAATCATTCCGGCTGCCCAAAATATTCTTTAAATAATCCTTCCCTCCACCGAAACGGCCACACTTTCATTTTCACTCTCGAGCACTCCGCGACCAGCTTCGTTTCTCTCTCCTCTCCGCAACCCACCGGCGCGCTTGGTGAATCTCAGCGATTCCGCGCCAAAAGCTCGAATCTACTCCTGCGATCTTGATGGCTTCCTCCACCGCCACCGCGCTTCGCCGCCGAGTTCCCGAGGTACGTCCCAATCGGCTCGAAATCCCTTTTCTCTTCTTCCCTTTTTATTAATTTGCATTCTAGGGTTCTTGATTTGTAATATCCTCCCCTTTTTCGATTGTAGCACCTGTCCCATCAGATTGCAATTCCCAGTCTTACTCAAGAAAAAAGATACTTCCTCGGCCCTATCGGCAATGCTGATCCAACTGACATCATAATAGCCAAAACCGATAGGATGCCTTACAACATGAGAAAACCATCCTTAAACCACTAGGCGGGCACCTTTAAGTCATGGCCGACCACGGATAATGCCCGGATCGAGTGGTACAAGAGAGTGCAATCAGCTAAACAAGCCCAAAGGAAGGAATCACTGATAGCCTAAAGGCTTAACTCGTCCACGGCCAATATGGAAAAAGATGAGCCCTCATGTCGGCCGCAACTTACTTTTGGAACGACACTTTCAATGCCTTTATGTTTCAGCAAGGCCCCATGACTATAACCTTAGCCGATGTAGTTATGACAACCAGGCTGGACATTTTGACATCGGATAATCCTGGAGACCTGACCAGAAAAGGCCAACATCAGCTCAAAACAAAGGCCATTGGTGGATGGAATGGCTACATCGCCTTAACATGAAGGATGGATCGCGGTCATAGGGAATACGCCGCATTCCTTATGATGTGGATGGAAAAGTTCATGTTCTCGTGACTCAAGTCGCCGGCCGACCGCCAACCGGCAAGTTGTAGCCAAGTCCCTAGCCGAAGGAAAGAAGCTTGCTCGGGCAAATATCTTCTCGCTATATGTACCATACTTTTCATCGTGCCATCGTGAAGATAGCCGTCAACGCTCCGTCAACACCGGTGGCCCCCGGTGGTTTCTTCAAATTTGGCTTGTGTTGATGACCCGTAAGATAGCTGGCCGGCCACTCCCTAACCGAAACCCTCTTCCCCGCTTGGAGCCAATCGAAGATGACGATGGCAACAAGATCACCACCACTAGATGCATGAGTTATGGAGAAGCGCAGCCACGCACGCGGTTCGAGGCAATTGGCCGATCTCGCCGGCTGAGTGGTTCATCTCTCATGACAACCGCACTTGGTACTTCTACCGGGATCGAGCGTTGTTCGAGCCGCCGATCGACTTCAACTTGGAGGGGATCAACTCAGCCGACAACCCCAAGTGCAGAGAGTTGTTCATTGCCGCTCACCCCTTGCATTCCGTCGATCGGGATTCATCAAGGTCGATCGGCCAAGAGTTATGAGTTCTATTACCCCGTGCCTCCGTCAGCGCTTTGGGTTTGGGCAACCGCCCATCCGCTGTTATTACGCCGATAAGATCAAGACCAGGGGGTTTGTGGACCAAGCCCTCATAATGCATTGGCCGCTGAACATAGCCGGTCCCCCTCGCAAGATTGGCGAAATGGTGTTGGCATACAAGAAGAGCGCGCCTACGGCCGTTGGTAGGCCGAGATCAAACAAGACATCTTCCATCAACGGCCTTCTTACTACGTCAACGCGTTGCTGCCCGAAGAAATCCCTTTGGTGAGTTTTGAACTTCAAATCATTCTTCTTCTCGCATCACCACTGCCGTAGTCAACTAACACTTGTCTCCTTTCGTTCGCAGAAACCAAACAAAACGGCCGATGGTGAGCAACTCGGGATTCCCATCGAGTACCGCCTAGGCGTTCGCTGATGGAAGTGGCCCCGCCCCCGCGCCAGCCCTGGGACGCGCCAAATTAGCGTCCTTGCTGCACGGGCACGCGCGAGCCGATAACCCGCAAGAAAAGAGCTACACCCCATGCGGCCATCGGCCGCCCCTATCCCCTAAGAGAAAGAAATGTACCTCGATCGCGCCGCCAATAACCTCCCTTCAGCGGATCCGAGCGCCGAGCAAGACTTTGAGGAAGTTGTGGCCGGCGAAGAGATGTCACGTCGTCGGGGCAAAGAACCGAGTCCGGCGCTCAAGTCATCAATCCATCGACCTCCACCGATAATCCGCCGGTTGCAACTCCTCCCACGAAGAAACGGCTGGTAAGAGTTCACCTTGTTGAGCTTTGCCTTAATATGATATCACTCGTACTCACCCGAACACGCCTTCTCCGGGTTAAGAAATTGGCTGGCCACACTCCACACCGTGCTCCATTAGTAATTACTCTTGCGGCTTGCGCCTCAGCCCACGAATTTCAGCCGACTTAACCGCTAATACTTGTCTTTCTTTTTTGCAGCCTTCTCGATCTCCACGGCTGCCCCTGTGCATCGAGCGAGCGTACAACGCGGCCATGGGCGACCAAGGAGTTAGAGACACCCCGTAACCGGCCGAAGCCGGCGTAAGCCGACCCAGCCTCGCGGCGAAGGTAAGTTCACTCTTGCCCTCTTTCTTGCAATATCTTGAGCATTCGACCATTTGATCTAATCTCGTTGTTCCTTTTGCGCAGCCTCCGACCGATCTACTTTCCTTCGACATTAAGGAGTTCCTTGGTGAAGATGAGGGAGAGGCAAGGCTCCTAGCGAGGCCCCAACCGACGAGCTCAAGGAAAGGCTTGAAGATATATGCCGTCGGCCGACATCAACATCGATGTGCTCGTGGAGGAATGTGGATCGCCAGAGTCGATTCTTCGAGATCGAGGGCCAACTCCTGCACGACCTAGCTGCCAAGATCTCGGCCGCAATCCGCATTGATATACACCGGTCAAGGCTTGACGCGCCATGCAAGCCGTATGGTTGAAAGGCTTGCCCAAGCCGACATAACCGCCAAGATCCAAGACACGGCCAATACCGTGTGAGGGCCGAAAAGGCAAAATTGAATGAGCTCAAAGCCGCCCAAGTGCCTTCTAGGTTCGGATTGCTAATCAAGGAGAAAGAGGCCAACTTGATGAAGCAATCGGAGGATTGCCGCGCCGAGATCGCCGCCGAGGAGAAAGCACCGCCGACTTGCCCAAGACTACCGAAGATCAAAAGGGCAGGTTGACAGCCACAATCAAGTATTTGAAAGAACTCCACAAATCGGCTAAAGTGCTCCCGGCCTCGATGCCGAAGATCAAGCTGCCGCCGACGAAGTCAATGCAATAAAGGCCACGCAATATCGGCCATAGACACGCTTTTGCTCAATAGCCGATGTAATGTATAAACTCAAACTAGATTATCCCGTAATCAGCTTTAGCTCTTTGTGATCGACCGCCGAAACTTTTATAATCGGCTTCGGCCTTCTGTGCTCGAGATGACTTAACTTTTAACATCGTACTTGTGAAAGAAGTCGCTTCGGCTTTATGTGTTAGATTATCTTTGCCGATTCTGAAATCATGCCGCGATCTCCCGTTTTCTCATAATCGGCTTAGATCTTGTACTCAACCCGATGCCAGCCGATCTCGAAACCGTTCCAAAACTTTTATTGATCGCCGATTATGATGACCGCCGACAACGACGCGCCGACACGAAGCCCGAAAATTTTGACGTCCACCTTTCGTAATCGGCTCGAATCTTGTGTGTGTATATGCCCCCTAATTTTGTTGATGTCGTCGATGTCGACAAAATTATGAACTAAAGTGGACAAAATTTCACTTCATGTAGTCGCTATCGGCCAATATCACCCGATTATAGAAATTAGGGGGAAAACGTGCCATAAAATGGCCTTAAAGGCGATGCCCGATCAAACAGGCATCGGCTAGCACGACCGGCCAAACAAACAAATAATCACGAGTTGATCCATACGCTTGGGTAGTATTTTTTCAAGTATTTCCCATTAAGAGCCCTTCCAAACACTTCTTCATCTAAACCTTCTAGCATATAAGCTCCTTTAGAGACGCATCTCGTGGATCTTGCAAGGCCCTTCCCAATTTGGTGACCACTTGCCGAACTTATTGTCTCCGGATCCAATTGGCGTATCAATTTCCAAACGACTCCGCCTCTTCAAAAGATTTAGGCACAACTTTTTTATTACAATGTCTCGGCTACTGCTCCTTATCCTTGTAACTTTTTTCAAGGCCCTCATCCCGGATAACACTAAGTCTTCCGATTTGTCCATCATCAAGTGATAATAATCATCGGCTATGAGTTGGTCCTCGTAGTTGAATGCGCCTTGAGCCGATGACGCTTTCCCATGGTAGCACCGCCTCATGCCTCGTAGACTAGCTTGTATGGAGAGACTTGAATTGATCCATGGCATGCCATCCGATATGCCCATAGTGATTCGGCTAATTGGTGCAAGCATTGCTTGGGGTACTCAGAGATCTTTCTTTTAATCAATTTAATCAAACTTTTATTTGAAGCTTCGCTTGCCCGTTGGCCTCGTGCGTAGTACGGTGAAGAATTAAGTAGCTTGATCCCCATGCTACTCGCAAACCGAACAAATTCGTCTCGATATGAATATAGATCCCCGGTCCTGTTGTAATTGTTTGTGGGACGCCAAATCGGTAGATAATATGTTCTTTAGTAAACTCGATTGCGTCTTTAGAGTCAACTTTGTTTAAGGGAACCGCTTCTACCCATTTTGTAAAATAGTCTGTTGCCACCGAATAAACTTATGCCCTTTGCTTGAGGGTGGATTGATCTCGGCCGATCATGTCAATGCCCCATCCTCCGAACGGCCAAGGCTTGATGATTGGATTCATAGCCGACGCCGGTGCTCATTGTATGGCGCCGAATTTATGACAATCCCGGCAACCCTTGTAATACTTGAAGCAGCCCTCCAAAGATCGCCGGCCGTAAATATCCCGCCGCCGAAGTAGCCACTTCATCTTAGAGCCGATTGATGTGTGCCGCAAATCCCTTCATGCACCTCTCCGATAGCCACTTTGGCTTGATCGGCCCCAAACACTTAAGCAAAGACACCATCAATCATCCAATAATACAGATCTTCATCGAGCAAAACATATCTTAGTTCCTTGTATCGCAGCTTCCTTGTAGCCGATTGAGAGGGGTTCTTGAGATAGTTGTAGACTTCAAACCTCCAATCATCTACCGTAATGGCAGCAACTTTGATTTCAATATCTTTTATCATCGGCTCCGTAGCCGATGCCCTTGAGCTAAATCATTGGCCTCAATATTCTCGTTCTTCCTGGGATATGCTTCAACGTGACTAGCCGAAAACCTTCCATCAATTCCCGACATTGTTGATAGTAGATCATCAGCACATCATTTTTGCATTCGTACTCTCCCGACAACCGGCCGATGACCAATAGTGAATCTCCCATTATTTCGATGGCGTCGGCTTCAACTTCCTTGAGTAGATGCAATCCTTAAGTATAGCTTCGTATTCGGCTTGGTTGTTTGTAGCATGGGGTTAATAGCGAAAGCAAATTGAAAACTTGCCCCCTAGGCGAAATAATGACCAAGCCGATGCCGCAATGCCATTGGTGCAACCGACTTCCATCAAATGTCAATGTCCAAGGCATGATTTCTACCGAGCGGATTGAGTCATTCCCGTGTCCACGATAAAATCAGCTATAGCTTGTCCTTTGACTCGCCCGGGTGCCTAATACCTCAAATCAAACTCTATTAGAGCAAAAATCCACTTCCTAATTCTTCCTTTCAATACCGGAGTCGATAGCATGTACTTAACTACATCGGCTTTACGCATTATTGTGCACTCGTTGGATAGCGTATAATGCCTTAACTTGGTACACGAAAAATATAGGCATAGGCATAGCTTCTCCACCGGTGAATATCGTGTTTCGCATCTAGTAGCCGTCGGCTGAGATAGAAGATAGTCTTTTCCTTGCCCTCAACCTCTTGGATTAAAACCGAGCCGATTGACTTATCATCTACTGATAGGTACAGCTTGAATGGTATCCCTTTTTGTGGAGGCATTAAAACTAAAGGGGAGCTTAGATAATCCTTGATATTGTCCAACGCCTTTTGTTGCTTTGCTCCCCACGTGAATGCTTGATCGGCCTTTAGCCGAAGCAAGTGTGAACAACTCCATCTTTCTCAAAGATTGGCTATGAACCGCCCGATGAAGTTGATTTTGCCGATCAATGATTGAAGTCGCTTGTCCTTCTGAGGTCAGATCGCTTTGATAGCATTGATGCTTCTTGGTGTGACCTCAATTCCTCTTTCATGGACAAGAAAACCTAGAAATTGCCCGGCCGATACGCCGAATGCACACTTCAACGGATTCATCTTCGTGCCATATTTTCTTGTCCGCTCCAAAACCTACCTCGACGGCTATATGGTCCTCTATCTCCCGGACTTGACAACGACATCGTCGATGTAGATCTTGACCAGAGCCGATCATATCATGAAAATGTAGTTCATGGCCCATTGATATGTTGCCCTAGCATTTTTTAGCCCGAACGTCATAACGACTTATTCATAAAAGCCGATTGCCCTGTGACATCGAAAGGCGCTTTGTGAATGTCCTCTCGCCATGAAAATTTGATTATAACCTGCATTGCCATCCATAAAGCCGATAATTTTGTGGCTCGACGTAGCGTCTATGAGCAACCTGCTATGGGCATTGGGTATTCATCTTTGGGGGTAGCCTTATTCAGTCTCTCAAGTCAATGCATACCTCGAGTTTATCGGTCCCCTCAGTTTGTCAAAAATAGCTTGGTCCGGGAAGAGTGCAAGTTTCACCAAGTCATCTTCGATAGTGTCCGCATCGGCTTCAGGGGCATCGAATTTGGCCGGCAATATGAATACCATGTTGACCGATGCGTAAACTTTGCCTTTCCCTTTGTCTCCGCCCTCCGGCTTGATTGGCTAAACTCTCCTTGGCTTGCTCCTCGTTGGCCGTGGCGGTTTTCTTTGAGGATCCATCGTCTTTTGATTTTACCTATCTACGGCATTGTTCTTGATCATCTCGTCGAACTTCTTCTTCCCTTCCTTCACGCTTTAGCCTTTGAATTCTTCGCTTCGTGTTTTGGTGAAGAGGTCGAGGGGAACCATTGGGGGTTGGCCGATTCTTCATCATCGGCCTCTTCTTCGTCGTAGTCGCGGGCGGACCTTAAATTTTTTAATAGCTTGGGCGAACCTAGTGCCTATGGTCGCCCAACACCCCAACAAGATAAGTAAATGATCCGGTCCACTAAGGTAATTGGTTTGAAGCCCCTTTACTTCTCGAGCGATAAACATGTGAATGCATTTAAGATAGTTTCTCCCCTTAAACTAAATACTAGTGTTTATCAATTTGGTAATAAACTAAATGCATTCACATGTTTATTACTTTTATAAAAAATGATATAGTTAAAAATGGCATCAATCCGAATGGGCTCGTAATGTGCCTAATTGGATGATCTATGGAGGTGGTCTCGTTTGCTTGGCCTAACTAGATCAAAGAAAGAGGCAACCCATCCGGCAACAAGGTAGCATAGCAACGCACGACCCAGCTGCATAGCAAAGATGTGGCCTCGTTTGTTTGTTTGGCATAGTTGAATCGCCGCAGCACTGAGCCCGAGAAAAGCTCAGGGTCACGGCCCCGGGCCCGCCACCGGTCGTAGTAGTCGCGTTCTCGTTGCCAAAGAAGTCTTGATGGATCGGCCCTAGCCGATCGTGAACGGGACCGCCGGTGCTGCTTGAGCCGAACGGGCCTTGGGACGAACCGAGTTGGACCGGTGATCGGCCGGCCGTGTTCATCCTCGGGGCACTCGCCGCAAACCGTGCAATTTTCTAGCGTTATGCCTCTATCCCGGTCTCCCAACAAAGGCCTAAAAAATTCGCAATGCCAATGGGGATCGGCACCGCCGTGATTCTTGTCGTGCACACGGCCTCGTGTTTTTGGCTCTTGCCGATAAAACCTTTCAAACCGGGCCACCTCCCGCCACGATTGCCGTTGGGGGCAGCTTGGTCGCTCGTGCTGATCGGCCGTCGATCGCCCGACGGGCAACGGGCGCACCATGTTGATCGGCGCGCTCACCTTCTCTCGCATTAACCCTTTCAATGTTTCGCTTAAACAGACGTCATTCTGCTACGCGATCAACTTGCCTAGGGCCGGCTTTGAACCATGTTGATTGGGAAGGGGTGGCTATCTACTTTCATCGCCGATTGGAATCGCGAATTTGAGTTTCCGCTTTCTATTGCCGACGGATTCGTCCGCCTAAAGACTTTGGCACAAGTTGGTGGCATGAGATGTAGAGTTGTGCCACTTGCGCACTTTTTCTACATTAGTTCTTCTGGCCGATGGGATCACGTGGTTCTCAGTGAAGCCGGATCTCGCTTTCTCCTTGAGCAAGAAGTCAAAGATCCTATCGGCCTTGGTGATGTCGAAGTCATATTTTTCTTCTTTGGTCAGTTTTCGCAGCTACTAGCGTACAATGGCCTTTTTGTTTTTGGCCCATTCGATCGTCGCCACCTCTCGCGCCATCGTTGTTGGAATCGTAGTCCGACTCAACGATGACTTGAGTTATGTTTTTGACGGCCTTCCCTGGTGTCCCGAAATTTTTGTTCATGGGCCGTCACCTTCTCGTGCTAGATGTGCCAGCCGTCAAGTCCCGAGCAAAGAAGCATTCACTTGACGGCGCAATCGTGCCATGGAAGGCCAAATCGACTAGCCGGGCATCCGACAGCACCACGTTGTAGCATCGGTTCCTCATCTCTCTCAAGCATTGGATGTATTCTTGAACTGACTCGTTGTGCTTCGCTCGATATCGGTGATGTCCGACAACTTCATTTCATGGTTGCCGAGTATAAGTAGCTATGAAATTGTTTTTCAAGATCGGCCCAGCTCCGTATTGAGTTGTAAGGCAATGAAGAGAACCATGTGAAAGCCGATCCCGAAAGAGACAAAGGGAACAACTGGACTCTCGTGGTGTTCGTAGCCGATGCTTCGCGCACCGCGCAAAGAATTGGCCGACATGCTCGTAGGTTGACATGTTGTCCCGCACCGAGAACTTTGAAAAGTCCGGGATTTTGTATCGCTTGGGCAATGGAATCCGCTCAAAATGCTCCTGATAAGGATACCGATACATGTTCCCCGAGTCCTTTGATTTGAGACCGAATTGGTCGCGCATGACGTCCGCAATCAAATCGCCCAAGTTCGGTTGTCTTGTCAGACGGCCATATTGATCATATGGCGCGGTGCTTGCCGATACAAGGTGGTGGCGTCGAGGCCCGTAGTGATGATCTTGGCGGCCTCCTTGATACCGGTAGTAGAGTGGATGATCACGGGAGGCGGCCGATTTGCCGGTGGTGGCGTTGGTGGACCCGGAATGCTCGTCGCCCACCGGCGTTGTACTATCTCGGGTCTGTGCCGATCTCGCGCAACCGCTCTAACCGCCGATTGTCGTTGAACATGTTGGCGATCTCGATCCTAGGGCAAATGCTTGCCGTCGGTTCAGCATGGTGATTACCGGGTCTCGAAACCGATCCGACGGATTCGGCCGGCCGGTGACCCCCCGGCGGTCCCGGTTGTGCCGGCGATGGAATCGGGCGATGCCGGGTGGCCAACGCCCCGTAACCAGAAACCGGCCGTCCCGTGAAGTACGTCGCCCCTCGCCGCAGCCGGTCGGCTATCTTGGCATCGACCACGTAGCGATCATGTTGTTAAGGGTGTTGACAAGGATGCTACTCGGTTGACCACAGTGATGGACGATCGAATCAATTAGGTCTTGCAAAGTATGCAGGCCGAATCGTCTTGTTCTTGAATCGACTCCTCCACCTTCTCGTTTGCCCTTTGATCCACCGGAAGAGGACACCTTGAGTTCGTCCATGCCGAACTTGTACTTTTGATGCACGGCCCCGGATCTTGTCTGGGTGAATGATTGTAGGTAGTTCGCCTTGAGCTCTTCTACCATCTTTTTGCAATCGGCTTGTCGTTCACCCGATAATTGCTCCATCTTCACAGTGCACGACGTTGTCCCGAGAAATACCGGGCTCTTGGAGTCGACTCATCTTGTCGCCGCGTTGATGCGTCCTAGCCGAGTTGACAAAGAAAGTCCCACCGGCGTGCCAAGAAGCGTGTTGACGAGAAATTTCTCTCACGCGCCGGCCCGGGAGATCCGCTAACTCCAGCAGTGTGTTCTTCTCGCTACCTATGTCAGTAAGGCGTGCCGCTTGGTTTGATCTGTTAACCAACAAGAAAAATAGAGATATATGCATTAAGTATTAAGTTAGATCCCACCGATCGGCATAGAGTCAATTTACATATATATGCTATTCCGAAGTGTATTTAAACCACGTGACTAGAATAGATCGGCCACACCGAGACAAAGATAGTCACTCAATCCAAATATACAATAGAATAATAAATATATGCTTTAACAATCTTAGCCAATGTCATAAGTCCAACCATGAATCGGCTAATACTCCGATTTATCTTATGAAAAGATATTGATCTCGAGCTAAATGTGCTAAACCTAGATCGCCTATTGTCTACCGACAAACCGATTCTCGGCTTAGGCATTTAATTAGATTAAGATCTTAACATAAGAGGCGGTTTTAATAATCCCGATAACAAATATATCAAAAGAACATTAAAATGTATAAGGCCTGGCCGAAACCCCAAGATCTGTTTCTAAGCAAAATACATCTAGCCGAATGCATCATAAAAGCTCTAAAAACGACTTAATAGTTCAACACCGATGCAACATTAAGTATAAAAAGAACAACGATCTACTGTAGCTGATGTAAACACTCGAGACGGATATCGCATATAATCTAGGTCAACCTTTAGATCTAGCTCTATCGGCCGCCACCCCGATGTAAGTGAGCCGATGACGAGATGCATCTAAACATTGCTCTAGATTATATGCAATATATGGTAACTAGCGCAGCATAAATCATCGAATTTAGAGTGTCATAGCGATAGAAGCACTAAATTCGACGAGATACACCACTAATGACAAACATTTACCTAAACTTGGGGATCGAAACGATGCAGCCCGGCCGGATCGCTTGTTCGCCTAAAGAAAAGGAGGCGATGCGTCCGAAGGTTGTATTGATTGTGATTGTATCGTTTGTTTACACGGGTTTCGGGTCCTATTTATACCCAAGTACAACAAAGACTGTGCTAAACACGGCTGTAACTAACTACCTCTTAGTGATATGCCCTAGAGGCAACATGGAGATGTTGGATATCATGGTCAATGTTTATGTATTTATGGATAAAGTGTTATTTAGTTCCATGAAATAGACATCTTGTATTGATCAATAAGTACGTGACTTATTTATGAGACTCTATATGTATGAATCTATTTCTAAATGATCTCGACCATATATCATATTATTGAACTAATATGATTCTAAGATCGGCATGTTTATTGATTGATGATCTTGTCTCATAAATCATGGGTATGGAGATACCAAGTCAATAAACATGGACATATGTGTTAGAGAACACATTGTTGGATAGACCCACCATGAGACACTACAGAATTAATGTGCCATTAGTTGGTCTCGTGTAGTGTTGGTACAAAGTCCTTAGACCCGAGATCACCATGGATTCCAACATGTGTAGTAGCCTACTTTGGGACTACCAAACGCTATTCCAGTAATCGGGTAGTTATAAAGGTAGTCTTCGGGTTTGCTATAAAACATGGAGCGGGATGTGAGTGATCAAGATGGAATTTGCCCCTCCTTTGGAGAGATATCTCCCGGCCCTCGAGGTACCGGATTATGGAAATGCATGGCCAACTCGGGGCCCTCGATCGGATAGAGTTTTATGGGCTTACGACGTATGGGCGACTAACTCGTGAGATTCGGATAGGATCCGATTTGAAATAGAGTCCCGATCGGCCACTAGTCCTACGGCCAACTCTATATAAAGGGGTGAGGGGTGGAGAGTTGCGGATCGCATCGAACCGAATCCGCAATGCAAGTCGCGCGAGATCAATCTCCACGGAAACCCTCCTCACTTTCGAGCCAAACCCTAGCCTTGCATCGTGTGCTAGCACACGGGTGTTAGGCGTTCCTGCCTGGACGTGTGGATACCGGTAGAGGCGTTGGTACGTTGCGCGCCGTTGATCCTACGAACCTCCATGCGTGGTGGAATCGGCCGTGTCGAGCGCATCGGAGCGAGGAATCGGCCGTCGGCTTATGGAACGCACGTCCGCCAAAGATAGTTCCGGATCGATAGCCTTGATTGGCTATTTCCGCTGCATACTCCAATCGGTAACGATCTATTGGCCCTTACTTGCAAGTGTTCTGGTTTGCGCGGTAGAGTTTTTGTTTTCTGCTAGCGTAGCTTCCGCGTAACCCTTCACTACCATATCTATACGACAAAAGCGTGGGAAGCAATCATGTGCCGCCTTTACAATAGGGTTATCTCTAAATAAATCTCTAATTTACATACATTCGCCGTTATGGGACTTTATCCCTAGATGGCATTCTTTAATGCGCAATTTGGAAACCAATCTTCCATTTTATCTCCAAATATCTCATCGTGTAAATAGTTTCAACTTCTCCGAACTTGGAATCGGCTATCGGCTGTTCTTGTCCGATTCAACCTTAGCCGACTAGCTCCGCAGCTCGATCGCATCTTAGCCGACCCGGCCTCTATTTCTTCACAAACTAGCCGATCCGATTCTCGCTTCCAACCTCACCTAGGGACTTAAGGATTTGGTTACCAAATTTAGCTATTAATGTATATTGAAGAAGAAAAGCTTTTAAAGATTATCTCAAAGCCGACAAGACATTGACTACATCATTTGAAAGTCTTCTAGTTTGTCCGGATCGATGATCTTCTCGTGAGATTGTGTTCAAAAGCACATAGTTTTGTTATTGTTGCCTGGACATTATCGTGAAGGATACCCGAATTATAACGAAAAGCCACCGTGTCATCGCGCACGTGGCGCTATGGGACTTTAGGATTTGTGAACTTCTTATCCTTCGTGCTGCTTATTTCCTTTATATTCGAGGAGTATCCGTGACGATATCTTGATGTTCTCCAAGCATTCAAACATTATTTCCTTCTCTCGCCTTGCTCGCAGTGTAGCCGGCTGGACTTAGGTAGTGGGCTCCTTTCTCCTTTGGTTGCGGGTGAAGGCCGTCGCGTTGTGCCATGTTTTCGTATCATTACGTGCCTCAAGTGTATCTTTGATTTTTCCATATACACCTAGGAAGTCCAGCAGTGTTTACGCAAAGGTTCTTAATGAGGTGCATCACGTCGATTGCGTGCGTGACGTCCAAGACTTCCCAAGAGGGCAACTCCTAAAATTGACTTCTTCTTCCACATCGCCGCGTGACCACCTTCACTTGCTATAGGTTGGTCAGTTAGGTCTCTTTCCGCATACTACTTTGAAGTCTTTCACCATGGCAAACACGGCCTTTCCATTGTGATGCTTTGGCTTAGTACGATGTTTTGATCAAAATGTTTGCCTCTTCTCCTCGGACAGTGGTGGCTTGCAACAAGAAAGTGACGATGGCACATGTACACTATCTTCTTAAAGAGCCTTTGGTACGTACATTCGGTCTCATCCATACAATGGGTGTAAGTGTTGTAGCCCTTGTTTGACTGTCCTGATAGGTTACCAAGTGTGCCAATCGTTGATGGTAACAAAAAAGAACCCTTGTATGTTAAATCTGCCTCGTTTATCCTCATCCCACACGAGGACACCTTATTTCTTCCATAGCAGCTTAGTATCTTCGATCGCCGGTCTCGGTGTACACATTGATGCCAAGCACTGTAGGTTGCTTCTGCCTTAAATAATAACCGACATCCGAATGTACTTCCGCTTCATGCATAGCCAAGACGGGTGGTTGTAGATACACATTGTTACAAAGCCAAGTGCTATGCCCACGCTCATCTCTCCAAAAGGATTCATGTCGCTCGTACTTAAGCCGAACCTTAGGTTTCTTACATCCTTTCCGAAGTTTTTAAATGTTATGTCGATGTTTCGCCACCGTGACCCATCGACGAGATGTCTCAAAGATGCCGTCTTGTTGGCGTTCTTCCACGTGCTAGCGCATCATCCTTGCATGCTCTTTGTTCCCGAACAGACGTTTTCAGCCGTGGTATTATAAGAAAATACCACATCACCTAACAGTGAACTCTTTCTTCGAAGGCCGTCCATCAACTTCGCCTGGATCATCTCGTCTAATCTTTTATCGAAGTGCTTTAGAAACCATACATGCTTCTATGTTCTCATACTCCTTACCACGGTAGAGAATACAATCGTTAGGACATGCGTGTATCTTCGTACCTCCAAATTCTAGAGGGAAGACTAACTTCTTAGCCTCGTACGTTGATTTCCGGTAATTCGTTGCCGGAAGAATGTTCTTCACGAGTTTTAGTAACTCACAAATGCCTTGTCACGCGTAACCATTTTTGGTCTTCCATTGCAAGAATTCCAGCGTGGTACCCAACTTTTTGTGCCGCTGTTCACAGCCTGGATACAAGGACATTTTGTGGTCCGCCAACATACACTCCAATTTCTGCACCTCCTTTTCACCTTTCACACCCCCCGTACGCGCGTAACATCTAACCAAGGTCATCGGCACCGCTGTTTTCAAAGATCCCTTGCCCACCTCGGGCTCGTTGTATTCTCTTCAAACCCACCGTAGTCCGGAATGTTGTCGCTCGCCTTCTTCCATTGCAACCCTCACCTCTCCGTGCGATCTCCAACAATTGTAGTGAGGCATGAATCCCGACCAAACAAGCGGGCATGAATAATTCTTGATATAATACTTCTTCTCGTTTTTTGCACTTTTTGCATGGACAACGTATGAAACCCTTCTCGCTTGTTGGCATTGGTCACACTCAAAAAAATAATGCACGCCTTGAATAAACTCGTCGACCAGTGGATCCACGTTGTACATCCATTGCCGATCCATCTACATTAAATGCACAAAAATCGTAAGAAAAATCCACGAAAGTTAAACCATTTAAATATTATTACAATAATTATATATATATATGATTTTTAAATTAGAATTATTTATAAAAGTTATTTTAAAGTTGTAAACATAAAAGTAATTAATTATTTTTAAAAGTTCTTTTTAATGTACTTTGTACATAGTGTACATATTTCTAACTAATTTAACGATCTTTAAATTACCTTATTTTTCTAATCTACTATCAAATTTTATTTATTTTTTCCTTTGTCATCTATTCTATAACTTTTGTGTCCAAGAGTTTCTCTCTCATCATTTTCCATAAATATTTTTGAGATAAAATTGTACGTAAAAAACACCTATAAATGTAACGTGCTAAGCATATTTTTCTTCCTCTTTATTTTTCCAAACAATTTTCTCAACAAAAAAATGTGCTTAGTAAAATAATTAGTCCCAAACAAATTTTCTCTCATTTCATTGTTGCATAACATATCTAGAAATAAAAATTTATAGAAATCAATCGTAAAAAAAGAAAAATACTAAGCATAGATTATAAGAGAATGAAGTTTCTAACCTTGTAGATAGCAAAGATTTGTGTTTATCACCAAAAACAAATTCACAAAAATTTTGGCAAGATCCCCCTCTAGCTAGAGCAAAAGTTTGAAGACAAGAACTGCAATGCCTCTCAAGTTAAAGGAGGAAGAAGAGTATAAAAACAACTCTATCTTTAGTCCCTGTTAGTGTTATCACCAACACTAAAGATCTAACTTAATTTTAGTCCTCGGTTGATAACAACACCAACCTGACAAAAAATAACATCTTTAGTCCCTGCTAGTGTTATCACCAACACTAAAGATCTAAATTAATTTTAGTCCCGGTTGATAACACCCACCGGACAAAATAACATCTTTAGTCCCCGTTGATGTTACCAACCTAGACTAAAGATTCCCAGCGTCCCGATTGCCTGATAGGAATATAATCGGACTAAAGATCATCTTTTGGTTCTCCTGCCCATGTCACAAACCGAGACTAAAAGGCCTGCTTGAGCCGTTGCCTTTTTAACCTCGAACTAAAAATATTTTTTATCTCGGATATAATTGCAATCAAAACTATTACGGATTTTTGCGCATCAACTAACGATCGTATCTCTAATAGTGATTTAACTGCTCTATGCATTCTACCATCGCAAGGATCATGTTGTCAGGTTAGCGCTTAGTTGTTTCTGTTTCTGTTGTACAGCTGTTTATTAACAAAATATGATGATTCTTGTCAGCTGTTTATTCAACAAGTGTATGCATTTTGTTATCGTGCGCGGCGTGTCGCGGCGCATACTCTTCTAGTTAGTACTACAGGTGATTCGAGACAACATTCCATTTCATACATATTTATTTTGTTTGAAGGCTTAATGCACGTCCGACTCTACTACCTAGCAGCTCAAATGATTAGTTGTTAGCTCTTCGATCTACTACAGCGAGGTGCGGCTCCTTCAGATTCCTCCAGGGTGCTAGCTGCCAAAGGTCACGGAATACCATACACCCGTCCAGACAGTTTTAGCGAAGAATAATGGAGAGGAACTAGTAAATTTTGACCATGAATACATCTAGGATATTTGAAGAGTGCGAAATTAGATGGGGAATTTGTGGGGCACGGATTTATCCTTACCCTTAGTACTCTCTTTGTGTGCATATAAAAAAATGTATATGCATGTAAACTTGTCCTGCACCTTCCTCCCTTCGTCGAGCTTCGAAGTAACCATATCTAACCTATGGGATTGGGAAGAGGGAGAGGGGCTGGCAAGACAGAAGTAAGAGAGGGCAAGCTGAGAGAGAGGGAGGTTTGAGTTAGGACAGAGACTTAGAAAGCGTGAGGTAGGACCACTTTCGGTTTGTCGGTTTTTATCTTGAATTGATAATGAAAAGGATCGCTAGGTAAATCAACAGTGAAAGAGATGCTTGGATAGGTGGATTTGTATGCATATACTTCATCTATTTTTAAATAACAAAACTTCGATTTTTCCCATTTAATTTTTTACCATTAATTGTTATTAATTTTTAGATAAAGTGAACAACACGTTGTTTAGCAGTTCAATAACAACGCATCGTTAATAACAACACATCGTTAAAGCAACTTTCTATATAGTTTTTAAAGAATAACAACACTCTCTTTTTCATCCGGAATGAACGTGACCTAAGCTGGTCGTAGAACATGAAGTTGATGATTGGACACTAATATCAACATCAAGGAACTGAGATGAGCCAACGAAATCAAATTAATTCACGCATATACATCTGCGAAAATGGAGCCCGAACAATCCGGAATTAACCCGATCCATAAACA